>JBBPBR010000007.1:18569835-18587285 GCA_037974775.1 Cicer pinnatifidum | reverse complement strand
TAATAAATAAAGTTTAAAGAGTAAAAAAAGATTTTAACTACAATAATATAGATAAAATTTAAAAAACAAATAATAAGCTATAAACTACAGTCTACTTGAATTAACTTAGAAAAAAAACATTATAAACTATATCTTATAAACTTATAAATGATTATTATCAAATATAAGTTATATCTTATAAATTTATAAGCAATAAATTATAAACTCATTTTTTGACCTTACCCTTTATTATCATTTACTTGAATTTTATCTTCTTTTAAAAAACCTCTTAATTTTCCAAATATTTCATCCATTGTAAACTAGCTTATTGATTGCCTGTAAAAAAACCCATTACATTTTTTTACCAAGCCAAAGCGAAAATCACATAATAATACCACACGACATGTTGCTTAAAAAAATGAACACACAACATGCTGTTTGGATTCTTAATGATTTTCCGCTTCATTGTTCGTTTCTGAGTATTGAAAACGGCGTCGTTTGGTCAGACTTTTCACTCGCACATTGAAGTTTCAATTTCAACCCACCTCAGAAGAAGAAGCTCGAATCTGAAAACTGCAAAATCAGAAACTGAATTACCACCAGAATGACGATTCAGCTTCAACCATTCCTCACTGAACCCTAACTTTCTTCTTCTTCGCAACTCTGATCCGATCCTGATCCATTTCCGATCCAACCCGATCCGATCCAGGTTCGGAACCACACTCCAATGTCAGGTGCAGCTTCCGCTCTCTTCCTTCTTGATATCAAAGGCCGCGTTCTCATTTGGCGCGATTATCGTGGCGATGTCACCGCTGTTGAAGCCGAACGATTCTTCACCAAGCTCATCGAGAAAGAGGTCCTTTTAATTTTGTTTTTCTTATGGTTTTATTTTCACATAATTAATATTAATTTTTGCGTTAATAGTGGTGGAATTGGAAGGAGAATTTTCACAAAATTTGTGTTCATTTTATCTTGATGAAATACTGTTGAAGTACACGAATTGTCACGGTAATAAGATGAATTGCTAGTTAATGAATTAATGAAGATGAGTACCAAACCGGTAATAATGAAATCAATTTTTAACATTTTCATTGTTTTTAGAAATGTAGACCAGTGTTTACTTCAAAAAGTCCCATAAAACTAATTAACACACATTTTAGGAAATCAAAAACAGGAAATGTTTTCACAAACTAAACAGCCTGTTATTATTCGATTTCTGTTTTGGGAAGATAGAATGGTGAAGTTTGTTTTGAAATTGTGACAGGGTGATCCACAGTCTCAAGATCCAGTTGTTTATGATAATGGTGTGAGTTACATGTTTGTACAGCATAGTAATGTTTACCTCATGATAGCAACAAGACAAAACTGCAATGCAGCCAGTCTCATTTTCTTCCTACATCGCATAGTTGATGTAAGTGCTTTTCGTAATTTTGGTTTTGAATCATTTGAATTCAAAATTTTGTGTAACTTTGCCAAGTTTATGCAATAGTTATTGATTGGAATGTGTATGAGGCAGGTGTTCAAGCATTATTTTGAGGAATTGGAAGAGGAATCTCTTAGGGATAACTTTGTTGTTGTGGTAAAATGCCTGTGTATCTATGAACTTAGTTCCTTATTGTTGTGTTAATTCGTTTGGGTAAAATGCTGAATTATTTTGTCCGTGGCAGTATGAACTACTTGATGAAATAATGGACTTTGGCTACCCCCAATATACTGAGGCGAAGATTCTTAGTGAATTTATTAAGACAGATGCTTATAGAATGGAAGTCACACAGAGACCTCCTATGGCTGTAACAAATGCTGTTTCTTGGCGTAGTGAAGGGATAAACTACAAGAAAAATGAGGTAGCCATTATAAAAGTGAAACATGTATCTTTTGGATGTGTGATTTTATGGTCTAAGCTACCAACTAATATTTTTTTTTTTTAGGTTTTCTTGGATGTGGTGGAGAGTGTTAACATACTTGTCAATAGTAATGGGCAAATAATTAGGTCTGATGTTGTTGGGGCATTGAAGATGAGAACATATTTGAGGTTTGCTTTATACTTTCCCTGAGAACTATTGAATTTCAAGCTTTTGAGATGGGCTACTAGTTATTTGTGTTTAGTAATATGGTTTACATAGGTTTTTTGTTGGGGAGATATGTTAGAGATCATTTAGGTGTCCCTTCCCTATAGAAGGGTATCCCATCAATATCAGAGCCGTGTTGGAGTGATTCTTTTAAGTTGTACACCTAAGTGAGGTGTCACATGTCAAATGAGTGTCTGAAACATATCTGACATGGGACATGCCTAAAACAAGCAGGGTCCATGCTTCATAGTCATAGAATCCTATAGACCGTAAATTGTCTTCTTTTTCCTTTTGGCTGCTCCACAATCACCTTTTACCTCCCTTCTTGTTCTTTTTGTTGCATTTATGTACTATTTCCCCGTCTTTTCAAACTAATGACGAGCTTTCTTCAGTATTGAGAAAATAATGCTGCCACAGCTCAATATCAAGGATGTGATTGAGCAGAGATTAGGTACTCAAAATCCTTGAAGCCTTATTACCTCCTATTGAACTCACTAAATTATCACATAGGTAATTAACATCACTTAAACACAACCACATAAAATCCTTGGGAAAGTGTTCCCAAGGTCCACAGATAGACAATTTCCCGTTATTCAACTTGACTTGAAGGTGTTCTTAAAATAGCTCAACACAAAGGAAATTTAGGTTTCATCAACTCTGATGGGGCGTTTGGAAGAGCTTCTTTGTAGTTTATTTGGACTTCTCATGACATAAGCACTTGTTTGAAAGTACTTATTAAAATAGTTTATGACAGGTCTATAAGTTGTTTTTGGCTTATTGGAATCAGCTCCTCGGGATAACTTCTAAAATCAGTTTATGGGGACTTCACCATCCCTGATTTGATTCCCATCCACCCCAAGTTCTATTTTTATAATGAAAACGAAGTATATCTGCTCGATCTAAGTTGAAAATATCTTGACGTAAAAAAAAGAATGTTGAACATGTCTTGTCTATGTCTGTAAATCCATATCCATTCCATGTATTTAAATAATCCTCGAAGAAAAAACTTATAACTTATCTTACTTTATAAGCAAATCAATTCTTTACATTGGAGTTATTGTTTAATTTAGCCATGAAAAATTAATGGGCGAGTTGTGCAGTGCATTAACATTATGGAACATAAAGGAAAAAACAACAATAACAGCGTCCAAAGCCTTTTCCAACTAGATGGGGTTGGTTACATAATTAAATGACTCCATTGTATTCTATTCAAAACCAATTCTATATTGCATCACTGTGTCCGTGTTGTTCTAGGTCCTCTGTATTGCATCACTCAATATTTTATTTGGCTACCATTCTTTTAATCAACTCTTTTGAATAGAGCCTCTACTGATCTTCTTTTCACACATTAAAATCAATTGAGCCACAATTTAATCTACTAAAAGGTCTGTAAAATATTTTGTAATTGATACTGCTGGATGTAGGGACTTAAGACAGTGAGATTCTGATGGGATTATCTTTTATTTGTCCATGCTATTTAGCTTGAGATTAAGGGGAATGTAATTAATTTTCCCTATTTTCTCCTAATAAAATGCAGGTTTGTATGACATGGGGTCTTGGATATGTTTTGTAAGAATATAAGTATGGTAAAAAGATAAAGGCTAGATTGTGATGTGTAAAGATATATGAGGAGGAAGGCATTTGTCACTGGATAGAGTTGGGACCTTTGGGAAGTTTGCAGACCCTAGAAGTTTTTTAGAGTTCTAGTTATGTTTATTTATTTATTTATTTTTTTTTTATAATAAAAATTTAGGGTGAGAGGATGGTGCCCCAGTCCAAGGTAGGGAAGGCCTTAGGGCTCATTGAACACTTAGAGTTCTAGTTTTGTGTTCAAGGGAATTTTCCCTATTTTCTTCTAATAAAATGTGGGTTTGTATGACATGGGGTCTGGCTGGGATGCATAGGTTCATGTATGGTATTTGTACTGAGTACGAGTAAGCATGAGATATGGCTTTTTTTTTAAAAAAAAACTAAGGTAGGGGTGCATCAATATAACATTGAAATGGGGTCTGGCTGGGATGCATAGGTTCATGTATGGTATTTGTACTGAGTACGAGTAAGCACGAGATATGGCTTTTTTAAAAAAAAACTAAGTTAGGGGTACATCAATATAACATTGAAAGAACTAAATTGTTCAAACACAACAAAACATCATTATAAAAATATATATTTGTACAACTCAAGATTTAAGCATGATTATACAATATTTTTGTCAAAAAAGCATGATTATACAAATCATCCTTAAATAATAAAAATATATTTGTTGAATAAAAAATGATTATAGAAGGGGATAAAAAAAAGGCGTAGAAGCCAAAAAAGGTAGTCTCTAGCAGTTGAAAAAGATGCACCATCCAAGAATTAAAATAAGAAAAGAGAGAATACCACAAATTGTAATTCACGACCAGAATACACATCAGATATAATATCACTCGTCTAGAAAAGTCAAACCTGTACATAAATGAAAGGGAGAAGGTATCTAAAACAGTACCAATTTTCCCCCAATTAAATTGCACTCATAATTTGAAAAAGAAATAAAAAAAAAAACTCCATTAATAAGATCCGGATCATGTATGACTTGCGCAGTTTGGCTTGTGTGTCTTGACCTTCGTGTACCTGTGTCGTACCCACACATACTGCCACCACTTACTCGACAAATAAAAAAAATAAAAAAACTGGTGTGGCACTGGTTTGTGCCTTACGCGCACCAAACGTGTACCCACACAGCCATACCTAATACGTATCCACTTCCACTACTTCCCTATCTTAGGCGTAAAGGTGCTTCATAGGGACATGATTTTGTTCTGTAAGAATTTACGTATGGTAAAAAGATAAAGGCTCGAGATTCACCATTGGTGTGTAAGCCTATAGTGTTAGGGAAATCTTCTAGGGCCCCTTGTGTTCTCACTGGTTTAAATTACTATATAAACAACCTGTCCCATAAGACTTCTCTTGATTGCATATATATAAGCGAAACAAACTCCTTTTTCAACACCTCCCATAAGAATTTGTTCTGTAAGAATTTAAGTATGGTAAAAAGATAAAGGCTCGAGATTCACCATTGGTGTGTAAGCCTATAGTGTTAGGGAAATCTTCTAGGGCCCCTTGTGTTCTCACTGGTTTAAATTACTATATAAACAACCTGTCACATAAGACTTCTCTTGATTGCATATATATATAAGCGAAACAAACTCCTTTTTCAACACCTCCCATAAGGCCATAAGACATCTGTTGACACCCTTTCACCAAGTTTTATAGGTCAGTGAAATGGAACCATGTGTTGATCTTTCCATCTCATATTCTCTTCACACTGGTTTATGGGCTAGTTACCTGCTAATCTTTAGTTTATGGTTTCTATTTTTTTTTTTTTTTTTTGTGTCCACTTGTGTGCGATCATATATCCAATATTCTGAAAACAGCTGGTATAATATGTTTATAAAAATGTGAGAAATCCTAATGAAAATAGTATTTGGAATATGGTTTTCTTAAGTAGCTGGTGCTAAACATTACATCATAATGTATATCGGAGATAGCTCCAACCACCACTTGACTCATATTACACTCTAGTTTTTTGGTTGATATTGGTTTGGAAGACTACTTTTGTTTTGGTTGTTTTGAAGTATGTATTAATCTGAGCTGCATATGTGATTTAGTATTTATATGAAACATAAAATAATTCATCCATGGCTTGTTGTATAATACAGTGGTATGCCAGAATGTAAACTTGGCTTAAATGATAGAGTATTATTAGAGGCACAAGGTAGAACGACCAAGGGAAAAGCGATTGACTTGGAGGACATCAAATTTCATCAGTATGTATGCTTGATTTTCTTCTTTTATTAACTGAATAAGAATTTCCGTTGCACATTACTATACTCTCTACAAGCATGTTTATCTCAAATTGTGTTGATGCAATATGAAGGTGTGTGCGATTGGCCCGATTTGAGAATGATCGAACGATTTCCTTTATCCCACCTGATGGATCATTTGATTTGATGACATATAGGCTCAGCACACAGGTTGCTATCCTTCTTTAGATATGAATTTATGCTTGAATGGTGGTGAATACAAATATACTTTTCAGAGTCTTTGTTGATTATATGATCTTTATTTCCAGGTTAAGCCTTTATTTTGGGTGGAAGCTCAAGTCGAAAAGCATTCAAAAAGTCGGATTGAGATTACGGTAAAAGCTAGGAGTCAATTTAAGGAACGTAGGTACTGTGATATTGCTTTTTTTACTTATATATGTATACTTTATTTGTCCTCTGGATTCCTTCATATGGAAGATAGGACAACAACTACTTCTTACCTTGACTTTATGAATTGACTCAATAGTTTGATCTAGATTTTAGATCATTCTATATGTATTTACTCCCCGTCTATTCTTATATATAATTTAATTTTACAGCACTGCTACAAACGTTGAGATTGAGTTACCTGTGCCTGCTGATGCAACCACTCCAAATGTTCGGACTTCAATGGGATCTGCATCATATGCACCTGAGAAAGATGCATTAATCTGGAAAATAAGATCCTTTCCTGGTGGCAAGGTATTAGTTGACTTGGAAATATAACTCCCATGATTGGTACTCTCTTTGATTGTGAAATAATGAATTTAGTTCTCTTGTTTAACACCAATACCATCAGGAGTACATGCTAAGGGCAGAGTTTCGTCTTCCTAGCATTACAGACGAGGAAGCACCTCCTGAGAGAAAAGCTCCTATACGTGTAAAATTTGAGATACCATATTTTACTGTGTCTGGAATACAGGTATTGCTAAATGTACTCTAGTATTTACTTATTTTCTGAATATTTGTTATTTCCATTTGTAGTATTGTGTATCTTTCACACCTTGCTCCATTTGTCTGTTGGTGTCTCACCTGTCATTTTCATTATTTCCATGGGGCTGAAAAATAGTTCAAATTTGTTTTCACAGTTGAGTTTATATTCAGTTCATAGAGTGTTCATAGGTACTAAATTATTAAATTGGAAGATAATTACTAATGGGTAATAATAGCTAGCTTTTAAGAGAGAGTTCCCCAATTGCTTGAATATTTATCGAAACATTGTTCACCATATATTGTTATATTCGTTGTCAGTTAAAGGAGCTTTTGATTAGTTTAATCAAGATGCTAATCAAACATTTTAATGTTTTGATTTGCAGGTAAGGTATTTGAAGATTATTGAGAAAAGTGGGTATCAGGCTCTTCCATGGGTGAGATACATAACAACAGGTGGAGAGTATGAACTAAGGCTTATTTGAGATCTGTACCCTCATTTGGTGTTAAAAGATTCACCAAATAACTGTATCATTCAATGAACGATGACCGAAGCTGGTGGAAGGCGAAGGAAGTCTTAATCGAAATTAATTAGAATATATTTGGCCAACTGCAACAGATTGTTAGTTGCTCATTATCTCGAAAGTTTGTGTCAACTGAAATTCATGAGTTGAGTTTGGCCAGAACTCTTATAATCCCTTTGGTCAATTGTGTGTTGATTTATATATTTTTAGGCCCCTTCTTTTTTGTAATCAGAATGTCCATTGTTGTTCGTTTGAGGTCATGCTGATTCGTTGAGGTCATATTGTAATCTGATTTACATTTATAAGAGAACTGTTGGTTTTTGTTTTTCGAAGGAGACCAATTGTTGGAAGAGTATTGATTCTGCTCCAGCCCATGTATGAGGGATTAAATGTAAACATATGCTTAATGTTTAATTTTGTATGTATTTATGAAGTTTTACGCATTGACTACAGAAAAGCCTAGTTATGATCCCTTTGGGTATGTAAGGTTTAAGTGTAACATGAAGGTAAGTTTCATAGATTCTGGATATCAGTAACACAAGATTCTTGAGAAAATGTAAGGAAAATAAGGGAAAATGAATTATAGTAAGAGAAATCATTATCTCTTTACCTGATATAATGAATGTTACATCGCGAGGACTAATATGAATAAGCTACAATGGCTTCTACGACAAGCTAATCATTCTGTTATAGGTAAAAGAAATTAACAATTGTCTAATTTGTATATTTGTTAGCAGAATCATTAATTACTCGATTGACTATTTATGATTGCATAAAATAACATAGCTGTGACTAGTCAGCAGAATCATCCTGAGTTCGTCTAACAATATTTGAAATCACAACTTAGATATTTAGTTACAAGATCAAAGTATATATAATGCGAAGCAATAACAGGTCAGACAATACCTGGCTTGTTCTGAACTTTATTCTTAGGAATCAATCAAACTAAAGATAATAAAAAATGAGTTAGTTAAATCTTTCTTATTTCTTAAAAGTTTCATCAAAGTTGTGGGAATTTCAACATTGGTCAAGGTCACATGGAACACACAATTCGCTCTCAAGGGTTCATTTTCTTGTGTATAGCTCAAGGTAACAAACACCACTATAAAATAGAGCATGATTAGAGAGAGAGGAGTGGGTGGATAATGTACTAGAAAACGCCACAAAATAGAGGGAAAGTGATTTCAAACGTGGCGCGCCATGTACTCGGGACAATGGTCATGTTTCTATACATTACCCGCGAGTTTATAGCCAAATAACAACATGATTTAGTCTTTGTAGGCAATGTTTATGGCCTATATGATTACATGCCTTTTGATGTACTCTATAAATACCTCTGAATTTTAGTTACTATTTCTATGAATTTTCATAGATGTATTAACATAAATAAGGGGGCTAATAAAAAAAGAAGTGGGTGGTTAGAAACACCATCTGATGTTAAAAGTTTGGTTTATATGATTACATGTTAAAAGTTTGGTTTATATGATTACATGCTTTTTTACTATTGTAACAAGTGTATAGTTATTTTTGAGATTCCTAAGAGATCTTGATATTACATCTCAAACTTAGAATTTTAAGACATTAAGTATATATAAGTCACTTATCTGATATATTCAATATTTCTTTTATTTCTAATCGATGTGAGGCTAACCACTCCCACTTGAATTCTAACATTACACATGCTTTTTTATATTTGGTCTACCTCTTTTTCTATTTGTGATTGATTACAAGTGATCCATATATTTATGTGAATGTGCACCTATCATGCTTATTAGTAGGGGGGGCGAAACTAAATTTCAACTCATTCCCGACCGTTTGAGAAATCAGATTCGGCGGATGCGGCTTCAACGGGTGGGTTTGTCTAGGTTAGTTTGTAGGAAGATGAAGCCAAACAACACAAAATCATAAGAAAAAAGAAATTGAATTTGAAGAAGTAAGAACCAAAATATGCACATAACTATTCTTTTAGACATTGAGGTGTTACATATGATACTTCTTTTTTTAAGCAAGATGGAAGAAATACATCAACAACTTTTACAACTTCTCTCTTTCTTTGATGTGGTAAATGCGACAACTTTTGACCAGATCTAGGCCGAAAAAGAAATCAACAACAATGTTGAACTTCATTGACACTTAATAGATTGGTGCAATAACCATAGGAGGAGATGTTGGTGGTCTAGTAGAAAAGTTGACATAAATTGATGAAGGCCTCATGGAGAGGTTCGACCTCAAATTCATCGTTCATTTGCAGGCTGATTGCCCAAGAAAATAGCTCAAGAGGAGTGTGTGAGGTGTTTTTTGTTTTGTTTTGGTACAAAGAATTGTTGATTTTTACTTGGTGAAAGAAAAAGACTTGGGCATTAGAAATGAAAAAATAGTCTTTGGACTTTGCAACGTATAAAAAAAATTACATTGGAAAGAGAGAAATAAAATAAAGTAATTAAGAAGAAAAAAAGAAAGGAGAGAAAGGGAAATCGTAAAGGTAAATAGGTATTATGTTTGATAGTAGTTAGTACCCCATTTTTTTTTTCAACATTTTTTATTGGCACATCAACGAGGCAACAACTAACTACTCAACTAGCATGTAGGATACTAAATATTAATGTCTTATGCAGTACACCTATATCAGTCTATAATTCAATAAAACTTACGCTACATATATATTTTCGATTGGTCACAAGTATCGTTGAATGCAATTTTCACATCCGAAAACGACTAAATATACCTATATAAAATCTATTTCTACATTTATTTAACCCGAAATCCAAAAATACCCGTTCGCTTTGCCAAAGTGACACTCAAATTAAATGACTTGTTAGTCTTCTATTTGTTTATCGATGTACTTGGTTATCATTGTACCATTAGTGTGTAGGTACACTTGACTTATGTGCTTGGTCTTTTTTCGTGATACGATGTTAGTGTTCCATTGGTTTACAACGTCGGTCCAATACGTTGTGAGGTCTAAAATAAAACAATTTTACTTCTCACACCCCTCATTTTACTTCGAACACCCCTCAAATTTTTTTAAACCCAAGATATCCAAATTGCCCTTCCCTCTGTATTCAATTAAACCACTTTTCTTCAACCTTCTTCAACCTTCATCTTCATTACCTACCAACTTCAACCTTCTTCATTATTCTTCAATATTCTTCAAACATCTTCAATCATCTTCAATCATTTTGATACATTTGATGTTCAATAAACTTGAATCACTTTGAACATCTTCATCATTTTCATCATCCTCATCATTATAGTGAATCAAAACAAGTAGGTATGTATTTTGCAGCTGATATTTTTTTCCAGATCAGGGTTTCGTATGTGAACTCAATTCATGTATCCTCACGTGAACTTAATTCACGTAGCTGATGAGAATCCAAAATTTTACAATTTACGTGAGTTAGGTTCACGTACACCTACGTGAATTAAGATTGCGCATGGTAATGGAGGTTGTATGTTGATGTAACATACGTGAACTAAGAATACGTATGCATACGTCAACTCAATTCACGTAGCTTACAAGTGAATTGAATTCACGTGTACATACGTGAACTTAGTTCACGTAAAGAAGAAAAAAGTTGTTAAGTCATACGTACGTGAACTGAGTTCACGTAGGCTCACTTAAATTGAATTCACGTAAGTGATACGTGAACTCAGTTCATGTAGGCCATTTTGAATTCACGTACGTATTCTTAGTTCACGTAAATGCAATAAACATGCTATTTTGATTTTTTTTTTATTGTGTTTAACAATTCTTATATTATATTAATGTAATTTATTGGATGCAGTTAAATGAATGAAGGGGGAGACAACAGTGATAAAATGTATGAAGGTTTGGAAGGTTTGGAACATGATGTTTTTGAAGAAATGTATGATGATTTGAATCATGATTTTGAAGAAATGTGTGATGATGTGGAACCTAATTTTGATGCTATGAATGACGGAGTTGAACCTGTTATGATTGATTTGACTGATATGTTTACAATCGGCGTGATATTTGATACACGAGATGAATTATTGAAATGGGCTAGAAAGATTGGAAGGGAAAATGGAATTGTTGTTGTGATTTTTAGATCTGAAAATGCGATCGCACGACCAAGAAGAAAGACAAAATTAATTCTTGGTTGTGAAAGAAGTGGTAAATATAGACCATGGAAGAATCCTAATATTACGAGGAGTACTTGGACTAGAAAATGTGATTGTCCATTTAGATTGAGAAGAACACGATCAAGTGTTGGTGATGGATGGTATTTGCATGTAATATGTGGTCTCCATAACCACGAATTGGCTAAAAAACTGATCGGTCACTCTTTCTTAGGCCGATTGTCTCAAGATGAGAAAAATATACTTGGTGATATGACAAAGAACTTTGTAAAACCAAAAAACATTTTAATGACATTGAGGGATCACAATGTTGAAAGTTTGACGATAATAAAACAAGTTTACAATGCACGTCAAGCATATCGTTCATCACTTAGAGGTAATAGAACAAAAATGCAACATCTTTTGACATTGATGGAACGCGACAAATACGTATATCGATATAGGAAAGTAGAAGGTTCAGATGAGTTGATGGACATCTTTTGGGCCCATCCAGACGCTATCACTCTTGTAAATAATTTTCACATAATATTGATTATGGATAGCACTTACAAGACCTGTAAATATCGAATGCCATTACTTGAGATTATTGGTGTTACATCTACTGAAATGACATTTTGTGTGGGATTTGCATATCTACAATCTGAGCATGTTGATAACTTCACATGGGCACTACAAATGGTGAAAGAACATATTACAAGTGGTGAAGTTGAAGTCATCGTTATTGATAGAGACCTTGCTTTGATGAACGCGGTTGAAAATCTTTTTCCAAAAGCAGTGAATTTATTATGCTTGTTTCATATATGCAAGAATGTGAAAGCCAAGTGCAAGATGATTGTGTTTCCAAAAAAGAAGCAAGTGCAAATAATGGAGGCATGGAAGGCTCTTATTTACAGTTATGATGAGACTCAGTACTACACGAAGTTGGCTATCTTTGAAGGAATTTGTAGTAGTTGTTCTATTTTTTTATGATTATGTACACGAGCAGTGGTTAATTCCTCACAAGGAAAGGTTTGTTGAGGCATGGACAAATAAAGTTATGCACTTTGGGAACACCACAACACAAAGGGTTGAGTCGGCGCATTGGAGTTTGAAAATGATATTACAAGATAGTATTGGTGATATATGCAGTGTTTGAGAAACCATCAACAACATGATTGCATTAAAACACAATGAGATAATAGCATCATTTGATAAGAGCATAATTCAAAAGGTGCATCGATATAGTAACAGATTATACGCGAATTTGCGTGGTGTTGTGTCAAAAAATGCAATTGATCACATTGCGGCAGAGTATGACCGCGTCAAGTATGTAGTTATTGATCAGACTAAGTGTCGTTGCACAATTAGGACAACTCATGGTCTACCTCGTGCATACGAAATAACCAGGTATAGTATGATCCCACGTTCCATTCCATTGAATGCTATTCATGTTTGGTGGAGTAAACTCTATTTTCATGTTGATGCATCGAGTAAACCTTCAGAGTTATCTGTGAAACATGAAATAGATGTCATAGTGAAAAAGTTTGAAGAACTTGATGTACCTAGCAAAATTTCACTTAAAGGTAAATTACGAGAGATCGCGTATCCATTGAAAACGTCGATGTTTCCACCGGTTGCCAAGGTTAAAACAAAAGGTGCACCAAAAAAAGGAAAAAGTAAGGTATCCAAAAAGAGATAAATCAATGAAGCGTGATCCATCTTGGTGGGAGTATGTGGATGCAAGTATTCGATGTAGTGGCACAAATGCATGTAGCACTATTGATACCAGTAAATTAGAAAACATGGCACCTCAACCCTCAGTCCAAAAGGCCACACCTCGACCATCAGTCCAAAAGCTCACACCTCGACCATCAGTTAGCAAAGTTCAATAACCAAGAGTTCTCATCTTCAAAGATTGGTTGCCAGTTGAAATTCATAATTTCATAGATGACATTATTGATGTCGGTGATGATGGTAATTGTGAATATCGTGCAGTCGCAGCTTTACTTGGAATAGGTGAGAACTATTGGGCATTCATCCGTCAACAGAGTATCAATGAGCTTCAAGAGTTAATGTCTCATTACAAGATACTATTTGGTGGAGAAAATTATGTTCGACAACGTATACACAATGTGTATGTTGAGCAAGTTGCAACGAAGGATAATTGGATGACACTTCCAGAAATAGGATATGTGATTGCTTCAAAGTTTAACGTGGTTGTCATCGCATTATCACTTCACCAATCACAAACATATTTTCCACTTCGAAGTCCACCAACAACATCTATGTCAGATCATCGTGTGATTGTTATTGCATTTGTTAATAACTGTCATTTCGTATAGGTATAAATTGATAATTAATAATCTATAATTTTTTTTATAATTGATAATTCATAATTGATTTATAATTTTATTTAATTTAACAGGTTTACTTAAAGTCAAATTCTCCTATACCATCAGCAAGTAATTTGTGGAAAATATATTGCAACGAAAAAGCACGACAATGGGAGAATATTTACAGAGATCGCATGCAACATTGGTTGCAGATATTTCTAGAAACTATAAATGAAGTTATTGTAAACTGAATTAGCGTGTAATGAAGTTGTTTGATTAATTAACGTGTACTGAAGTTGTTTAATTAATTAACTTGTTTAATTATTTTTTTTCCAAATCCAAAATCTAAAATAGATATCAAAATCCAAATCTAATATCAAATATATCCAAAATCCAAAATACAAAATCTAAATCTAAAATAGATATTGCAATACCAAAATATCCAAAATATCCATAATCCATAATCCAGATGTCCATAATCCAAAATATCCATAATCCAGATGTCGCAATACCAAAATCCAAAATCCAAAATAGATATCAAATAGATCCAAAATACAAAATCTAAATCCTAAGTCTGCCTATGTCTCCTACGGTATGACACTACATTAGTCCAATCTCTACCACCACCACTCTGAGATCGCAATACCAAAATTAATTCATTGACGAGTGCGATGCCATCAAGTAATACCAGTTGTCGACCAAGAAGCTCCTCTGCAATTTGTATTGCCCGGCGCTACATTAAAAAACACATTAATTAATTAATTAAATGATTAATAATATTAATAAAGTTATAACTTAAAGTTAAATGAATTTACCGTTGTGACATCTGGAGCATGATCATCATCGGCAGGTTCTGCAACCGAATGAGCTACATAGACTGGTTCTCTACAAATGATATATGGATGAGAAATCCGACGAAACCAGTCCATGTACTCATTTGCGCACTCTGCAGGTCTGTGTACAACTGCCCCAACGTCAACTACATGAACAACATATTGCGTAAACATGATGTCCATTCCCTCTAGTGTGGTCGTCTGGCCTACTATCTCCAAAGGTGAACCAGAGATGGTTTGGACATGTCCATATTGACGCAATACCCTATCTGGTAAGTGAGCATACATCTTGGGACCCCAGCGTATCCACCCTCTAAATAGTGAAACAACCTCAAATGGTCGCTTCGGTCTATGCTCTCTGTAGGGTGTCAAACTTATGTCGTCAACATCAATCTCGTCTAGTGCTTTCCTAAATAGAATAACCAAACCTTTATCCCTTTTTGGCTTCCATCTAAGTGCTCTCGGGTATTCCTCATCATAAGTCTGAGATAATCGACAATAATTCGCACACAATGTTGGAAAATGCTCATATACCCACGCCTACACATATGTAATAACATATTCATAAATCAATAAATCAACAAACCACAAAATGATGAAATCAATCAAACAACGAAAGCATCCGCAAATACCAGTAATAGTGTCAAATATCCGGATACTGTCCTAGTCTGATGCATGCTCGCTTCTCGAATATTGTCATACAGGTAAGCAAGCGCAGCAGCACCCCATGCGTATCCCCCGCATGAGTTGAGGTCTCTGAAGCATTGAAGGTAGGCAACACTCACTGCGAAGGCACTCTTGTCGCTGAACAAGGTGCAACCCACCAAAAATAAAAGAAATGCCCTCGCAGCCATCTGCCAATGCTGATCAACATATCGCTGATGGTATACGTCGAGCAATCAACTATACCGAACAGTGGTTGTCCGTGTCATGTTAAACTCAGCATATGCATCAACCAGACTAACCCCAACTAACTCACCCAATAATTCAACAACTTCATCCTTATTAAATATATTAACGCTAAAAAACGCACCAGTAATGGGTATATGCAACAGCGAAGACACATCATCCAAAGTAATGGTCATCTCCCCAATTGGAAGATGAAAGCTGTTAGTGTCGCGATGCCATCTCTCGATAAAGGCAGAAATTAGACCTTTGTCGATCATCTCGTAGCTGCATTTTAGCAATGAATATAAACCTGAACTTCTAACAAGTTCCTCAACCTCTTCATTTTCAATGACAACTTCTTTTAATTTTTTTTCCATTGCTAAAAACCCTTAACTCTCCGCGGTCCTAAAATAAATTAACCATACAAATATAAGTTGAAACACATTAACCAAAATTAAATATTTAATTTCATTAAAATAAATATTTAATTTCATTAAAATATTTACTTACAACGCCGTTCCATAGTCGTGTCGCAACATGATCTCCATATGTCCTTAAGACAAACCTGTTAATCGGACCCCCGGGATATCCGTTAGCTGCTTTAGGGTGGGCCTCATCATGGTGGGCCTCATCAGCATGGTCATCATCAGCATGTTGGGCCTCATCCGCTTGCCCCTGTTCTGATTGCGTCTGTTCTGCTTGTTGCCTCTGCAATCTTTGTTGGTGACGCAATTCAAGCCGAGCACGGTGATCCCATGCAGAAGCGGTTGGTCTAACACGACGACTTTCAGGCCCTTCTATAACTTGACCGTCTCTATCAGTAAACATTGTTCGCACCATTTCTGCATAAATAAATCATAATCAGTATCAAAAAACATAACAATATAACATTTAAGCAAGTCCACAACACAACCCTGACTTACGTGAACTCCATCAATTTTTTTTGTGCCTACGTGAACTGAGTTCACGTACGTGAACTCCATGACCAGTCTACATGAACTGAGTTCACGTACGTGAACTCCAACAACCTACGTGAACTGAGTTCACGTCCACATACGTGAATTGAGTTCACGTAATGCATTTCAGTTCACGTAAATCACCACATTCAGAATACGTGAACTGAGTTCACGTTCATCATTTCAACAGTTCACTTTCATCATTTCATTTCAACAAAAAACCCCTAAACCCAGAAAACCCATAAACCCATAAAACCCCTAAACCCAGAAAACAATCCTAAACCCAGAAAACCTTAAAAACGAAAATGGTGTTGAATGTGTTGAAGAAGCTTAACCCAAAAATGAAAAACAACAATGGCTTACTTGATTGATTGAAGAAGCTTCAAGTGATTCAAGATGGTGTTGAATGTGTTGAAGATGGTGTTCAAGATGATTGAAGAATGTAAATTGTTGAAGATGAAGGAGATGAAGATGTAAGGTTGAAGGAGATGAAGGTGTTAGGTTGAAGGAGATGAAGGAGATGAAGGAGATGAATTTAGAAAAGTGGTTTAATTGAATAAAGAGGGAAGGGCAATTTGGGTATTTTGGGTTTAAAAAAATATGGAGGGGTATGGGAAGCAAAATTGAAAATAAAATTATCATACGGAACCTTTTTAAAGTTAATAAATAAATTATTAATATTTTTATTTCAAATGGATCTAACAAATAATTGTATGATTGTATGTCAATTGGTGTATCATTTTCTACTTATAATTTATCATACGGAACCTTCTTATATAATTGTATGTCAATTGGTGTATCATTTTGGTGTATCATTTGGTGTAGCAAAATTGAAAATAAAATTATCATACGGAACCTTCTTATATAATTGTATGTCAATTGGTGTATCATTTTCTACTTATATTATCTCTCTTAGAATTTTAAGTCTTACAAATAAATCGAATCCATCAATATCTGAGTTGTCCTTATGATTTAAAGAATGTTTAAGGTTAATGCAATTTTTTTTGAATTTT
>JBBPBR010000007.1:18505788-18516536 GCA_037974775.1 Cicer pinnatifidum | reverse complement strand
ATTGCTTAGTGTAAATGATTTTCCTCATATTGAATTAATATAAATTACAATTTGCAACATTAATTCTAAGATATATCTTTATTATTCAAGAAATGAAATTATAATTATCACAAACGAAGCATTAAAAATTTAAAGTATTACAACATCAATCAAATCTAAAGTTTTTAATACACAAGAAATATAGTTAATTCTCCAATTTCATACAGATAACTTGCAAGAGAATTCTATTTTCCACCTTTCAAAACACATGAAAGATTTTAAGAAGCTTAAAAATATGATGTAGTGCAGAGAATGATAGAGCTTCTTCACAGTCTAATAAAGCAGAAGAAACAACTACATTTTACAAAAAATGAATTGAAGAAAGCAACAACCATTTCTAAATAAACAAACAAGAGAATTGATTAATTAGAAAATGAGTAAATTTAAATTCCAACAGTATAAAAATAACAACCATAAGATGCGCACACAGAAGTTGTCCGATTTTAGGAATTTGCATCAGAAAATATTTATGGCAATAAATCTGAAGGTTAAAAATCATTAGCTAATTTATAGTAGTTTAATAAATCACAACTCTAATTATTCTTATGCGTCTATAGTAATTTCTTTTAAAAAATAATAGTAATTGATTCTTGTGATAATCATGATTTTATTGAAATTATTTTGAATTTTACGAGTAAATAATTAAAAAATTAAGAGGATATTGATTTTTCACTACGCGAAAAATAGGATTTTACAACGCGTTTTTTAATCTATTTACAGCGCTTTTTCAAAAAAAAAAACGCTGTGGAATCGAGGGCTGTAAAAGATACAACAACGCTTTTTTTTTTTTATATATAAAAAAAGCGCTATAAAACATGTAGATATAATGCGCGCTTGTTATGCACATTTTACAGCGCTTTTTCAAAAAAGCGCTGTAAAATGCGCGCACATAATATGCATTATTATGCACATTTTACAGCGTTTTTTTGAGGAAGCGCCGTAAAATGTGCACCTATAATTCATATATTGGGTGCGCCGTTTACAGCGCTTTTTTGAAAAAGAGCTGTAAAATATGCACCCAATATATGCATTATAGGTGTATATTTTACAGTTCTTTTTTGAAAAAGCGCTGTAAAATGCACACCCAATATATGAATTATGGGTGTGCATTTTACAACACTTTTTTGAAAACGTTGTAAATTAAATTTTTGAAAAGCGCTTTTTAGCTTTTTATGGCATTTTTTTAGAAAGCGCTGTCTTTTAATTTTTTTTCCAAAATTATTTTGATCTAGAATCAGTTCACACAACAACAAAATATTCAAATACATATTCATAAGCAGTTCACACAATCAGTAGACAAAAATAGAACTCTGTAACTTAATTAACATGTACATTGGACAAAACTCTGTAACTTAATTAACATGTAACTCTGTAATTTACAACAGAACATTCAAATACATATATATAACCTAATTAACTACATATACATTGAACATATATTGTACAACAACACATATTCATATACATGTTCATATATTGTGTCATATGATCATATACATATAACTAACAGAATATACAGAATATAACTAGCTACCATATAATATTCAGATCCCTTGCAGCATGCTATTTCCCAGAAAATCAAATAATTTTCATTTCAAGCACATACTGACACCAGTCTTCCTTTTATTCCATTAGATCTTCCTCAGAGTATGATGGACTGGAATTGTCAAAGTAATGCAATATAAAAATTGAACATATTAAGTTAGTATCAAATATATAGATAATTTATATATGAAAATCATATAATGAAAATATTGTACCGTTTATGGGATAATAGTTTTATTTTTGTCAACAATCTCCTTCATGAATCGCAATACGTAGTACCCACAGTCGATGTTGTTTGTTTGACGAGGGCACTGTAAAATAAAACATATAAGTCAATAAAATATTTGTGCATTAATCGTAAAAGCATATATTTGTAAATGAAAATTTAAAGGCATATATTTCAAACCTTTATTGGTATCCATGTGATGTTATTAGACTTTTGCTTTGACACTGTAGCACCTCTTTGAGCTCGAAAAACTTGTAAAGCACTATCGAATGAATAAATGTGATTATTATAGCATTAACAAACATTATTTATATATATATGTAAGAAATAAATGAATAAATGTGTCGAACATGATCTTTATATCAGAGTGATTGTTGTAATTGTCATGCAAGGGATCCAAATAGTATATAACTTCAGAGGTCGCATTGATTGCAAATAGCACCCAATGTGCCCTACAACAACAAAAATTTGATTAAGCAATTTTGTTTATACACAACTAATAAATTAAAATTTCATCAATTAAAAAAGATATAAATAAATAATATATGATTAAGTACCCTGAATTATATAGTGCAAAGAACAATTTATCTTTTTCTATATTTCCTAATAACATATCTACAATGTAATTCTTTACATTTACTGGATCGAGTTTGCACATCGACAGCTTATGCGGAGACAAGAATGAGTATTTATTTGACAATTTGCGCGTGCACACAACCTTCTCATACAAAAACCTTCAATGAAAATTTTAAACTAGATTTATTACCAATACATTTAATTAATTACCAATAAATGCAATTAAAAGTATTTTTTACCTTATGTACAACAAGCTCATGACAGTAGCACTAAGCTCCTTATGGTTGAGAAGTTCGTAAATGTGCTCCTTTTTGAGAAATTCTTCATACTCACCTCTGAATATAGCTTAATTCATGGGTATGATGCGCGAATCGTCGTTGTTGCCCATGTTCCTTTTTACTTGGATGTCAAGACAGGCCCCGTATTTAGCAAGGCATGGTTGACTTATTTTAGGAGCAGCAGTGACCGATTGTCCCCGATCCAGTTTTCTAGCTGCAACTTTGGCAGCTTTAATTACTTACAAGTTTTTGATCAAGACGTGCATATCCCATACGTGCTTTTTTGTATGGGTGGGTTGGATTTCTTTCCCATTCGCGATTTGCCTTACTGATATTCTATATAAAAAAATAGCAATTGTGTAAGAATTTAAAATACGCTACGAATATGAATAATAAAACACAAATGCTAATAAATTAATCACTTACGACAAACGCGGGGTCCGAACGTTTGGATACAAATGCACTCCATTCATCATTTGATATATAATGTTTATATATTCTTGGAGCTTCAGCATTTGTATTTCCTTCTCTATCTTTTAGATAGAAATTAGAGAGGTGAGATCTAAATCCGCGGTGGATTTTCCCAGCAACTCTCAATACATAACTCTTTCTCCCCTCATCAAGAACAAAAGTAGTCTGCAATCGAAATAAATATATAGTTTGACTAAGTAAAGTATTTCAATGAAAAAAATTATAAATGACAAAAGAGTGAATCAAAAAAGTTACTTGAATGTCATTTCATAGTATATCTTTGCCATCCTTCAACGCCTTATCTCTCCAATCATCAATCGTAATTGGGATATTTTGTCGAAAAACAGCCCCAATGTAACTTACAAACATGGGGTCAATTGGCTGACCACTCTCATTCCAGCCAACCTAATAAACTCATATAGTAAGTAGATGCTATTAAAAAAAGATAAAAAATACACAGCAAACAGAGTATAGTATAGTATAACCTCAAATTTGATGCCATTGCTCCTTGCTTTAATGACCTTTTGCATTATAGTTGCACTACGTTTGACTTCATTTTCATAAGTCTTAGTGTTGACAACTTCTTCATTTTGACATTCTAAATCTTTGTTTGTATCCATTTAACTACAACAAGTTCAAGATGCAGTTTAGTATAACTTCAACAAGCTCAACATGCATTATTCTAAGTACATATCAGTATCAGTATATCTTAAACAAGCTCAACATGCATTTTAATAATTACAAAAAATTAAAAACATCAATACCTGAATAATGAGGGTTCGAAGAAATACGAAATGCGAAGAAAAGAGGGTTCGCAGAAAGTTCGCAGAAATATGGTTTGAAGAAATATGTAATGAGGGTTACGTATTTCAATGAAAATATATTGTGTGCAATGGGAGAGATGATCGTGGATGGAAATAAGGTTCGAAATGAAGGAGATGATCGTGGAAATAAGGTTCGCAATGGACGAGATGATAGGGTTTGCAAAAGAAGAGAAGAACGATGAAGGTTGAGATGATAATGAAGTTTACGTATTGAAGAGGAAACTGAAGCGGTTTACTGTTATATATAAAACCCTTTTACATCGCTTTTTTATAAGCCTTTTACAGTGCTTGTTAGGAAAGCGCTCTAAAAGGCCTAAGTCTTTTACAGCGCTTGTTTGAAAAGCGCTCTAAAAGGCGTCTTTATTTAATTTTTTAAAAGGCTCTTTTACAGCGCTTCTCCCAATACGCGCTGTAAAAGACCTCATTGTTTTCTAATATTATATGAATGTTTTTTTTTAAAGCCTTTTACAACGCTTGTTGGGAAAGCGCTCTAGAAGGCCTCCTTATGTTATTTTAAAAAGGCTCTTTTACAGCGCTTATTTGAAAAAGCGCTATAAAAGACCTCCTTGTTTTATTATGTTATATGAATGTTTTTTTAAAACATTTTACAACGCTTTTTCAAATAAGCACTCTAAAAGGTCTCTTTATTTTATTTTTAAAAGGGTGTTTTACAGCGCTTATTTGAACAAGCGCTGTAAAAGACCTCCTTGTTTTATTATGTTTTATGAATGTTTTTTTTAAGCCTTTTACAGCGCTTTTTCAAATAAGCACTCTAAAAGGTCTCTTTATTTTATTTTTAAAAGGGTCTTTTACAGCGCTTTTCCAAATAAGCGCTGTAAAAGGCCTCATTGTTTTATTTTTATATTTAAGGCTCTTTTTCAGTTCAGTTCAGTTCATGTAAATTTTTAATTTATATTCAGTTCAGTTCATGTAAATTACTAGTTTATGTTAAATTACATGAACTTAGTATAAAACACTCAAATCAAGCTAAACATAAGCAGAAAATAAATTAATCAGAAAATCAAATACATGGCTGCTTATATAAAACAAATGTTCAAACAATTAAATTTACATTAACACAGTTCAGATTACATGGCTTATATAAAACAATTAAACATGTACATTAAGATCCCCTTCTTCTTTTCCTGGTGGGATTCACATTTGTTTGTCCATTTACAATATGAAACGATGGATTAATCCAAATTCCTTCATCATGATCATCTCTAAGATATAAACCATCATCAGTTGAATCAAATTCATGTGGTTGTTGTGATGTTGCAAATAAAAGATCATTACCAACATTTTCATCATTATTGTTATCATCACTTATTTTATTGGTCGATAGGACAAAAGACCATTTATCATAAGAAGGATCAATGACATAAAACACTAGTTGAACTTGCGACGCTAAAATAAAAGGCTCGTCTTTGTATCCCACCCTATTAAAATCGATAAGCAAGAATCCTGACTCATCAATCCTGTTAGAATATTAAAAAATATCTTATAATATCTTTTATATTATATTAGAGTATCTTTAGTTATTTTCTATGATAAATTTATAATCATAGAGAACCTTAGAATATCTCTCATTATTATTATGGTTTATTCCTAATTTAGGATTGAGTCTATGTTTCTCTATAAATAGAAATTAGTATTGAGTCTTTTGTAATCAATTTATCATTAAGCTATTATCAATAATATTCAAATCCTTATTATTTTCTCTCCTCCTTTTCTCTAAAATCCCACAACTTCAACATGGTATCTAAAGCCTATTTCGATCCTCCTTGAACGATTCCGCTTCTATTCCGCTGTCGAGTTCCCAACAGTTAGGGAATATAATCATAGTTTCTCTTTTCCAACATTTCGACATGTTTCACTCGTTTTCCATTCAATTTGCTACTGTCGCTGCTACCACTATTTTTCGGCAAATTTTCCTGCGAATAGCAGTCATCTCCAAATCAGGTCATGCTTGAAAGCGCGTCACCAAAAGCCGTCACACGCGCTCTCACGCGCTACTAATCTCTCTCATGCGAGTAGATCTGCCGCCGCCACCATCTGCTGCTTGTCTTCGCTGCTGCTCTGTCTGCTATTGCCGCCATCTGCTGCTGCTGCCTGCCATCGCTGCTGGAAAAGTATTCCAGCAAATTTTCTGAAGCAACCATTGTCTCTTCTGTTTTGGATGAATTTTCTCACTCTGCTAATCGATCATGGCTTCGTTTCATTAGAGTCGTGCTGCTTCCTCTTTGGTGTTTGTCATGCAATTTAGTTCTTACTAATAGATTATAATAGTGGCTTTTATTCCCACCGACAATCATTCTGGTGGTGTCCCTTTTCCCACTAATGAATCATATTAGTGATGACCACTTTTTTCATTGATGGTCATTCTGACAATGTCTTTTATTTTCATGACTCACACTTTAGCAAGACAATTTGTCCCAGATGCACTGGCCCTATCTTTGTCCCAGATGTACTGGCCTTGCCTTTCTCTCCTTGAAGCATGCCTCTCACTTCTTGAAGCAAATTCAAGTTTAAATATTTTGAGTCTCTGATATTATTGGTTTGAAGCTTCCAAATGCAGTTTTTTAGAAGGACGGACCTTGCTTTGTTCAACTGCTTGCCATGAATTTCTCTCATGCTGATGATCATTCCAACTATCTGGCTAGGCGTTATTTATAGCAATTCTCTCCGAGTTCACCTGCATCCCTGAGTTGCCTTTCCATTTTTTTTACTATTTTACGGAGTAAAACATCGTTTTCTTAGAATATTAAAAAATATCTTATAATATCTTTTATATTATATTAGAGTATCTTGAGTTATTTTCTATGATCAATTTTTAATCATAGAGAACCTTAGAATATCTCTCATTATTATTATGATTTATTCCTAATTTAGGATTGAGTCTATGTTTCTCTATAAATAGATATTAGTATTAAGTATTTTGTAATCAATTCAGCATTAAGCTATTATTAATAATATTCAAACCCTTATTATTTTCTCTCCTCCTTTTCTCTAAAATCCCACAACTTCAACAAATCCGAACGCCATTATTATTATCGACCCACTTGCAACCAAATATGGGAACACGAAACATTGTGTAGTCTAACTCCCATATGCGCTCGATAACCCCAAAATATGATAGATTTGAATATATTGGGTTTTTGTCTTTTGCACTTCAGACATGCATCGCTTCAGCTACGAGAGTGACTCCACTATTTTGCATTGTGGTCTGATCATCTTGTTCTTTGGTATAAAATGTGTAGCCGTTAATAACATAACCAATGTAAGAAAAGACATGTAAGCTCGGACCATTTGCTAGCCACCTCAATCTCTGTGAAATTGATTCGGGGTCTATATCAAACTTTAACTTTATGTGATATTTTAACCATGTTATAAAACTTAGATTGTTCTCTCGAGTTATCCAATTTTGATTCATATTCATATTCAAACGAGATAACTGATCCATGTGTATTGTAACATACGGTTGAACCTCATCATCATTGTGCAGAACATACAATTGTGTCTACTCTCATTCTGTCCTTGATATAGTCAGTAGTCTCCTTCCAATTATCACTTCTCCTGATATTCTTCCCGAATGACGAGACATGGGAAGCCCTATGGATTCAACATTGGACGAATATTCAGTACAAAATTCAGCAGCCTCTACAACAATGTACCGTTCAGTAATACAACCTTCTGGTCGACTTCTACTTTTTACGTACCCTTTTAATATTTTCATATATCGTTCTATCGGATACATCCATCTCATATAAGCTGGCCCACAAAGTTGTGTCTCCATAACTAGATGAAAAGTAAGGTGAACCATTATATCAAAAAATGAGGGTGGGAAATACATTTCAAGCTCACACAAAGTAACAACAATTTCCCTCTGCAATGTCGGTAATTTCTGAGGGTCGATCACTTTACTACAAATTTCCTTGAAGAAGAAACATAATCTAGTTAAAGCTCGTTGAAATTTTTCAGGTAAAATGGAACGTATACCTATTGGTAGCAAATGCTCCATTAGAATATGACAATCATGGGTCTTCAAACCTTTTAACTTGAGGTCTTTCATACAAACCAAATTTTTAACATTTGAAGAGTATCCTTCTTGAACTTTAACTTCGTGTAGAAATTTACATAAAACAATTTTTTCCTTTCTAGATAGAGTATGAGCGGCTGGAGGTAGATATGTGCGATTTCCTTTCTTTACGGGACCCAATTCATTTCTTATTCCCATATCGACTAAGTCCAATCTTGCTTTGATGCCATCGTTAGACTTTCCTGGAACATTGAGTAACGTACCAAAAACACTATGAAATACATTTTTTTTCAATATGCATCACATCGAGGAAATGTCTTATATACAATGACTTCCAATATGGCAATTCAAAGAAAATTGACTTTTTCTTCCACCCAGTTTTGACAAGCTCTCCCGCAAAAGGTTTGCCAAATTTATTGGTCAAACCTTGTACTTTTTCAAGTATTTGATATCCAGTCGGTGCTAAAGGAGCTTTACCTTCCTCTGATTTTCCACTGAATGCATTTCTCCATCCACGATACTAATGACTATAAGGTAAAAATCTACGATGTCCAAGAAACACATTTTTCTTACAATGTTTCAACCGCATCCAATTTGTACTATCTTCACATATAGGACATGCACACTGACCTTTAATGCTATATCCTGATAAATTACCATATGCTGGAAAATCATTAATTGTGTCAAACAACATAGCCCTCAAATTGAAACATTCTTTCTTATACCCATCATAAACTTCCACACCTGTCTCCCACATAAGTTTTAAATCTTCAATTAAAGGAGTCAAGTATACGTCGATATCATTCCCCGATTGTTTGGGTCCAGAAATTAACAGAGACAATATCATTAACTTACGCTTCATACATAACCATGGAGGTAGGTTATAAATCAACAAAATCAAAGGCCACGTGCTATGTGAGATGCTTCGAAGACCATGTGGATTCATTCCATCAATAGAAAGTGCAAGTCTTAGATTTCTTGACTCTATCCCGAATTCAGGATACTCGTGATCAATTTTTGCCCATTGTGGGGAATCTGCAGGGTGTTGAAACATTCCATCTCTAATTCTTTCATCTGCATGCCATGTCAAGTGTTTTGAATCTTCTTCACTGCGATACATGCGCCTAAATCTGGGTATTATAGGAAAGTATCACACGACTTTTGCTGGAGTAGATTCTTTCTTCTTATATCGAGAGACATTGCATTTTGGACATGCCTTAAGTAATTCATATTCGTTTCGAAATAAAATGCAATCGTTAGGACATGCATGAATCCTTTCGTAACTCATGCCAATAGAGCACAAAATCCGTTTAGCCTCGTAGGTTCGACTGGGAAGTTCATTATCATCTGGCAACATTTCTTTTAAGAGTGTTAATAATTCTGTGAAGCTTTTATCAGACCATCCATTACTCGGCTTTAAGTTGTACAACTTTAATATCGCCGACAGTCTTGTGAATTTAGTACAACCACTATATAATGGTTTCTCTGCATCACTCAACAAACTCTCAAACATTTTAGGACAATCTCGAAGATCTTCTTCAACTGCTTTTGCGATCTCATCAACTCGGTCCGACTCATATGTATCTGTATCGAAGTCAGTTGAAGCATATATCAAACCATTCTCAAAATTAATGTTTCCTTTTTTTTTCTCACCATGTCTTATCCAACATGTGTAGCTTTGATCAATTCCATTACATACTAAATGTCCTTCTAATTCATCTTCTCTAACGCGTTTTCCAAAACAACATTTTAAACAAGGACAAACGACTCTATTTGGATCTTTTGCATTCTTCACTGCAAACTCAACAAACTCCTTCACTCCATTTTCATACTATTTTGACAATCGATTGGCAGACATCCATTTCCGATCCATATTATACGACCTATATAAATGCAGTTACAAAAATAATAAGCTTTCAAAACAGATCAACAAGTTTCAAAAAGAAACCACTATCAACATATCTAATATCAACATATCTAATAAAAATTTCAAAACAAAAAAGATTTCAAAACAGAACAGATCAACAAATTTCAAAAAAAAAAAATTAATATATAACAATTTATTAGTTTTCAATTATTAAAAAACTAAAGATTTTTTGACAAAAACAAATTAATAAATACCTGAGACAACGTAGATGGCCGCACAATACGTAGAGGATATGAGGGTTCATAAATTTGTTTTAAATTTGTTTTTATTTATTTAAAAGTAAATAATATTTATTTGAAAGCGCGTGTCTTTTACAGCGCTTGTAACAAAAGCGTTGTAATAGATAATTAAATTATTTGAAAGCGCGTGTCTTTTACAGCGCTTGTGAAAAAAGCGCTGTAATAGGTAATTTAATTATTTGAAAGCGCATGTCTTTTACAGCGCTTGTGAAAAAAATGCTGTAGTAGGCAATTTAATTATTTGAAAGCGCATGTCTTTTACAGCGCTTGTGAAAAAGCGATGTAAAATAATACGTGAAGGCGCTTCAGTTTACAGCGCTTGTGAAAAAAGCGCTGTAAAAGCCTTATAACATTATGCGCAAACGCTATATGACCCTACAACAACGCTTTTTTCACAACGATTGTCAAAAAAGCGCTGTGATAGGCTCTGTTATTTTTAAAATATATTTACAACGGCGCTTGTATTTAGTAAGCGCTGTAAAAGAAAAGCTATTAAATGACATTTTCCGCGTAGTGTTTATAATACCTTTTTAATGCTATTTCTGTTTAAAAAACTTTGATTGTTTTTTTTTTTTTTTCTGTTT
>JBBPBR010000007.1:18475917-18486027 GCA_037974775.1 Cicer pinnatifidum | reverse complement strand
CAATTAACTTTTTCTACATAAGGAAAACTTTGCATAATGATAAATTTATTATCATATTATAGGATACAAAATATAGCCATGTAGAGGAGAATCTCCTCTACTATTGATTTGTTGAATATGTTATCGAAATCTCAAAGTTCAAACCTCAAGGAGCAAGGTTATTTGTAAAATTTTCACAATATAATAATTTATTTTACAATAAGCAAAATAAATGACTGATAAAAGGGGGAAAACAAGATTATAACGCACAAATTTTCTACAATTTTCCATCAATCTTAGTGAATTTTGGTATCACTTTTATTAACTTTACTAGTTTTGTTAATTATACGCGTTTATTGTGTCAATTCAAATAATGTATTTAAAGTTGTATTTTTTTAAGAATTTTTTTTATCGCTGACTATTTTTTTTATTAATTAATTTTTTATTCCTTTTACTTCTCACCATAATATTTATATTATTATTTTTTTCTATTTCATTTCATTTTTAATTCTATATCATTCTTTTTTTTTCGACTAAATATATTATTAAGGTTTAAATTTCATCAATATAATGTTACACTAATCAATCATATTTTAATTGATATAAATTTTATAAAATTCACTATCGGATTGATAGTTTATATCCTTAGATCATCCATATTAAATTTTAAAAATATCTAAAATCATTTGATATATTATTATAATATATTAAAATTCACGTCTTATGTATTTTTATTAAATATTGTTAATTTTTATAAATCTCAATCATCAATTAAATAATTTAAAATTTATAAAAAAATTTATATCAATTATCTATTTGGTATAAACTTTCAATTAAACTGTAGATTTTATAAAATTTTAATCAGTTGAAATATTATTAAACGGTATCGCAATATATTGGTATAATTTGATCCCTTCTTCTTTATTTATTCTATTTTTATATTATTTGTCAAACAAACTTACTTGGAACCTTTATTTTGCTTTCTATTTTTTTTATTTTTTTTTTATTGATTTCACCTGTGTTGTCAAACTAATATTTTGCTATATGTCTATGTTTGAGTAACTTAACTTTGTCACAAAACAAAAGGTGTCGTTGAAGTTTTACTATGTTTTCTTTTCCTTTTGGTAGGATCCAAAAAACGGGCATTGGTGGCTTATATATGGATCTGGACACGTAGTTGGATACTGGCCATCTTCCTTGTTCACACACTTAAATGATAAGGCAACTATAATTCAATTTGGTGGAGAAATAGTGAATTCTATGTCAACAGGATCTCATACTTCTACTCAAATGGGTAGTGGACATTTTGCTGGGAATGGTTTTGGAAAAGCTTCATTTTTTAAACAAATGCAAGTTATGAATTCTTATAACAAATTAATTCCATTGCCAAATCTAAAAGTGCAGGCAGACAAACCAAATTGTTATAGCATAATAGCAGGGACTAATAATATAATGGGAAATTATTTTTACTACGGTGGACCTGGCAAAAATGCCAAATGTCCATAAGAGAATTGAATATTATTTGAGAGGTCACATTTAAGATGCATTAATTTGGCCACAGTGAAAAAATATATGTGATGTTCCGTCATAAGTTTTTTCTTTTTAGCTAGGTAGTTAATATTTTTTCCATAAAAGTTAAAAAATAATAAATTTGTAACTTTTTTTTCTTCCTTCCAATTACTGCATTAGAGCAATTCAACGGTCCTCAAAATTCATTCTGTGTGGTTACTATTTTTCTTACAAAATTATAAAAATAATAAATTGTGTCTTTTTTTCTTTATTCCAACTATTGCATTAGAGCAATCCAAGAGTCCACAAAATGTTTCAATAACTTCTCATGCGACATATTAATGTTACAATAATTAGGTATTACTATATATGGCCCGCACAATACGGATATTAATTAATTAATTTATAAGTTTTATAAGTAATATTTTATGTATTATAAATATAGTTATCTTATAATATTACTCTATTGATTTGTAATAATTGAATATGATTAGGAAAATTAAAATGAGGGAAAATCATATTTATCACAATCATCTAATTTAATTTTTAAAATATTTTGTAAAATTCGTATGATAATTTATTATATTGGATAATTGTTTGACTCCTTGTACATTGATTGTCAAATTATTTTTCAAGTACTTGTATTTATTTGATCAAATAAATACAAGTACTTGAAAAATTAATTAAATTTATTAATAAATTACTTGTATTTATAAAATATGACTACAATGGCCCCTATAATATAAAAAAAAATCAAATTAAACTTATATATTTAAAAATTTGAATATTACTCCTATATAACAAATTAATCCCTCAATATTTTTTTAATTTTCAAATTTGGCCTGCTTTTTTTTAAATTTAATTTATATCCCCTTTTCTTTGATATTTTTATTCTTACCTTAAAACTTTAAATACTTATGAAATTGATCAAACGTTAAATAAACAATTATTCTATCCAAAAAATTGTATAAATGAAAGAAATTCAATTGAAAGATTTGAATTGTTTAGAATTTTAAATTTCTTAGAATTTTCAATTACTTTCCTGCGAACAATCTTTTTTAAGTCTTGGATCTTAAAACTTTATTTATATATTTGTGTTTATGTTTATTTTTGGAGAGTCCTGACGGTGATATCATAGACGGTGTTATTTCTCATAAACAACCCGCTTTTGACCATCCTCTATTGAAATGACATAAACTATTGGTATTTTTGTTATTGTTGTTATTGAATTATGAAGAATTCAAAAATCATTTTTGAAGCTTAATAAGCTATTATATTTCAATTTTATAATTTGCATGCATATTATATAAAATCCTCTAGAAAGTCCAAGAGAGCATAACCAAACGGAAATTTTGATTGACAACTTTCAATTGTGGAGTTTATCTGGAGAGACATATCTTGAAGGAACAATTCTAAAACAAAAGAACAAGAAATATTAAAAGATACATCTAATAGTAAATTTGGAAGAAAATTCAATATTGTACAAAATGGCGCCCCTTACAAAGGACACGACGTAGGCAACCACAGGGATCTCATATAATTTTTCTCTCAATTTTTTTTCCTACTTTTTTGCATTATATTTCTTATGGTAAATTAAGGAGTAAACAAACAACTTAACAAAAAATAAAAATATAGATTCATAAATAATTAAATATATGGTACTTAATATTTAAGTTTTTATCATATAATGATTTTGAAATAAATGAATTCATATATACATTACAAAATTCCAAATATATTTTTGTCTTTATTTTATGATATAGAACTCGTTTTAAAGTACAAAACTGAACATATATGTTCTAATCTGCTTGTACTCTCACAATGTACCTAGCAAAATATTTTCCGATAAAATTTAAACACAAACCAACATTAAATTAAAAGGTTATTTAGTAATATTTTTATAATATTTTTTATTTATAATGTTTTTGCACCAATTAACTATCTGTATCTTCTTTAGCAACATATTTAAACACAAACCAACATATATTATAATTAAAGGTTTTTTAAACCTTATGGTATTACTCTTATTTGTTTTTTAAATTTTACCTTATTTTTATAAATATAAAATTTTAAATATGCCAAATTTTAATAAATGATATTCTTAAGTTTTTCTGTTTTGTTTTTCTTTCTATGTTCTTTGGTTTGCTTTAACTAAGTCATGTGTTTAAAATGTAATTTTTATGCAACTCAAATTTTTATATTTTAGTTGAATTGTTGTTTATCAAATAATTTTTGTGACGATATGGGGACTGAAGAATTTTACATGATTTTTTAAGTAATATGCCAATACGTTTATGCAACTTGTTCATTTGTTTTTCATCTTATGTACAAGGACGAAAATATTTTTAAGGGGGTAAGTATTGTAACACTAAATATTTTTTATATATTATATATGTGTCTTTTTATAAATTGTCATGATTTATTCTTTAATTAATAATTTACTTGATATGTAAATAAATTAAATTAAATTTTATCACCATATATTTTGTCTGAATAATTATAACAACCTTTATTTTTATTTAATTTCTTTGGCATGACAATTACATGAGAACAATTATGGCATGATTATTTTCTAAATATACTATTGTGTATTTTGTTTATTTGATTAGTTTCGATAATTATGAAATTCATGTGTTAGATATATTAGGTTTATTTTATTATGAGTGATCGTCATTGATATTTTTGAATTGTTTGATTTATTTTAGTTGATGAAAATATTAGTTGAATTATTTAATTAAATTAGAATTTATAGAAGTTATATTTTTAGTTAGATTTATTTAAGACTAAATAAGTATTCATCCTAGGAGATACTAGAGTTAGTGAGACCCAACCCATCTATCTTTAGTATAAAAAAAAAGTAAATTGACTCATTCTTTAATTCTCCTTCATGACAAGATTTTATGACAATTCATGGTGTTGTCTTGACATAATATAGACTTTATGTCCTTGTCTCAACCAATTAAGAGAGAAAAAAATGTACCTTTCCTCATTCTTGACACCATGCACCCACTTCTCTTTCATCCTTAGTACCTTTTATTCATTTTTAAAATGAAGGTTACAAATTTGATTATCAACTGTGCAATTGAAAGGACAAAACCAAAAGACTCTTCTCGTTTGTTATCTCACGTCTCCATCTCTCTTAAACCAAAATTATGTTTTTATTTTAATTCTCTACAAAAAGAATTTTAGACAATTTTTGGATTCATAACTATTAGAAGACAAAAAATTAAAAGGATGGTCTACACATCAGCGCCTTCCTATTCTTTCCCCACACTCATTTTGGTTTTCTCCTAAGTTCCCAAAATTTCCAACAAAAAAAACATAGTCTCCTCTCTTATTATCTCACACCATTGTTATCATTATCATCATCATCATCATCATTGTCAAGTCAAATTCCAAATTTCTTTTTTCATTTAATCCAATCTCAAGTAAAGTTTGGACCTTTGTCTTGTTCTTTGAGTTGTGGAGCTTAGAACATGTTGCTAGGAAGTAAAGCGCCTAAGGTGGGTTTTCCCATGCAAAGTTAGGGTATATACTAAATTAGATGTTTCTAAGATATTGATATGATGTCGTGATATTATAAAAGAAAAAGGTTGATTTTATGTTTGTCTTAAAAAATTTAACTATAATGTTTTAACTTTTTGTGTAATATATGTGTCTTGATGAACTTAATTATAAAATTCTCTTTGTATTATTATAATATGATAAATATGCTTCTTGTGAAAATGTTTAATGTAAAGTTGCGATTTCTGTGTTATTTTGGTGTACTTATTTATAAAGTTATTATTTTTATTAGGATATCATGAGTAATATGTTTGCTAGGATGTATTTGATTTAAAGTTTCGACTTTTGTGCTATTTAATTTCATTTTATTTTTATTTTTATAAACATTACATGAGTCTTGAAGGAATTGATGAAAAATTTTAATTTTTAATTATGATAAGATGTTTAAGTTGATGACTCTGATGCATTTAATGTAAAGTTTGATTTGTATGCTTAAATGACTAATAATGGGATACATTTTATAGTAGAAGGAATAAGTTTCTATTCATTTGTGTTCTTCATGATTTAAGTTTTAATGTTTATCAATAACACGTGGTTAATCCAATTTTATAGTTTATATAAAGAAAGTTGTAATTTTGAGACATTATTCATGTGTATATGTTTTCTATATTGAGATAGCGATATGACTGAATCTTGATTTTGAGTATCCATGAGAATATGATTTTGATATCATATGTGATTAAAAATTTAATCTTGAATAGTTTATATTTGTTGTTGCCTAAATGGTTGGTGATTTGTGTTTTGGATGTTGTTCTATTTGCGGTTTCCTATGTGGCTGGGGATTGTGTGTTGAACATTATTCTCTTTGTGGTTGGTTAAGTGGTTGGTGATTTGTATTCTAAATTTGTGGTTGTCTAAGTGGTTGGTGATTTGTGTTTTGATCATTTTATCTTTTTAGTTATCTATGTCGATGGTGACATGTACCTTCTGAGCATCATTATCATTATCATAACATATCATATGAATCTTTGTGGACGCCTTAGTAGATGGTTTAACTTTTCCCATTAGTATGAGTGGCTTATGTGTGGACGCCTTAGTGACTGGTTATATCTGGATCATATACTTTTAGGAGCATGCATAAATTGCATATATTTTATTATTATTTTTATTTTGATATAATTATTTGTTCTAAGATGAATTGCTACTTGATTTATTTAGATACATTTTATGAATTTTGATACATCTTTCTGAATTATTAAAAACTCAATTTCTTTAAATCTTATATTTGAAAAGCTGTTATATTTATTCCTTCCACTAGGAGAAAATTGAAGTCATTAATTTAAGTCAACCTTGTTTTTGAATTTCATCTAAATAAATTTATTTTATTTTAGGGCGTAAATGAACATTTTTCTAACAATTAGTAAATTATTTTTGTAAATAAATTATATTTCCACTCCTGCATTTGATATTACCTCCCCATGGTTTATGATTATTTTTAACCAAGCAGCTGAGACATCAAACTCAAGTCGTCATTGACTTAGTCTCTGATAAATTTTCAGAATACTTCTTTGCTCCTCCCTAACCCCCTTTTCACTTTGAACTTGTCACCTCCATCATCCTTCTATACCTTATTCCCCTCAAACATTCCATTTCCATTGGTTTTCAAAATATCGACTAATTCACTACTTCTCTTATTGTCAAAATCACTTTAATACACAATAGGGACATTCAAAGTTTGGATCCTAATGATGTTTCAAACCAGTGGAACACATTTCTCTCTTGTGTCACTAACTGAATAAGGGACAACATTGAGCATGGAATGTGGTTGGCCTCCCAAAATATTGTTACCATCAAATGAACAACTAAGTTCCTCTATGCGTAGATGTTGCAACTTAAGAAATCCCAAGGCAATCGGTCCAGAAAGCTGTTGATAACCACGTTAGAAGGCTCGTCATGGGGACTCCCATCTCCCTTTATTGGTGTTCACATGGTACTCCGAGTAGTTGCTCCATCAGCACCATTGTAGTTCTTTGTGCTCATTCCATAGATTGAGATACCCTCCTTGTATGTTCTACTGATCTTGCTTTAGGATATGCATAAATTACATATGGTTGTCACTCTTCCACTTCATTTGGCCTCGTGTTTGATCCTTCCCAATATATCAAAAAAGAAGATTTTGATCGCCTTGAAGCTAAGACTAAGGGGTTCAATAAACAAACAACTAATAATTAATGACAAAAGGAGGAGAATATGTTTTAAGAACATTTTTTTAGAAAATTACAATTTTTTTTACTAATGCTTATCAACAATTAAACATGCATATATTAAGGAGGAGTCTTGTTGTGATATTTTATATTAATTTATGTTTCCTCCCTTAAAATTTAAAAATAATTTCACAAAAGTATATTTTAGTCATATTCAAAAATGAGGAGATTGCTAGAACCAAGTTGATTTGAAGAACTATGACTAATACTTGTTTTGATTATAATAAAATTATTTTGTGGGAGCAATTTAAGGTACTAATATTTTGTTTAAGTGTGCAGTTCCCTAATCAAATTTATTTTGAAAGACTTCACGTTGCATCCTCTGATGATTGAACTAAGTTAAAGGAACACCAAGTCTCCGCTCTGATTTCCGTAACAAGATTCTAATGAATGCGCTTGACAGTGACTTGGTGATTCTATTAATGCATCAATGCTCTAATTAATTTGGTTTTGATGACTATATTAAGCAAGTGATCATCTGACTCTCATAATCACGCCAAACATCTTAACGTCTAACATTGTTTAAAAGTCAACGTTATAATAAACAATCAACACTCTAGATAGTCAATGTTTTGATGAAAAGTAAACGCTATAAAAAGTCAATGCTATATAGAAGAATTTTTTTTGCATCATCTGCTCAACACTTTGAATTCTTCATTTGTATGAAGGATTGTGACATATTCTTATTATGATATCATATGCTCTATTTGTTTATCAAGATACTTAAAATCAATTACAAGGACTATTTCTGGACAAGGTTTAGTGGCGAATCAATCTCTAAAGTATTGATATGAAACTTATTTTACTAAGCTAGAAGATTGAGAAGACTTGAACACAATTAGTTTCAATAACAGGTGTTCAATAGAAATGTGATTTATTTGGTGAATTAGTGGATTAAATTGTTCAGTTTGAAGGGACCATTCGTAGCTACCTTGTTGATGGTGAACTAGGTTAAATTGGTTGTTTTGTTATGCTTTCTGTTTTATCTACTCTATTTTCATTACTATGTTTTAATCTTGTTAGAACATTTTCAAAATAAAACACAATTCAAACCCCTATTTTTTTTGTTTCTTGTTCTACAAACTTTTCAAACAAAATTTATCGTTTGAAGAAGAGACACTAACTACAAGAGATATCACCTCTCTAAACAATTAGGATTACAAATAATATTATTATAATAAGAGAAAATAGTGATTTACAACTTGAGTGTAGATAAAAAATTGAAGCACAAGATTAAATATTATATATTAAAAGTGGTAGTAAAAATAAAGCTCTTAGAGAAAATTATTGCAATAAGAATAAGAATGCAAGAAGACAAAAGATAAAAACCTCTTATATTTATAGGAGTTCGGAGTCAACCCAATTTGATAAGATAAAAGGAGGTAACGATGATTTTTACAATTTGGTCAACCCAATTTTCCATTATAAATTTTTACAAAAGTATAATATGATTTTTTATATATATTATTTTGGACTTTAGATGTCATATCATTATAATGACATGATTTAAAAAGTTTTGAGTTAAGTGGTTAACATTTCGTAATGTTATCTATAATGTTTTTGAGCGAATGATTATTTTGAAGTTTAAGATTTCACATCATCAACCACTAACTTCATTAATATTATTAATTTTAATTTTAGAGACAAATCATTGAAATGACATGATTTAAGAAGTTTTGAGTGGTCACCCATTTTGTAATGTTTCTATTGATGAGATTATTAATCATAACGTGTGATGGTTGAAATGTATCTTCATCTTCGTCATTATTATCTTTATTTTTTTTCTTATGAATTTTCTCAATACTTTCAACAATGCTAACACCCATAATTCTATCTTTATTGTCACTGGTTTTAGGAGTGGAGATAATTTCTATTGTATTTGATCATGGGATTAGAGAAACCACTATTAAGATACAATTCTTGATTTTCAAATACATCTAGATCACCAAACTAAGTTTTAATATTTTGTACCCAAACCTTTGGTTCTGCGTTAGTTATGAGTATTATATCCTTTGTAACACATTATATCATAGGGAATCTTTTAATTTACTAAAATGATGTTCAAATTGTTTTTCCTCATAATAAATCTCATGAATTTTGTTATTCAAATTTTCAATTTTATTTTTTTCAAAACGTTTCAGTCATTACATTCGTTTTGTTTTCACAAGAAGTACAACGACTTACATTTTTTTTATTTAATTTCAGTTATGCAATTACAACAATACTAAAACTACTTAATCCTATTACTTAATTTTATAATGAAAAATGTTATCTTCTCTTCTTCCAAAATCTTTGAATTCTTTTTTTGTTCATGAATCAAATTATCTTTTTTTTGGAGACAAAAATACTTGATTCTTTTTCTAGATTAACCATTTTAAATTCATTTCCTTTTTTTGTTTAAATTTGCACGAACCGCACAAAGCAATGATAATATCACCCATAGAAAAAATTAACCCATAGCCATTCAAAACGCTATCATACACTTTACATGATGCATGACAAGTTAATGAACCAAATTCAAGTTTTCATATATTATGCAAAGATGACGCTATATTAATTTGATTAGATCAATATCAATTTAACAACCCTTACACTTCAACCACATTCAATCACGATGCACAAATCAAAATTTGAAACACACTTAATATACATAAAATAATACAAAAACAACAATAAAATAACCAAGAATTTAGAGAAAAGTAACAACTAAGTTAAAGGTAAGACAACAATAAATCTAAAAAAAAAACAGAAACATAAAAACAACAAATAAAATTACAAAATAACAATTAAAAAAAAAGCAATTAAAAGCAAATTAGCAAAATATAAAAAAAATAGAAAACAATAACAAATTTTT
>JBBPBR010000007.1:18447770-18469332 GCA_037974775.1 Cicer pinnatifidum | reverse complement strand
AAAAAATTTAGTGAACTTTAAAGGTTATCTATAAACTAAAAATTTGAAATTCATTTTAAACCTTATAAAATATGACTACAATGCTCCCTATAATTTACACACACAAAAAAAATAAAAAAATTAGACTTATATATTTAAAAATTTGAATATTAATCCAATATACAAATTAATCTCTCAATATTTTTTTAATTTTTCAATTTGGCCCACTTTTTCTTAAATTTAATTTATATCCCCTTTTCTTTGATATTTTTATTCTTACCTTAAAACTTTAGATACTTCGAAAATTGATCCAACGTTAAATAAACAATTATTCTATCAAAAGAAATTATATAAATGGAGAAAATTTAATTGAAAGATTTGAATTGTTAACAATTTTAAATTTTCTAGAATTTTCAATTACTTACTTGTGAACAATCTTTTCTAAGTCTTGGAGTTTAAACTTTAACTTATATTTTTGTAATTATGTTCATCTTTACAGAGTCCTGACGGTGATATTATAGATTGTGTTATTTCTCATAAACAACCCGCTTTTGATCATCCTCTGTTGAAAGGACATAAACTATTGGTATTTTTTTTGTTATTGAATTATGAAGAATTCAAAAATCATTTTTGAAGCTTAATATGCTATTATATTTCAATTTTATAATTGAGAAATTTGCATGCATATTATATAGAATCTAGAAAGTTCAAGAGAACATAACCAATCGGAATTTTTGAGTGACAACTTTCAATTGTGGAGTTTATCTGGTGAGACATGTCCTGAAGGAACAATTCCAATCAGAAGAACAAAAGAACAAAAAATATTAAAAGATACATCCACTAATAAAGCTGGAAGAAAATTCAATATTGTACAGAAGATCGCCACAAACAAAGGACACGAGGTAGGCAATCACAAGGTTCTCATATAATTTTCCTCTCAATTTATTTATTTTTCTTCCTACTTTTTTGCATTATATTTCTTATGATAAATTAAAGGAGTAAACAAACAACTAAACAAAACAAGATCGATAATATAGATTCATAAATAATTAAATATATGGTACTTAATATTTAAATTTTTATCATATGCTTTTGAAATAAATGAATTCATATATATTACAAAATTCCAAATATATTTTTGTCTTTAATTTATGATATAGTACTCGTTTTTGAAGTACAAAACTGAACATATATGTTCTAATCTGCTTGGACTCTCACAATATATATAGCAAAATATTTTCTGATGAAATTTTAAAACAAACCAACATTATATTAAAAAGTTTTTTATAATATTTTTGCACCAATTAAGTATCTGTATCTTCTTTAGCAAGATATTTAAACACAAACCAACATATATTATATTTAAAGGTTTTTTGAACCTTAAGGTTATTTGTTGATGTTGTTTCACACCTTACAGTATGCAATTGGGACAGTGTTTGGAGATGCGTTCTATGGAGCAACGGCTAACATTAATGTGTGGGCCCCACATGTAGAAAATAGAAACGAATTTAGCTTGTCTCAAATATGGGTCATCGGTGTGGGCCCCACATTTGAAAAAGATCTCAACACTATTGAAGCTGGTTGGCAGGCATGCTAACTACGTACTCTCATTATTATTTATTTAATTGATACTCTCCACGTTCAAATATAAATTAAAATATGATCAAAATTAATATATAAGAAAAATCAAATATTAAATTATTGAAATCGTAGTTGAATTTAACAAAAAGAAAAATAATTAAGAGAAATATTGAATTTGTAGTTCATATATATAATGAAGAATATGATACAATCAATGTATCATACGACTTTATATAAATATAAGTGATCTTAAGGCAACTAACTTCACTTAATCATAACAAAACTTTTAACTTTTTTAAATAAATTCTAATACATTGCTAACTATATCTAATATATAGATTGATACATCAACCCATTATAAATCGTTTTATACAAGTCTCTTAAGATATATTAGTGTTAAGGTCAACATTTTTATTGATGTCATAATGTTATGATTATGGTAAATTACACTAATTTGTATTTAGAAGGTTGTTAACATGTTAACCACCTACATTATTTTTAATCCATGTACTTAAATTTGTGTTTTAACCAATTAAGTTAAATTCATGTTATTTTTATGCAGGTTAGCCCTGCAATGTATGGGGACAACCAACCCAGATTCTTTATATATTGGACTGTAAGTAAATAAATAGATTGAAGTAAAGGAAGTAGTAATTTATATTTGCTTCAAGTATAAAAAGAATATTAATACAAACTTTGTTGAAAGAAAAAAATAATTGTAATAATTGCAGAGAGGCGCATATCAAAACACGGGATGCTACAATTTATATTGTCCAGGATTTGTTCAAACTAGCAAACAAATTGTAGTTGGAGCTGCAATTCGTCCTATTTCTATCTATAATGGAAAACAATTTGAAATTAGGTTATTGATCTCAAAGGTAATTTCCTACTAAGATTAATAAATTTACTTTAGAAGATTTAAAGTAATTCTCTATACCCTTTATATACATTTTTACTAGTTTTCAATAATAATGTGCGAATCATCGTCCTTAGAAAGTGTAAAGATGAGTCAATTGGATTACATGTATTTTATGTTTTTTGCAATAGAAAAGTTTGAATCACATTAATCATTTTAGTAGCAAATTGACTAATCTCTAAAATTTTGAAGTTTACATTGACAACACAATAGACAAATTTTATAATTGATGGGGAAATTAAACTTTGTTACAAAATTAAATTAATGATTACTTTTTAATTAAATGTTCATTTAACTTTTTCTCAATAAGGAAAACTTTGAATATGATCAATATTTTTTTTTGTATTTTCCCTCTATACCATTTCATTTCTATTTCTATTTCTATTTCTTTTTCTATTTCTATTTTTATTTCTATATCATTCTTTCTTTTTCAACTAAATATATTATTAACGTTCAAATTTACAAAATTCACTATCCGATTGATAGTATATATCATTAGATCATCTATATTAAATTTTACAATTATTTAAAATCATGTGATATGATTTTGAGATATATCAAAATTAACGTCTTATATATTTTTATTAAACATTGTTAATCTTTATGAATCTCAATTCTCAATTAAATAGTTCAAAATTTTTTATATGAATTATCTATATGATATAAATTTTCAAACTAAATCGTAGATTTTGTAAAATTTTAATTATTTGAGTTATTATTGAACGGTGTAGCAATATATATTGATGTAAGTTGATCCCTACTTATATATACATGTGGCATTATGATTTCTTCTCCTTTATTTATTCAAATTTTATATTACTTGTATATTTCATTCACCAACTAACTTGGAACCTTTATTTTGCTTTTTTATTTTTTTATTTTAAAATTTCACTTATGTTGTCAAGCTAATATGTGTCAACTTTGTCACAAAACAAAAGGTGTTGTTGAAGTTTTACTTTGTTTTCTTTTTCCTTCGATAGGATCCATCAAATGGGCATTGGTGGCTTAAATATGGATCTGGACACGTAATCGGATATTGGCCATCCTCTTTGTTCACACATTTAAATGATAAGGCAACTATGATTCAATTTGGTGGAGAAATAGTGAATTCTAAGTCAAAAGGATCTCATACTTCCACTCAAATGGGTAGTGGACATTTTGCTGGGAGTATATGCAAGTTATGAATAAGTATAACAAATTGATTCCATTACCAAATCTTAAAGTGCAGGCAACCAATCCAAATTGTTATAGCATAAAAGCAGGGAGTAATAATATAATGGGAAATTATTTTTTTTATGGTGGACCTGGCAAAAATGTCAAATGTCCATAAGAAAATTAAATAGTATTTGAGAGGTTGTGTTTAGGATGGGTTAATTTGGTCATGGTGAAATGTATATGTGACCTGTTATCACAAGTTTTTTCGCTTTAACTCTTTGATTAATAAATTATAAAATAATAAATAGTATTTATTTTTTCTTTCTTTCGATTACTGCATTAAAGCAATCCAACAGTCTACAAAAATCAAACGCAAAATGTTACACTAATTTCTCATGTGACATATTAGTGTTACAATAATTAGGTTATGAACAATATGGCATATTGTATTACTTATATAAAAGTTTAGAATATATAATTTTATTTAATTATTATATTAAAAATTAGAATGAGATGATGAGGCTTAGAGTGTATATAAAAAATTAGTTCAATTTTATGAAAAAATTCAAACCAATAAAAACTAGTCCTTCTATTTTGGAGAAATCAAACTAATAGAATTGGAACAGGTTCTATTTAATAGGATCAAACTTATTCTAAATTAAGATTTTTGGTGATGTCGTGTAAGTGAATAGGCAATTTAGTGGGTCATGAGGAGGCACAATCTGAAGATGGGTAAGGTAACAACTAATTTGTGTACGAGATGGGGAGGACTCATGAGATAATGTATAAAAAGTAGAACATTTAGTTTTGAGAATTACGTGGAGTTAGAGAGTAGTTAAACTGTATTAATTAATAATCTTTTTTTTGTAATTTTGGTATTTTTAATGTTATTGATTTATAAAATTGGTCTCTTATTTTAAAAGTCAACAATTTTAATTCATTCGTTGAATTTTTTAACTAAAAAATGATGATGTGTGATGTTTTAAACATCGATTGTGTGCTGTAATAGGCTTTTAAAAAATAAAATAAGGACGTTTTTTATAGCGCTCTTTAAAAAAGCGCTATAATAGGCTTTTAAGAAAATAAAATAAGAAGGTCTTTTACAGTGCTCTTTAAAAAAGCGCTGTAATAGACTTTTAAAAAATAAAATAAGGAGGTCTTTTACAACGTATTTTATAAATGCGCTGTAATAGGCTTTTAAAAAATAATATAAGGAGGTCTTTTACAGCGCTTTTTAAAAAAAGCGCTGTAATAGGCTTTTAAAAAAATAAAATAAGGAGATCTTTTACAACGCTCTTTAAAAAAACGATGTAATATATATAAACTTCACTACACTTCAGTGTACTTCTCCTCTTCGCGAACCCTACTGTCCCTACGAACCATATTGTTATCCATCTCCATTGCAAATCATCTCCATATTTGTTACTATCTCTACGAACATTATTACGTATTTTTCTCATTGCGAACCGTACTCTGTCATACGAACCGTTCGTATTTTTCTCTTCACACTCATCAAGTATTGTATTCATTTATTCATTTTTTTCTTACATATATATATATATATAATATGATTGTTAATGCTAATAATCACATTTATTTGATAGTGCTTTACAAGTTTTCCGAGTTCAAATGGGTACTACTGTGTTGAAGCAAAAATCAAATAAATCACATGTATTCCAATAAAGCTTTGAAATATATGCTTTTAAAATTTCATTAACAATCAATGCACAAATATTTATTGACTTATATGTTTTAGTTTATAGTGCTCTTTTCAAACTAACAACATAGACTACGAATACTGTATATTGCGATTTATGAAGGAGATTGTTGATATAATCTCAGAAAGAGATCTAATTGAAATAAAGGAATGCACCTATTACAGCGCTTTTTTTAAAAAGCGTCGTAAAACTAATACAACAAGCAGCGCGTTTTTAGAACATATTTACAACGCTTTTTTATTTTAAAGAGCGTTGTTGTATCTTTTTACAGCGTTGGAAACTATAACGCTTAATTTTTTGAAAAAGCGCTATAAATGACTTAAAAAAGCGTTGTAAAATACCATTTTTCGCGTAGTACCATTGTGTATTTGTTAGAAAATTTTCTAAAGATGATTTCATTATCCTATTATTATATGTTGACGACATACTTATTGTTGGGAAAAATATTTCCAAGATTGACAAGTTAAAGAAGCAGTTGGGTGAGTCCCTTGCCATGAAAGATATGGGAGCATCTAAACAGATTCTTGGCATAAGAATCATGCGTGACAGAAAGCAGAAGAAACTTTGGATGTCACATGAACACTATATTGAGAGAGCGTTGCAAAGATTTTAGATCGAAAACTCCAAGGTTGTAAGTACTCCTCTTGCTGCTCACTTTAAGTTGAGTTCTAAACAAAGTTATTCTAATGAAAATGAGAAAAGTTACATGGAACGAGTTCCTTATGCTTCTGTTGTAGGTAGTTTGATCTATGCAATGGTGTGTACAAGACCATATATTGCACATGTTGTTGATACAAACATCGATTGCGCATCCGTCAACCGTTGGATTGAGCTGAGGTTTGGACAGCAGCTTCGCAACATTCAGATCTTCGTTTTCAACGGTCAGATTGGGAAAACGACGTTCATAGAGGGAGAAACTGTGCTCGCACAACAGCATATTTTTGGTGTTTTCTTCTTCTTGTTTTACATTTGTAAGCTTTATTACTTTGTTGTTTTGGCTGGTTGTAGGCACATTTTGTGCATCACTTTGAGACTCTGTTGTATCCTTATTTGATTATAGTGGAGCTATTTCTTTGGTTTGGACGACCCGTGGTTTTTTACCCTTTCATTGAGGAGTTTTCCACGTTAAAAAATATAGGAGTTCATTACATCTTTTATTTTGATTAATTTGCTGCCATATATTTATTGTTGCTCCTCATGGATTCTTGTAAATTAGGGGAATTTATATCCGATGCGTTTTACTTGTTATTGTATTTATTCCCATCAGATATGGGGACTCAAAAATTTTACTTGATTTTCTAAGTAATGTGCCAATACGTTTATGCAACTTGTCCATTTGTTTTTCGTCTTAATTACGAGGACGGAAATATTTTTAACGGGGTAAGTATTGTAATACCGAATATTTTTTATATATTATATATGTGTCGTTTTATAAATTGTCATGATTTATTATTTAATTAATAATTTATTTGATTTGTAAAGAAATTGAATTAAATTTTATCACCATGTATTTTACTCGAATAATTATAACATTTATTTTTATTTAATTTATTTGGTATGACAATTACATGAGAACAATTTATGGCATGATTATTTTCTAAATGGACTATTGTGTATTTTGTTTATTTGATTAGTTTCGATAACCATGAAATTCATGTGTTAGATATATTAATTTTATTTTATTATGAGTGACCTGCATTGAAATTTTTGAATTGTTTGATTTATTTTAGTTGATGAAAATATTAGTTTAATTATTTAATTAAATTAGAATTTATAGAAGTTATGTTTTTTGTTAGTTTTATTTAGGACTAAATAAGTATTCATCCTAGGAGATTCTCGAGTTAGTGAGACCCAACCCACGTGTACGAGTGTTCTTGCTTGAAAGTATTTTTGGTCCATCTATCTTTAGTATAAACAAAAAAAGTAATTTTAGTCATTCCTTTAATTCTCCTGCATGACAAGATTTTAGGACAATTTATTGTGTTGTCCTGGCATAATAAAGACTTTATGTCCTTGTCTCACTCATTTCTCTTTTATCCTTACTACCTTTTATTTATTATTAAAATGAAGGTTACAAATTTGATTATCGGTTGTGCAATTGAAATGACAAATTAAAAAGACTCTTCTCGTTTGTTATCTCACGTCTCCCTCTCTCTTAAATCAAGATTATGATTTTATTTTAATTCTCTACCAAAAGAGTTCTAGATAATTTTTGGTTTCATAACTATTAGAAGACAAAAAATTAAAAGGGTGGTCTGTCTACACATCAGTGCTTTCCTATTCTTCCCCACACCCATTTTGGTTTTCTCCTAAGTTCCCAAAATTTCCAACAAAAAAATAAACATAGTCTCCTTTCTTGTTTTCTCACAACATCATTATCATTATCATCATCGTCAAGTCGAATTCCAATTTTCTTTTTTCTTTCAACACCATCTCAAGTAAAGTTTGGACCTTTGTCTTGTTCTTTGAGTTGTGGAGCTTATAACATGTTGCTAGGAAGTAAAGTGCCTAAGGTAGGTTTTTCCCATGTAAAGTTAGGGTAAATACTAAATTAGTGGTTCGTAAGATATTGATATGAGCTCTTGATGTTGTAAAAGAAAAAGGTTGATTTTATGTTTGTCTTAAATTTTTTAACTATAATGTTTTAATTTTTTGAGTAATATATGTGTCTTGATGAACTTAATTATAAAATCATATTTTTATTATTATAATATGATAAATATGCTTCTTGTGAAAATGTTTGATGTAAAGTTGCGACTTCTGTATTATTTTGGTGTACTTAGTTTTAAAGTTATTATTTTTATTAGGATATCATGAGTAATATTTTGCTAGGATGTATTTCATTTAAAGTTTTGACTTTTGTGCTATTTAATTTCATTTTATTTTTATTTTTATAAACATTACATAAGTCTTGAAGGAATTGATGAAAAAATTTAATTTTTAACTATGATAAGATGTTTAAATTGATGATTCTAATGCGTTTAGTGTAAAATTTGATTTGTATGCTTACATGACTAATAATGGCATAAATTTTATAGTAGAAGGATTGAGTTTCTATTCGTATGTGTTCGTTGTGATTTAAGTTTCAATGTTTATCAATAGCACGTGGTTAATCCAATTTTATAGTTTTTAAAATGAAAGTTGTAATTTTGAGACATTTATTCATGTGTATATGTTTTCTATATTTGATATAGCGATATGACTGATTGTTGATTTTGAGTATCCATGAGAATATGAGTTTGATATCATATGTGATTAAAAATTTAATCTTGAATAGTTTATATTTGTTGTTGCCTAAATAATTCGTGATTTGTGTTTTGGATATTCTCTATTTGTGGTTTCCTATGTGGTTGATGATTTGTATGTGGAACATTGTTCTCTTTGTGGTTGGTTAAGTGGTTGGTGATTTGTATTCTAAAGCTCTTATCTTTGTGGTTGTCTAAGTGGTTGGTGATTTGTGTTTTGATCATTTTATCTTTTTAGTTATCTATGTGGATGGTGACATGTACCTTTTGAGCATCATTATCATTATCATAACATATCATGTGAATCTTTGTGGACGCCTTAGTAGCTGGTTTAACTTTTCTCATTAATATAGGTGGCTTTTGTGTGGTTTGTTGGACATAAGTTCCCCTGATTCTAGTTTTTACATAATTAACAAACATACAATGTCCTTGATCAAGCTAACTGTTTGAATCAAGTTACATTTCAGGTAGAAACACACACACACTAAACATATGGACACAATGCTTGGAACACAAGGAATCAAGCTTGAAATGAAGCATGTGCCGGACAAAGTCAACTATGTTTTTATGTCTTTAGTGATTGTGTTTATTAGGGTTTAGACTTATCATACATGAGTTCATGCATAAGTGTTGCCAAGATTAAAATGTTTTTTAATTTGAACTTAGTAAACAAATCGATTGACTAATCCATTGGGCAATCGATTGATTGACTCAGGAGTAAAGTTATCACTGATCCAATCGATTGGTGAATCGATTATGTGAAGGATAGTAGTGAAACTTGAACTCTTGGTGCAAAGCAATCGATTGGACAATTGATTCATGCATCAATTGAGAAATCGATTGTGTGAGTTACAAGGGCAAGTCACAAGTTTTTAAATCGATTGGCAAATCGATTTCGAGCTTATTTTGTTTCTGACTTAACCTCTGTAACATACCAATCGATTGGACAATCGATTGGAACATCAATTGATGAATCGATTGAATGAGACACAGAGACAAAAATCCTTAAACCAAATCGATTGGACAAAAGTTTTTCTAAGTCAATAGCTCTGTGACAAACTCAATCGATTGAGACATCAATTGAACTTTATTTCTTGACCTGCAAGACATATACTAATCGATTGACAAATCGATTGGTTGTTGAAAATGTTTATCATATATCAGAAACCAAGTTCCTAGTCGATTGGCAAATCAATGTTTTTAAAATGGCTAAGTCCAAGTAACAATTTAAATCGATTGGTAAATCGATTGGAATTGAATAACTGGAACACTGGGACAAAGCAAATCGATTGACGAATCGATTCGTGCAATTTTCTAAAGTCCCAGAGACCAGTCAAATCGATTGACAAATCGATTGGAGTAATTGTTTCAGTTACAGACCAATTGCCAAATCGATTATGATGAAATATCAATCGATTGTGGAATCGATTGTTTTGATCTCGTTGTTTGAACAAAACATTCGAAATCAATTACTCAATCGATGCTGATATGAACTTGTCTCAGTTTTGTGATTTATGAATTAACACAATCGATTGGGAAATCGATTGATACATATGTTTTCAAGATTCAAGAAAAACAAGAAACACGAGCATCGATTGGAAAATCGATTGGAGTGTTTCTATGCTTTATAAAATCGATTGGCAAATCGATTTATATGTGTTTTTCTGAAACATATAAAAACTGTCTCAAAACTGTTTTTCAAAGAGAATGAACATAACTTTTGATTTGACATAGAATTCAAAACTTTCCAAAAACAGAACCTTTGAGACTTTGAACTTTGATACACACAATACTTTGAGAAAACTTAACCGTTTGGCAAACACTTATAGTTTGAACATCATTGTGTGATCAAGTCGCTTTTGTTAGAAAGATCTTTTGATCTTCTTTTATCACTTTCTGTAAAATTACATTGAAATCAAATTGTGTAAAAATCCAGTAGCTACACTGGTGGTTACCGTTCGTTGATGCTTGTGATCATTAAGAAGGAACCTCATTGCGATCTTGTGTGAGTTTGCCGGAATAACTCAAAGGATGCAATGCTCCGTTTAAATTTCTGAATATCATTCTTATATCCCTTATCTTTTACTTAATTGTTTGATTGGTTAATATTGATACATGCTCCGTTTTGTGATTGCTTGATAAATTGAACATACATAATTCTTGCATTAGAAGTACTGCCATATACATAATTCTTGCATTAGAAGTACTGCCATATACATAATTCTTGCATTAGAAGTACTGCCATATACATAATTCTTGCATTAGAAGTCACATTTTACTTACAATTGGCATCAAGAGCCTGTACTTATTTTAGAGAAAACTCTCATATAAGTCATGACTTCTGTAGAATTCTTAGGTGAAGGTGCTTCACTTGCAAGGCCCCCTGTCTTTAATGGTGCGGCCTATATGTATTGGAAACAACGCATGTTAATTTTCTTAAAGCTAGTGGAATTGATATTGTTGATGCTGTTGAAAATGGACCTTTTGTGCCTACCTTATCTGGAATTGGTGAATCTGCTATATTGAAACCTAAATCTGATTGGTCTGAAGAAGACAAAAAGAAAGTAAGTTATAATGCTAAGGCGAAAAACATTATCACTTCTGCGTTATCTGCTGACGAATTTTTTAGAGTGTCTAATTGTAAAACAGCAAAAGAAATGTGGGACACCCTTCAACAGACACATGAAGGAACCTTTGATGTAAAGCGCGCAAGGATAAACACATTGATGCACGAATATGAATTATTCAATATGAAGAAAGAAGAATCCATCAATGACATGCAAACCAGGTTCACACACATTGTCAACAACTTGCACGCACTTGGAAAGGAGATTGAAAGCGATCAGCAGATCAGTAAAGTAATGAGATGTCTAACTCGGGAATGCACTACAAGAAAATAGACATATACCTACAGAGATTTATAACGACAACATTAAAAACTGTAGGTATAGACAAACTATCCCCACAGATAAATTAGTTGTTGTTTGTATAGGTGCCTTATACCTTCAATTACATAAATTTGTCACTAATTGTTATAGTTACACACTTAAATTTGTGGCTATAGACATCAAAATTGAATTTTTTTTAAAGGAGCTAAAATGTTAATTGTTTGTGAAAATCAATTTATAAAATTTTTTCACGATTTAAGTCAAAAAAAATTTAATGGAGGCAAAATCCTAATTTTTTTTAATGGACCCAATTTCAATGGAGCCGAAGATTACCGCCATTGCAGAGTCAAAGGATCTTGGATCAATGTCTATCGCTACACTCTTCGGGAAATTAAGAGAACACGAAATGGAACTCCACAGGCTAAGTGAAACTGAGCAAGTTGACAGAAAAAAGAAAGGGATGTCATTGAAATCCCAGGCACATCAAAAATCAAAGTCTGAACAAGAAAGCTGCTTAGATGAATCAAGCAGTGAAACTGATGAAGAATCAGAAATTGGTTTACTTGTCAAAAAGTTCAAAAAGTTTCTGAATAAGAAAGATAACAAATTCAGAAAACCAGCAAGTTCTAAGGCAAATGACACCAAGACTATAACATGTTATGAGTGTGGAAAAACTGGCCACATAAAATCTGAGTGTTACAAGCTGCAAAATAAAAATAGAACTGCAAAGAACAAAGGCAAGGAACCAGCTTCAAAGTCCAGAAAAGCCTATGTTGCATGGAACGATAATGACAACGAATCCTCATCATCCTCTGAAGAAGAACAAGCTAATCTGTGTCTCATGGCCAAAACAGACTCGGATTCGGAGAGCGAGGTTAGTTCATCTGATCCTTCATATGATGAGTTACAAAGTGCATTCACTGAACTACATGATGAATATGTTAGCACTATTAAACAGTTAATTAGCAATAAGAAACTGTTAGAAGAAAAATGCATTTGCTATGATGAATTGAAATTGCAGCATGAGTCTCTGAAAGACATGAATGAAAAACTGAAAAAGGAAACTCATGCATTGCATTGTGATATTTAAAAATTCAACAGTGGCAAAACCAAGCTAGATATGCTTCTTGGAAACCAGAGAAATTTAAATGAAAAGTCTGGACTTGGTTATATGCCCAATGTGAATGTTAAACAAAATCACAATAAACATGGTATTGGATATAGAACTGCTAAACATAACCTGAAGTATGCTAAATTTGGTCATATGCATAGTGTCTCTACTAAACAAAAACAATATGCCTCCTCTGTTGTCACATGTCATTTCTGCTGCAGAAAAGGACATTTTGTGTACAATTGCAAATTTAAAAAACTTGCCAACAGAGGGTGTAGATAGATTTGGAAGGTCAAGACACCGAAGTTAGTAACTGACCCCCCAGGACCCAAGTTAAATTGGGTACCTGAATCCAAACATTAATCTATTTTTGCAGGTGTGCTTGGCATCCAAGACCCACTTATGGTATTTGGATAGTGGGTGCTCCAAGCACATGACAGGGGACAAAACTAAGTTTTTGTCTCTAAGCTTAAAGGATGGTGGCTACGTCAAATACGGCGACAATAATAAAGGCAAAATCTGTGGCAGTGGAGATGTAGGTAATGAGTCAACTGCTGTTATCAAAGATGTATTATATGTTGAAGGACTCAAACATAACCTGCTGAGTATCAGCCAGTTATGTGATAAAGGCTTTAAGGTAAACTTTACTTCTCAGTCCTGCATAATAGAGCATAAGGAGAATGAAGGTATGAAACTGGTTCGTAATAGATTCAACAACATTTATATGTTACATTTCTCTGCATTACCTGTTGATTTTGTATGTTGTTTGTTATCAAATGCTGATGAGAATTGGCTATGGCATAAACGTGTTGCACACATTCATATAGATCTTTTGAATAGACTAGTTAGCAAGCAGCTTGTCATAGGTCTCCAAAATAGGAAGTTTACCAAAGATAGGCTGTGTGACTCTTGTAAGAAGAGCAAACTTGTTAAGACTTACTTTCCCCTATAGATTCAGTTAAAACCTCTAAGGTTTTACAACTGATTCACATGGACCTTTTTGGTCCTTCCCAAGTGAAGAGTTTTGGTGGCAATCTTTATGGATTTGTATTAGTTGATGATTATTCTAGATTCACATGGACATATTTTCTGAGTCACAAGAGTGAGACATTCTCAATTTTTAAAACCTTCGCTGCTTTAGTTCAAAATGAGAATAATCAGAAAATAGTCTCAATTAAAAGTGATCATGGAGGTGAATTCCAAAATGACTCTTTTAAAACCTTTTGTGAACAAAATGGTATCAATCATCTATACTCAGTCCCCTAGAACTCCTCAGCAAAATGGGGTGGTTGAAAGGAAAAACAGGTCTTTGGAGGAGTTAGCTAGGACTATGCTTAAAGATTCCAATCTGCCCAAGTACTTTTGGGCTGATGCAATCAATACAGCCACACATGTAGTCAATAGGGTTCTGATTAGGCCAATCCTCAGGAAAACTCCTTATGAGTTATACAAGGGTAGGAAACCAAACATATCTTACTTTAGGGTCTTTGGGTGTAAATGTTTTGTTTTAAACAATGGCAAAGAACACCTAGGTAAGTTTGATCCTAAGGCAGATGAGGGTATTTTCCTAGGGTATTCCCAAACTAGTAAGGCCTATAGAATCTACAACAAAAGGACTAAAACCATAGAAGAGTCTGTTCATGTAAAATTTGATGAACTATTTTCTGAAAATCTGAACCAGACTCCTTCTATAGTTGATACTCCTTTAGATGAAGTTGTAGAATCTGAACCATTAGAGACTGCTGAACCTGAACCTCAAACCAACCTGGACTGTGTTGAACCAATTAGATTAGATGATCTACCTAGAGAATGGAAGTTCATTAGAAATCGTCCTATAGTTCATTAGATGATCTACCTAGAGATTAATCGATTTGGAAATCGATTAGTTTGATTCCAGACTTCTGACTTGAGAAAATCCTCCTCGAAATCGATTAGGAAATCGATTGAGTAAATAATGGAAATCGATTGGAAAATCGATTGACATTATTACCGTTGCCAGTTTTTTACTAGCCGTTGAGAGGTAATTATGGCTCAATTGATTTCACTTCCCAAGTAACGGTAACTCAATCAATTGAGCAATCGATTGACCTTTACCCAGTCTTACATAAATCGATTTGGGAATCGATTGTGAATAGTTCTATATAAACCCTGCTTAAACCCCAAACGATTACTTCATATTTTTTCCAGAAATTTTCTCACCAAGTCTCTACCTTTCTACAAAAATTCATCTCCCAACCTATCTCTGATATTCATCTTCATCTCAAAATCAAAACTTTCTTAACAATGGCACGTGTTAAGCAAGTTAGTTCCAAAACCCCTTCATTATCTTCTTCAGCTTCTTCAAGTCGAAGAACTCCCTCTCCACCTCCTGCTTCTAAACGTGTGCCTATTCCTACACACAAGATCCTTGCCAATGACAAAGGCAAGGCTGTTGCTGTTGATCAAGGCAAACCTAAAAAGAGAAAGGAGCCTCCAACAGAAAAGCTTATGGCTGATGCTATGAGGACTCTAGCTCCCAAGAAGAAGAAGGCTGCTCCTTCCCCTCAGCTAAAGCAAGCTCCACCTCAGAAGGAGAAACCAGCTGCTACTGTTGAGATTCCTGCTACTTTTCTCAACAAAAAAATCCATGAAGCCAGAATCATGGATTTCACCTACTTTGATGTTGACGGCTTCACTTTCCAGAACCATCTGAGGTTTCATGGTCTGGAACCTTTCTTGTCTTCATCTCTGGACTCGTATCCTAAGCTCATTAGAGCTTTCTACTCCTCTTTCAGACTCACAGATGATGGCTTCAAAGCTGAAGTCAAAGGGAAGAAGATTAGTATGTCTTTTGAAGATTTTTCAACACTATCTGGACTGCCCTTCCACGGGAAATCTATTGATGGCAGTTCAGAAACCGATATTGCTGACGAAGGATGGGAAGCTTCAGTTGATCGTCATACAGCAGTTCAGGACTTGATGGTAGAAGGTTATGTGGAGTCTGTCACATTACCTATCGGCCAGATGAAAGTCCAGGAACACATGCTGATGTATGCTCTCACGAGGATGCTTGTTCCCCGTTCCGGAAATCACCCAGTTGTCCAAAAGTTGGACATTCTTCTACTTTGGGGACTTTGCAAGGAGCTCAAGATGAGCTGGGCATGGATTGTACTCAAACACATGCAGGAAGCTGCACAAGGAAAGTTAGTGCTTCCATATCCTCAGCTTATCACACAGGTTCTGAAGCATTCCAAAATCCCTTTGGCAAAAGAAGAATGCGCCAAAACTACCCTCACCTTTGGAGAGTCAATTGTGAATCAAATGCAATTGAAAAAGGTGAACGGGATTTGGACGCGCCCTCAATCTGCTGCTGAACCAGCTCAGCCTGCTGCGGATCAACCAGCTGAGCAGATTAGCGCATCATCTGCAGTTCTAGCAAAGTTGCTAGAGTTTATGGAAACTCAAGCAGCTCATAATGCTAGAGTTGAATCAGCTCTGGGTAAGCTTCAGGAGCATCTGAACACAGTTTCACAGGATGTTGCGGCGATACAAGATCATCTCGGCCTCAAACTGTCTTTCAGTGACATTGCTGATATTGGCCGACAAGCAACTGGCGAACCTGCTCCCACACCCCTGGCTAGCCCTGCACCTCATGTTGAGGAGACACCTGCTGAGAATAATACAACGGTCTCTGCCTCATCCTTAGATAATAATGAGGATCAGCCTAGTTTAGGAGCTTAGGTGCTTAGGTTCTTTATTGCTTTGTATATGTTTTTTTTTCTGTATTGCCTTGTACCTGATAAGTTTATATATGAATATCATTTTGTTCCTACTTTTTTTTTACTTTGTTATGCCTTTTTGCATGCGGTAACAAAGGGGGAGAAAATGCTACAATTTAAACTTGTATTTTCAGACAATTTAAACTTGTATTTTCAGTGTTATGATGCTATTTCTGAAATGAACCACTTCTGAAATGAACCATTCTGATTTTGCTCTGTTACAATCAATAGTCACAGTCAGTCTAGCTGTGCTCTGATATTTGTTTTACCCGCTGCAAATGAATTTGATATATGACTGCTGTTGATATTGCTATGATTGTTTTTATAATCTTGTTTATAAAGCTCGGCAACTATGATTACTGAAATGCAGTGTATAGCTTTGATACTATTGCAGTAATCATAGTACTTTCTTTTCTGATGTTTTGCATGTGTTTATGCTGTTGTTTTTTTAAAATGATTCATGAATGCAAAAACTCAGGGGGAGCTTTTTAATTAACTATTTGCTTACATACCTTGAAAAAAGGGAGAGATTGTTGGACATAAGTTCCCCTGATTCTAGTTTTGACATAATTAACAAACATACAATGTCCTGTGATCAAGCTAACTGTTTGAATCAAGTTACATTTCAAGTAGAAACACACACACACAAAACATATGGACACAATGCTTGGAACGCAAGGAATCAAGCTTGAAGTGAAGCATGTGCCGAACAAAGTCAACTATGTTTTTGTGTCTTTAGTGATTGTGTTTATTAGGGTTTAGACTTATCATACATGAGTTCATGCATAAGTGTTGCCAAGATTAAAATGTTTTTTAATTTGAACTTAGTAAACAAATCGATTGACTAATCAATTGGCTAATCCATTGGGCAATCGATTCATTGACTCAGGAGTAAAGTTATCACTGATCCAATCGATTGGTGAATCGATTCTGTGAAGGATAGCAGTGAAACTTGAACTCTGGGTGCAAAGCAATCGATTGGACAATCGATTCATGCATCAATTGAGAAATCAATTGTGTGAGTTACAGGGGCAAGTCACAAGTTTTTAAATCGATTGGCAAATCGATTTCGAGCTTATTTTGTTTCTGACTTAACCTCTGTAGCATACCAATCGATTGGAACATCAATTGATGAATTGATTGAATGAGACACATAGACAAAAATCCTTAAACCAAATCAATTGGCAAATCGATTGGACAAACGTTTTTTTAAGTCAGTAGCTCTGTGACAAACTCAATCGATTGAGACATCAATTGAACTTTATTTCTTGACATGCAAGACATATACTAATCGATTGACAAATCGATTGGGTGTTGAAAATGTTTTATCATATATCAGAAACCAAGTTCCTAGTCGATTGGCAAATCAATGTTTTCAAAATGGCTAAGTCCAAGTAACAATTCAAATCGATTGGTAAATTGATTGGAATTGAACAACTGGAACACTGGGACAAAGCAAATCGATTGACGAATCGATTCGTGCAATTTTCTGAAGTCCCAAAGACCAGTCCAATCGATTGGCAAATCGATTGGAGTAATTGTTTCAGTTACAGACAATTGTCAAATCGATTATGATGAAATATCAGTCGATTGTGGAATCGATTGTTTTGATCTCGTTGTTTGAACAAAACATTCGAAATCGATTACTCAATCGATGCTGATATGAACTTGTCTCAGTTTTCTGATTTATGAATTAACACAATCGATTGGGAAATCGATTGATACATATGTTTTCAAGATTCAAGAAAAACAAGAAACACGAGCATCGATTGGCAAATCGATTGGAGTGTTTCTATGCTTTATAAAATCGATTGGCAAATTGATTTATATGTGTTTTTCTGAAACATATAAAAACTGTCTCAAAACTGTTTTTCAAAGAGAATGAACATAACTTTTGATTTGACATAGAATTCAAAACTTTCCAAAAACAGAACCTTTAAGACTTTGAACTTTGATACACACAATACTTTGAGAAAACTTAATCGTTTGGCAAACACTTATAGTTTGAACATCATTGTGTGATCAAGTCGCTTTTGTTAGAAAGATCTTTTGATCTTCTTTGTTATCACTTTCTGTAAAATTATATTGAAATCAAATTGTGTAAAAATCCAGTAGCTACACTGGTGGTTACCGTTCGTTGATGCTTGTGATCATCAAGAAGGAACCTCATTGCGATCTTGTGTGAGTTTGCCAGAATAACTCAAAGGATGCAATGGATGTATGTTAGAATCAAGATAGTTGGATAAATAGGCTAGGAGCTAGCTGGACAATCTGTAAAAGTACTATAGAAGATTCTAGTGAAAAAGGCTAAGATCAAGTTGATCTTGGGACTGGATGTAGGTTGTCTTACAGACGACCGAACCAGGATAAATTTCTGAGTATCATTCTTCTATCCCTTATCTTTTACTTAATTGTTTGATTGGTTAATATTGATACATGCTCCGTTTTGTGATTGCTTGATAAATTGAACATATATAATTCTTGCATTAGAAGTACTGCCATATACATAATTCTTGCATTAGAAGTCACATTTTACTTACATGGTCGCCTTTGCGGCTGGTTATATCTAGATCATATACTTTTAGGAGCATGCATAACTTGCATATATTTTATTGTTATTTTTATTTTGATATAATTATTTGTTCTAAGATGAATTGCTTCTTGATTTATTTAGATACATTTTATGAATTTTGATACATCTTTTTGAATTATTAAAAACTCAATTTCTTTAAATCTTATATTTGAAAAGTTGTTATATTTATTCCTTCCACTAGGAAAAAATTAAAGTCATTAATTTCAGTCAACCTTGTTTTTGAAGTTCATCTAAATAGACTTATTTTATTTTAGAGATTAAATGAACATTTTTCAAACAATTAGCAAATTATTTTTGCAAATAAGTTACATTTCCACTCCTTCATTTGACATTACCTCCCCATGGTTTGTGATTATTTTTAACCAAGCAGTTGAGACATTAACTCAAGTCGTCATTGACTTAGTCTGTGATAAATCTTCAGATGACTTTTTTGTTCCTCCCTAACCCCCTTTTCACTTTGAACTTGTCACCTCCATCATCCTTCCATACCTTATTACCCTCAAACATTCCATTCTCTCTGGTTTTTCAAATATCGATTCATTCACTACTTCTCTTATTGTCAAATTTCTCTCTTTTGTCACTAATTGGATAAGGGACAACATAGAGCATGGAATGTGGTTGGCCTCCCAAATTTTTTTTACCTTAAAATGAAAATTTGAGTTCCTCTATGCGTGGATGTTGCAACTTAAGAAAGCCCAAGGAAATCGGTCCCGAAAGCTATTGATAACCACGTTAGAAGGCTCGTCATGGGGACTCCCATCTCCCATTATTGGTGTTCATATGGAACTCCGAGTAGGTTCTCCATTAGCACCATTGTAGTTCTCTGTGCTCATTCCATAGATTGAGATACCCTCCTTGCATGTTCTACTGATCTTGCTTTAGGATATGCAGAAATTACATATGGTTGTCACTCTTCACTTCCTTTGGCCTCGTGTTTGGTCCTTCCCAATATATCAAAAAAGAAGATTTTGATCTCCTTGAAGATAAGACTAAGGGGTTCATGAAACAGACAACTAATAATTAATGACAAAAAGAGGAGAATATGTTTTAAAAACATTTTTTTTTGAAAATTACAATTGTTTTACTAATGCTTATCAATAATTAAACATGCATATATTAAGGAGGAGTCTTGTTGTGATATTTTATGTTAATTTATGTTTCCTCCGTTAAAGTTTAAAAATAATTTCACAAAAGTTTAAAGGAGCACCAAGTCTCCGCTCAGATTTCCATATTAAGATTCTAATGAATGCGCTTTAAAGCGCCTTTGGTGATTCTATTAATGCATAAATGCTCTAAATAATTTGGTTTTGATGACTATATTAAGCAAGTGATCATCTGACTCTGATAATCACACCAAACATCTTAACGTCTAACATCGTTTAAAAGTCAATGCTCTGATAAATAGTCAACACTCTAGATAGTAAATATTTTGATGAAAAGTAAACACTCTGAAAAGACAATGCTATATAGAAGAAAATTTTTTGCATCATCTGCTCAACACTTTGAATTCGTCATTTGTATGAAGGACCGTGACATACTCTGATTATGATATCATTTGCTCTATTTGTTTCCATATCAAGATACATAAAATCAATTACAAGGACTATTTATGGACAAGGTTTTGTGGCAAATCAATCTCTAAAGAATTGATATGAAACATCAAAAACCTGATTGTGCTAACCTAGAAGATTGAGAAGACTTGAACACAATTAGTTTCAATAGCAGGTGTTCAATGGAAGTGTGATTCAGTTGGTGAATTAGTGGATTAAATCGTTCAGTTTGAAGGGACTGTTCGTAGCTACCTTATTGATGGTGAACTAGGATAAATTGGTTGTTTTGTTCTGCGTTTCTGTTTTATCTACTCTATTTTCATTACTATGTTTTAATCTTGTTAGAACATTTTCAAATAAAACACAATTCACTACAACATTTGTTGTCTCTAGCAACACTTTTTAGAGCAACATGTACAAAATGTTGTCTAAAAGTAGGTATGGCAACATTTTATGTCTGTTGCAATAATTGTTTTTGCAACATTATAAAATGTTCCCTAAAATATTTATGGCAACAATTTTAAAACGTCTCTACGGTATTTCTTTGGCAATTTATAATAATTGTCCCCTTAGACATTTCTAGGAACATTTTTCAATTGTTACCTTATTTCAAACAAAAGAATACATTTTCTAAATATTACTTAAAAAATTTAACATTGATGAGTTTTGTATAGAATACATTTTTTCAAATACATTTTTAGATATTCTTTTTTTTATTATTTTAAAAGAAAATTTATTAACTCGTAAATAAAACATAGAGTTGTTCTTATGTACTCACATACCGATTCCAACACATTAAGAGACTTAAAACAAAATTGTAACCTTTTTAAAAGTTAATAAATAAATTATTAATATTTTATTTAATAACTATAAGTGAGAGTAAGAGTAAGAACGCAATAAGAGTCGGTATTAAGTACTACAAATTATACGTTATAGTAAAAATAAAGCTCTTGGAAAAAATTATTGCAATAAGAGTAAGAACGCAAGAAAACAAAAGAAGAAAAGAAAGTGAGTTGATATGTAAAACTTTTTAGAAACATGTCATACATATATATATATATATATATA
>JBBPBR010000007.1:18430336-18447306 GCA_037974775.1 Cicer pinnatifidum | reverse complement strand
TATATATAGGAGTTCGGAGTCAACTCAATTTGGTAAGATAAAAAGAGGTAATACTGATTTATAAAAAAATATAATATGATTTTTACAATTTGGTCAACCTAATTATCCGTTATCTATTTTGATAAAAATATAATATGATTTTTTATATACATTATTTGGGATTTTAGATGTCATATCATCAACACTTACTTTGTTAACGTTGTTAGGTTTAATTTTAGAGACAAATCATCATAATGATATGATTTAAAAAGTTTTGAGTTGAGTGGTTACCATTTCGTAATGTTATCTATACTGTTTTGAGAGAATGATTATTTTAAAATGTCCATTATAGTTTGATGAGATGATTGATCGTAATGTGTGATGCTTTTTTTATTTATTTTTTATTCGAAACAATTTTCAATTATTCGCTATCAATTCCTAAAAATACTATCTGAACACCAATGAAACTATTAGATATTTTCCTTCACTCTGCCTTGAGCTTGAAGAGGAGCCTTCCTTATATAGAGAAAGGATTCCGCTTGTGATGCATCATGAGGTGGAGGAAATGATGAGATTCTTTCCACTTTCGGTGCCATGTTTTGTCTGTTGGTGCAGATGGCAGACAAGTGTCCATTATCTTTTGCTTTTGCGTTTTGCTTTTCAGAAAATATTCGTTTTCTGATTGATTTTCAAAATACTTTTTTTTTTCATATTCGTTTTCTGGAATCGGGCCAAGCCCGTATATATTATCCTAGACCATTTTTAAGATATTTGGGCTATGCCCATTACATGATATATAAGCCTTTTTTTTTTAAACAGGTCAATAGTATCGGGCCATTTATTTTATGGATATGATGCCAAAACAATCGTCTTCATTTTCATAATCCATATTAATAGTGTCTTCCGAAATACTATCTGAAGAATGTTTTGATGATTGGGCCTTACTTTTGAGGAGTTGGGCCATGATTTCAAAATATTCTTCTTCTGTTTTTGCTGCTGCAAGCTGTGTTTGGGCAAAAGATTTTTGGGCCAAGAATGTAGTTACCATTGGGTCTGGTTTTCTCATTCCTTGCTTTTGGAGCCACGTGGATACAACTTGTTTTTTGATACTTTGAGGAATAGAAAATTTTGTCCACCATCTGACTTTGAATTTTCTGACCAAGATTGTTTGGGTTTCTTTTTGGTTGATGTCAAAATACCATGCTAATACCCATGGTAGAAAGAATTTTGTAGAGAATAGCATTAGAGGGTGAAAAATGCATTCTCTGTCTGTTGGTTTGTAATTTGTTTTGTATAATTGGAAGCTTTCTTGGACTTTCGGTTTTAAGATTTCTGGGATGGAGCTAAAGAATTTCCACCAATGAGCAAACCATTGAGGAATTTTTGATGGTTCCATAGTAAGGTTAAATAAAAATAGCCAAGTATGGCTAAATTTTTGGTTTTGAATGAGAAAGGTGTTATACCAGGCTTGCTGATAATCCCAGTAATTAAAAGTCCTGCAATGGTTTATTGTATTTTTGAAGTCCAGTGGGAATTGTTTTAGTGTGTGTAGGTTTGGTCCCCATTCTGAAGGTGGGATTATTTTGTGGATTTTTGCGGTTGAATAGGCTACCGGGCCTTCTTTTGGGTTATCTTGAATTGTTACAGATCCTGTACATTCAAGAATAGCTTTATAGTAAGGCTGGGATTTTAATAAATCATATGGTTTGAAAAACCAGCCTTCTGGGAAAATTTTTGAGATGACGGATTGAGGATTTTTATTATAGAAATGATCCTCAATTGTCCAAATGTTTTGGTAATCTGTTTTGACAAAATATTCTGATTTTTGTTTGAACAAAATATTGTCAGAATCATTTAAAATAATTTTTGAGGTTTCTCCATGGGAGATTTTTGAAATTATTTTACAGGATGGTTCCTCCTGTAAAGGTTTTGAAATAATTTTTTGGGAAGATTCTCCCCTTTCCTGCCCCTTAAACGAAGGCAATTGAATTTGGAGGGATTCAATCTCCTGTTGGAGTTTGTGAAGTTTTGCAATTTTTTGAAGTTGAAGGTTGTCCTCAATTGAGTCCTTTATTTCCTGGAAATTGTCAGGACCAACTAATGTTTGGCTGGCAAGCCATTTTTGAATTTTGTTTTGCTCGTCATTCTCCTCTACAGCTTCTTTCCAAGACCGGATTGGTTTTGCAGATGAGATAGGTTTTGGGGTTTCTTGAGGTTGGTCCTTTTGGACCTCTATTCTTTTTGATTTTCTGGGCATCACTCAAGTCCTGTTTTGGAGAAATTCTCTGGTTAGAAAATCTGGAATTGAGTTTTATTCTCCTTTTATAAATTCAATTTCAAAATCAAAAATGCTAAGATTTGCTTGCCATCTGGCAAAAATTTGTTTTGATGCAATGTTTTGAACATCTTTTTGTAAAACTTCTTTTGCAGATTTGCAATCAATTCGAAGTAAAAATTTTTGATTGAGTAAATCACTTTGAAATTTTGTAATGCACATGACAATTGAAAGAATTTCTTTTTTAATGGTAGAGTAATTCTTTTGGCAATCATTCCAATGTGCAGAAGTAAATCGTACAATACATTCTTTGTTATTTGTTATTTGTTTAAGGATACCCCCGTAACCTATGTCCGATGCATCTGTCTCAACAATTTTTTGGGCTGAAGGGTCAGCTAGATGCAAACAAGGTATCTCTTTCACTTGTTTTTTGATCATTTAGACTATTTTTGTGTGTTCTTCAGTCCAGGCGACAGGGTTTTTCTTTAGTCTATCGTGGAGTGGTTTTGCTATCCTATTGATGTTAGGGAAAAAATCTAATACATAATTCAAAGATCCTAAAAACCTTTGTAATTGTGTTTTGTCAAGGATTTTATCAGGAAATTTATCTGCAAAGGATAGGGATCTCTCAATGGGTGTAATAGTGCCCCGAGAGATGTAATGTCCTAGGAAACGGAATTTTGTTTGAAAAAGTGAGATTTTGGATTTTGAAACAACCATTCCGTTTTTCTTAGTAATCATAAAAAATGTTCTAAGATGTTTGAAATGTTGTTCAATAGTTTCTGAAAATATCAATACATCATCAATGTAGACAATACAGAATTTTGAGTATGGATTAAAAATTTCATTCATAATTCTTTGGAATTCTGAAGGAGCATTCTTCAATCCAAAAGGCATTACTGTCCACTCATATTGACCAAAAGGGACTGTAAAAGTTGTTTTATAACGATCTTTTGGATCAATTTGTATTTGCCAAAATCCTGATTTCATGTCAAATTTTGAAAACACAGAAGAAGAGTGTAGTTTTTGTAAGAGATCTTTTTTGTTTGGAATCGGGTAACGAATCCATTTTAAAGCTTTGTTTAAAGGTTTGTAATTTATGACCAATATCGGTGTACCTCTTTCTATTTCAGAATTTTTATTCACATAGAAGGCTGCACAACTCCAAGGTGACCTTGATTTTGTAATTAGACCTTTTTGTTCTAGGTCTTGGATTTCTGTTTTGCAATGGGTTTCAAGTTCATAATTCATTTGAATAGGTCTAGCCTTAGTTGGGATTTGTTTATCGGAAAAACCATTTTCATATGGTAGATCTACCATGTGTTGTTTTCTATTCCAAAAGGCATTGGGTAAATCTGAACAAATTTCATTTTCAATTCTTTTTTGAAGATCTGAAATTTTTTGTTTTACAAAATTATTTTGTAATTGTTGTTCCGTTTTCAGAAAAGAAATATCTTGTTTTAAGAAATATAAATGTTTTTCTTTTCCTTGAATCAAACAATTTAATTCAGATTTGTAAACAGAACAAGCTTTCAAAAGATTTAAATTCATTGTCCTGGGTTTTTCAATAAAAGGGAAAATGATTTTGGCTTCTTTTGTTTTGCAAGAAATGTTGTCGTAATTGACTGAGTAGGGAGTTATCATGTTAATGAAAGGAGTCCCTAAAATGACAGTATGAGTAATATTTTCTAATAAAACAAAAGGAGTTTTGATTGAAACATTACCATTTTTAATGGAAGCTTCAGTTTTATTTTTTATAATCATGCTGGAGTTATTAGCCGCAACCAGTTTTTCATTAGATTTTTGTAAAAATCTATTTGGTACAATGCTACTTTTTAAGCAATTTAAATCTGCTCCAGTATCAAAAAGTGCAATTGTTTCAAATTTGAAATCTTCAGACTAGACTAAATTGATTTTGATTAAGTATTTTCTTGTTGTTATAGTTCTTAAAACGAACAAGAAATCTTCTGGGATTTCTTCTAAATTTTCAATTTTGTTAGAATATTCTTCATTTTCTTTTTCTTCTTCATCTTGTTCTTGGTCAGAAGAGGTTTGATTTTGTACTTGGGAAAGAAGGTTTTGAAGAATGTTTGAATCAATTTCTTGCTTTTGTTTAAGAGTTTTTAACTCTTGTTTAACGGTTTTAATCTCTTCTTGAAGGGATTGAATTGTGACATGGGTTTGTGTCTTTGTTCTTTTCCCTAAGATATTTGTTAGGTCATAAGTGGTCTTGGGAAGTAATTTTGATGAGGAAGTAGAAATTTGACTTTGTTTTGATTCAAAAGTATTTAACAGTTTTCCTATTATTTCTTTTTGAAGTTTTGTATCTTCAACCTGTTTTATAATATCAAGGATTAGTTCTTGATCTTTTGTTAAAACATTAATGGATTTTGTACCTGCCTCTGAATCGCCAAGAGAGTCGGAGGTTCCTAGTTCGTCAAACTGCAAAGGTTTATCATTTTCTGAGGAACCTGCTTCAGAGTCTGTGACTGTTTCTTCTTCAGAGGTTTCTAGAAGTATTGCCTCTATTTTTTGAATTATTTCTTCATCGATTTTTAATTCATGGAGTTTTTTGTTTCTCTTGCAATATCTTGAAATGTGTCCTGTTTGGCCACACTTATAACAAGTTATTTGTTTTGAAGTTTGAGGTTCAAATTTCTTTTGAAAAGGTTTTTCCCTATTGAAATTGGGTTTTCTTTGATTGTAAGAAATTTGGGGTCTAGATTTTTTGTAGAAATCTAGTCTTCCTGGTTTGGTCAAAGACTTTTTGTGATGTTTTCTATAAGGTTTCGAACAAGATCCTTCACAATTTTTTGAAATATTGGTTGTGGGTATTTCAAATTGTTTACAAAAGGACCCTAGTTCTTGTCTAGTTCTTTTCATTTCCCATTTTAAATGTTTTTGGAGTTTTAAATCTTGACAAATTTTCAAACCTTCCTTTTGAGTGTAGCTAACTAACTCTCCATAAGTTAAATGGTTGTATGGGATTTGGTTTACCCCATAAACTTCTTTGATTTTGTTTCTAACCTTTTCTCCTAAAAGGGTTGGGAGTCCTGCAAGGAATTTCTCTTTCCAGAATGGTTGGTTTGAATCTTCTCTTAGCATAACTCTGGTTAGGAAAGTGTTTTTGTAATATTGGAATTCAGAAAGTTTTTTACACCTAAGGTTGGATAGGAGTTCGGCATTTTTGTCTTTCAAATGTGATGGATCACCTATGAAGTGCAAGCTAATTGTGTGTATTAGTGTTGCAACTGCATCAGGTATTGGGTTTCCTAATTCGTCGAGGATGGGAATACCTTCCTCTGTGGTTTGGATTGCGTTTAAGATTTCTAAGTGTTGTTGGGGTGTGAGATGGTAATCCCACCATCCTTTGAGTTGGCCTGAGAACCCCGCTATTAGGAGTTCAGCTATGGCTTTGTCAGGTGTGTTGGCCTGGGTTTTATAAGCATTTGACGCCATCGTCATTTGTTGGAGTAGACCTAATATGTTATATTCTGACATACCGTCTATGTTCCATTCGTAGACAGTGTTGGCATTGTATTTGGATTGAGAGAGGACATTAGGTCTATTTTCAATACCTAAGTCAGGTGTTGTGACCATGGCTAAAGGTTGGTCCTTTTGCCACTGAAGTTTGCACAAATTTTGTGTTTCTTGTTCGGTTTCAGAAACTTGATCTAGAGTTGTGACTGTTTTGTCAAAGGTATCTTTAGCTACCATTGGTGTGGAGGTAGAGGAATGTTCTATCCTACTAAGTTGTTCATGTAAGGCTTGGGTGAATTCTGATCTGCCTTCCCTAAACAGTCTTTGGCTTGTTTTTGAGATTTGGAATGGTTTAAAAACTGGGTTTTTTAATTTTGGATCAATTGTCTCAATCGGGGAGATAGTGGAATTTTGTTGGTTTTCTTCTATCTTTGTTAATTGTTTTGCTATTGTACTCAGATGGACGTTTGTAAAATTATTTTGTTGAAGGATATTTCGAATATCTTTTTCAGAACTATCACTTGGGATTTTGAAGGGGGCAGCATCTACTGGCTTTTCTGTGTGTTTTATTATGATTTGTCTTAAAGGTGGGTGTTCAGACTGGATCTTTTGTCCGGTTGCTAAATCCCATTCTGGAGTTTTGTTTCTAGTTGTTATGGGATTAACAGAACCTAGGTTTTGGGTGAAGGGGTAAGAAATTTGGTTTTGTTTAGCATAACTTTCAAACCATTCAAAAAACAGAATATGAGATTTGTTTTGTAAAATGAACTTGTAAAACTCATTCATGATGTCATGCCTTTGTTTTAGAAAGTTTTTGAAGAACCATGTTCTTTTTTCTTTATTTTTGGAAGCATAAAAATCATTATGGAGAATAGTTTTATTAACTTCAAATTCTTTTTCTATAACATTAAGTTCATTGACAACATTTTCAGTTATAGCAGAGAAAGAAGGTGAAGTTGGTGGAGAAATGTTTTGTTGCTCTTCATTTGTGTTTTGGGGTGCTGTGTATATTTGATGCGGTATATTTGTGGAGTAATCAACATTTTGAAAAGAAGCACTTGGAATGTTAGAACATGAGAAACGTGGTTTTGTAAAGTTTTCTAATTTTTGAGGCAATTGTATGACTGGAGATGGTCTGGAGGAACTAGCATCAGAATATCTGGCACTAGAAGTTCTTGAAAAGCTAGGGGTTCTTGAAAAACTTAGTTTTACCCTACCATCGTTATATTGTATGACTTCTTTGAGATTGTTATTTGGTTTTGACTGTTGGAGAGACTGTGGTTTAACAGCTCCTTCCAGAATCCATTCTTCAGGAAGATCAATATCTTTCCAAAAGATGGTTTTTGGAATAACAGTGTTTTCCTTAGTCAAATCTGTTTGTAAAAATAGTGTTTCGCCTTTTTTGTTTTCAAAATGTTTTGTTGCCGTAAAGGCTGAAAACATTACTTTGTAATGAATTCTGTAAATAATAGCTACAGGAATAGATCCTTCTATCATTTTGTAATTATGAGTTTTGATTTGCAGTATGAGAGATTTTGTAATACTATCGTTTTAAACTATTATTCAGTTATAGTCCTTGATATTATTAATTTTAATTTTAGAGAAAAATAATTAAAATGACATGATTTAAGAAGTTTTGAATGGTCACCCATTTTGTAATGTTAACTATGATGTTTTCAAGTGTTTATTTTACAATATCTATTGATGAGATTATTAATCATTATTAACAATGAAAAGAGGAAGAAGAGAGACAACCAAGAGACAACCACTCTAGGGTTTCATAACATAGAATGAACCAAACTTCAGTTAATAGGGTTACAATGAGTATATATATAAAACAAATAGAAATATCTAAAATACCCTTACTACTAATATATAATAACATTATCTAACATCTCCCCTCAAACTCACGATGCATTAACATGGAGCATCGAGAGTTTGTCAATTAAAAAAAAACAAAAACCTTTAATGGAATGCATCTTTGTGAACAAATCTGCAATTTGTAAAGAAGAAGAGTACGAATACTGGTCATCTTGACTACAGGAGCAAAAGTTTCTTCATGATCCATACCATAGTGTTGAGAGAAACCCTTAGCAACAAGACGTGTTTTGTAGCACTCAACTGACCCATCAGATATAGTTTTGATCTTGTATACCAACGAGACCCAATAACACGTTTTCCAGAAGGAAGAGATACTAATTCCCAAGTATTGATTTTGTGCAATGCATATAGTTCTTCTGCCATAGTCTGCTGCCAAAGAGGATCAAGAACAACCTCTTTATAGGAAGAGAGCTCAGACAAAGTTGACGAGAGGGGTAACGAGGAGGATCAACAATCGCAGGAGGTGGTTGGACAACCAGGGGGACAAGAGGGATGTCACCAAAGAAGAAGCAACAATCAAAGAGAAGAACCATCAAAGAGAGAAGCAGCGAAAGAAGAAGCAGAAGCAAAAGGGAGGATCATTAGCTATACCAAACAATTACAATAAAGAGAGAAACCAAACCAACAAGAAATCATATCAAATAGTCACAATCAAGAGAAGAACCAAGCCAACAAAAAATCAAACCAAAACCAAATCAAACCAAACAAAACTAAATCAAACCAAACAAAACAACACCAAACCAAACTAACCAGAGAGAGAAGCAACCAAAATATGTGAACCACATGAGAGAAGAGCAAACAAATAGAACAATCAATATGGAGAGAAGCAACAAAGCAAATCACTAGAGAGAGGAGCAATCAAACAGAAGAAGCAACAGAGAGAGCGACAACGCAGAAGAAAAAAACCAAAGAGATAGGAGAGACGAACAATTAAATTACCAACCAAATCAGCAAAGAACCACAACACTAGAAATCATGTGAACCAAACCAAAATCAGAACTAGAGTCAATGGTAGGAGGAGCAGAAGCAACAACATTGGACGATGGTCCCCTAAAATTCTTCTTATGTGCTCTCCCCAATTTCGGATAATGTGCTTTCCAATGTGTTTGAAGAGAATCATCCTTAGCACCAGCCATAACAAATAATGACAAGAAAATACGACAAATGCAATCACTGAGACAAAATAAATCTGGTCTTATGCAAGCACGATTTCTCCCCTTACAGACGTTGTTTCGCCGATCCGACCGTTGAAAACGAAGACATAAATCTTTCGAACCTGCTGTCCAAAAATCAGCCCGATCCAACGGTTAACGAATGCGCAATCGATGTTTTTCTGAAACTGATTTAACAGAATCGGGAATAGGGTTACTCTTCTCTTTTCTCTTTTGGTTGCAATCTTTTCTATCAAAATAGTCTATCTCTTCCTTACAATAGATCCCAAAATCAATCAAAGCTCTTTGATACCATGTTAACAATGAAAAGAGGAAGAAGAGAGACAACCAAGAGACAACCAGTCTAGGGTTTCATAACATAGAATGAACCAAACTTCAGTTAATAGGGTTACAATGAGTATATATATAAAACAAACAGAAATATCTAAAATACCCTTACTACTAATATATAATAACATTATCTAACAATCATAACGTGTGATAGTTGAAATATATATATATATATATATATATATATATATATATATATATATATATATATATATATATATATATATATATATGTATGAGTTTTCTCAATACTTTCAACAATGCTAACAACGATCATTCTATTTTTATTGTCACTGCTTTTAGGAGTCAAGATAATTTCTATTGTATTTGATCACACTACGCCAAAAATGTCATTTAATAGCGCTCATTTTACAGCGCTTACTAAATACAAGCGTTGTTGTAAATATATTTTAAAAATAACGGAGCCTATCACAGCGCTTTTTTGACAAGCGCTGTGAAAAAAGCACTATTGTAGGGTCATATAGCATTTGCACATAATGTTATAAGACTTTTACAGCGCTTTTCTAACAAGCGCTGTAAAATGAAGCGCCTTCACGTATTATTTTACAGCGCTTTTTTCACAAGCGTTGTAAAAGACATGCACTTTCAAATAATTTAACTACCTATTACAGCGCTTTTTTCACAAGCGTTGTAAAAGAAATGCGCTTTCAAATAATTTAACTACCTATTACAGTGCTTTCTTCACAAGCGTTGTAAAAGACATGCGCTTTCAAATAATTTAACTACCTATTACAGCGCTTTTTTTACAAGCGCTGTAAACGACATGCGCTTTCAATCAATTTAACTACCTATTACAGCGCTTTTTTCACAAGTGCTGTAAAAGACATGCGCTTTCAAATAAATATCATTTACTTTTAATTAAATAAAATCAAATTTAAAACAAATTTACGAACCCTCATCACCTCTACTATGGGAACCCTCATATCCTCTACGTACTGTGCGGCCATCTACGTTGTCTCAGGTATTTTTTACTTTGTTTTTGTCAAAAAAACTTTAGTTTTTTCGTAATTGAAAACTAATAAATTGTTATATATTATTTTTTTTTGAAATTTGTTAATCTGTTCTATTTTGAAATCTTTTCTGTTTTGAAATTGTTATTAGATATGTTGATATTGGTTTCTTTTTGAAACTTGTTGATATTATTTTGTTGACGAGTCTTTTATTTTAGTGTCGCAAGCTCAACAAGTGTTTTATGTCACTGATCCTTCTGATGATAAATGGTTTGTTGTCCTATCGACCAATAAAATAAGTGATGATAACAATAATGATGAAGATGTTGGTAATGATCTTTTATTTGCAACATCACAACAACCACATGAAATTGATTCAACTGATGATGGTTTATATCTTAGAGATGATCATGATGAGGGAATTTGGATTAATCCATCGTTTCGTATTGTAAATGGACATACAAATGTGAATCCCACCAGGAAAAGAAGAAGGGCATCTTAATTGTTTTATATAAGCCATGCATGTAATATGAACTGTGTTAATCTAAATATGCATGTAATTTGAATTGTGTTACTGTAAATATGCATGTAATCTGAATTGTTTGAACATTTTTATATAAGCAACCGTGTATTTGATTTTTTGATTAATCTATTTTCTGCTTAATTTGTTTCCTGCTTATATTTAGCTTGATTTGAGTGTTTTATACTAAGTTCATGTAATTTAATATAAACTAGTAATTTACATGAACTGAACTGAACTGAAAAAGAGCCTTAAATATAAAAATAAAACAATGAGGCCTTTTACAGCGCTTATTTGAATAAGCACTGTAAAAGACCCTTTTAAAATTAAAATAAAGAGACCTTTTACAACGCTTTTTCAAATAAGCGCTCTAAAAGGCTTTTAAAAAAACATTCATATGACATAATAAAATAAGGAGGACTTTTACAGCGCTTGTTCAAATTAGCTCTGTAAAAGACCCTTTTAAAAATAAAATAAAGAGACCTTTGACAACGCTTATTTGAAAAAGCGTTGTAAAAATAACATTCATATAACATTACAAAACAATGAGACCTTTTAGAGCGCTTTTTTGAAAAAGCGCTGTAAACGGCTTTAAAAAAAACATTCGTCAGACACCTAACAGGACTTTCTTCAAACACCTTGTACGCATCATGGGAATCCCCTAAAACACAATAATACTGCAAAAGAGCATTGTTAACAAAAACATCAGACTCAAACCCATTTTTCGCAACATGGCAATGAACCTAAAGACCAAGTTTCGGACCACTTATCGACGAATTAGCACACATTTTAAGAAGGAAAGGGAATGTAAATGTATCAGGTGATGAAGAAGAAGATAACATAGACTTAAAGAGAGAAAAAAGATGTTGAGGTGAAGATTGAATTGCGAGAGAGTAAGCTTTGATGATAGCATTCCATATGAACACATCAGGGTATGTGATTTGAGAGAAGAGAATGTGAGATGCATAAAAGGAGAAGAGTTTTGTGAAGAGGAAGAGATTTTGGTGGTGACCAGTTACTACTATGTGGGCATGGATTTGAATGGTTTTGCATGATGATAAGAATCTTTTTAACCATTCATTGTTTCTAATTCCTAATAATGGTGCGTGTGCAAGTTTCGTGTAAAAGTTCTCCTTGTTTTATTATGTCATATGAATGTTTTTTTTAAGCTTTTTAGAGCGCTTATTTGAAAAAATGTTGTAAAAGGCCTCTTTATTTTAATTTTAAAATGGTCTTTTACATCGCTTATTCAAATAAGCGCTGTAAAAGGCCTCATTGTTTTATTTTTATATTTAAGGCTCTTTTTCAGTTCAGTTCAGTTCATGTAAATTACTAATTTATATTCAGTTTAGTTCATGTAAATTACTAGTTTATATTAAATTACACGAACTTAGTATAAAACACTCAAATCAAGCTAAATATAAGCAAAAAACAAATTAAGCAGAAAATAAATTCATCAGAAAACCAAATACATGGCTTCTTATATAAAAATTTTCAAACAATTCAGATTACATGCATATTTATATTAACACAGTTCAGATTATATGCATATTTACATTAACACAGTTCAGATTACATGCAAGGCTTATATAAAATAATTAAGATTCCCTTCTTCTTTTCCTGGTGGGATTCACATTTGTCTGTCAATTTACAATATGAAACGACGGATTAATCCAAATTCCCTCATCATGATCATCTCTAAGATATAAACCATCATCAGTTGAATCAATTTCATGTGGTTGTTGTGATGTTGCAAATAAAAGATCATTACCAACATCTTCATCATTATTGTTATCATCACTTATTTTATTGGTCGATAGGACAATAGACCATTTATTATCAGAAGGATCAGTTACATAAAACACTTGTTGAGCTTGCGACGCTAAAATAAAAGGCTCGTCAACAAAATAATATCAACAAGTTTCAAAAAGAAACCAATATCAACATATCTAATAACAATTTCAAAACAGAAAAGATCAACAAATTTCAAAAAAAAAATAATATATAACAATTTATTAGTTTTCAATTATTAAAAAACTAAAGATTTTTTGACAAAAACAAAGTAAAAAATACCTGAGACAATGTAGATGGCCGCACAGTATGTAGAGGATATGAGGGTTCCCAGAGTAGAGGTGATGAGGGTTCCCAGAGTAGAGGTGATGAGGGTTCGTAAATTTGTTTTAAATTTGATTTTATTTAATTAAAAGTAAATGATATTTATTTGAAAGCGCATGTCTTTTACATCGCTTGTGAAAAAAGCGCTGTAATAGGTAGTTAAATTATTTGAAAACGCATGTCTTTTACAACGCTTGTGAAGAAAGTGCAGTCGTAGGTAGTTAAATTATTTGAAAGCGCATGTCTTTTACAGCGCTTGTGAAAAAAGCGTTGTAATAGGTAGTTAAATTATTTGAAAGCGCATGTCTTTTACAGCGCTTGTGAAAAAAGCACTGTAAAATAATACGTGAAGGCGCTTCATTTTACAGCACTTTAAAAGCCTTATAACGTTATATGATCCTACAACAGCGCTTTTTTCACTAAGCTTGTCAAAAAAGCGCTATGACAGGCTCCGTTATTTTTAAAATATATTTTCAATAGCGCTTGTATTTAGTAAGCGGTGTAAAAGGAGCGCTATTAAATGATATTTTTGGCGTAGTGATCCCTGCGGGCCATGTCAAAGTATCACCTGTTGTTGCTTTCGAACCAACTGCATTGTTGCCAATACCGGACAACGATGCAGATATGCAGTTATTGGGCGAAGCTATTGGTAGTTACATGGCATGGCCCACACATCTTGTTGCCCTTGATAAGGTATATTTAATTAATTGAAATGTTTGTTTAATTGATATGTATATTTAATTGCTGATTTTTTTCCGCTCCTAACTTTAATTTCACATTTATATTTAGATGCTGAAAAAGCCTAAAGGGAATGATAAAAAGATTCCCACAAACGAATCAATTACATCTCCCGTAAAGGTTTGTCACACTTATTCCCTAAGATTTGTCATTTTTTCAGATTCAATAAACTAACATTTAACCTCATTTTTGTAGATCCAATTAAATAAACCACCCGTACAGCCAAAAAAAGCCAGCAAACCTCAAAAATTGGAGGGTAATAGAGCTGGAAAACTACAAAGGTTGGAGAGTAATAAAGCTGCCAAAGTTGCAGCAAGAAAACTGGATCGGGAAAAATCGGTTGCTGCTGCTACTGCTCCTAAAATAAGTCAGCCATGCATTGCTAAATACGGGGCGTGTCTTGACATCCAAGTAAAACGGAACATGGGCAACAACGATGATTCGCGCATCATACCTATGAATAAAGCTATATTCGTAGATGAGTATGATGAATTTCTCGAAAAGGAGCACATTTACGAACTTCTCAACCATAAGGAGCTTAGTGCTACTGTCATGAGCTTGTACATAAGGTAAAATATACTTTTAATTGCATTTATTGGTAATTAATTAAAGGTATTGGTAATTAATCTAGTTTAAAATTTTCATTGAAGGTTTTTGTATGAGAAGGTTGTGTGCACGCGCAAATTGTCAAATAAATACTCATTCTTGTCTCCGCATAAGTTGTCGATGTGCAAACTCGATCCAGTAAATGTAAAGAATTACATTGTAGATATGTTATTAGGAAATATAGAAAAGGATAAATTGTTCTTCGCACCATATAATTCAGGGTACGTAATTATATATTATTTATTTATATCTTTTTTTAATTGATGAGATTTTAATTTATTAGTTGTGTATAAAAAAAATTGCTTAACCAAATTTTTGTTGTTGTAGGGTACATTGGGTGCTATTTGCAATCAATGCGGTCTCTGAAGTTATATACTATTTTGATCCCTTTCATGACAATTACAACAATCACTCTGAAATAAAGACTATGTTCGACACGTAAGTAATATTCATTTATTTCTTACATATGTATATAAATAATGTGTTTGTTAATGCTATAATAATCACATTTATTCATTCGATAGTGCCTTACAAGTTTTTCGAGGTTAAAGAGGTGCTACAATGTCGAAGCAAAAGTCTAATAATATCACATGGATCCCAATAAAGGTTTGAAATATATGCCTTCAAATTTTCATTTACAAATATATGCCTTTATGATTAATGCACAAATATTTTATTGACTTATATGTTTTATTTTACAGTGCCCTCGTCAAACAAACAACATCGACTGTGGGTACTACGTATTGTGATTCATGAAGGAGATTGTTGACAAGAATAAAACTATTATTCTAGAAACGGTATGGTATTTTCATTATATGATTTTCATATATAAATTATCTATATATTTGATACTAACTTAATATGTTCAATTTTTATATTGCAGTGCTTTGACAATTCCAGTCCATCATATTCTGAGGAAGATCTAATGGAATTAAAGGAAGAATGGTGTCAGTATGTGTTTGAAATGAAAATTATTTGATTTTCTGGGAAATAGCATACTTTGGGCAAGAGATCTGAATATTATATGGTAGCTAGTGCATATTTTGTATATTCTGTTAGTTATTATATGTATATGATCATAGGACACAATATATGAACATGTATATGAATATGTAGTTAATTAGGTTGTAAATTAGGTTATATATATGTATCTGAATGTAGTTAATTAGCTTGTAAATTACAGAGTTACATATATGTTAATTAATTAAGTTACAGAGTTCTATTTTTTATCTACTGATTGTATGAACTGCTTATGGTATTTTAATATATGTTTTGTTGTTGTGTGAACTGATTCTAGATCAAAATAATTTTGGATAAAAAGCTAAAAGACAATACTTTCTAAAAAAATGCCATAAAAATCTAAAAAGCTCTTTTCAAAAATTTAATTTACAACATTTAAAAAAAAATTGCACATTTTACAGCGCTTTTTTGAAAAAGTGCTGTAAAATATGCACTGGTGTGCAGTTTACAGCGTTTTTTTTAAAAAGCGCTATAAAATATACACCCAAAAGCGTTGTAAAATGCACACCCCATAATTCATAAAATGGGGAGGCCTTTTACAGCGCTTTTTCACAAAAGCGCTGTAAAATGTGCACCTATAATTCATATATTAGGTGCACATTTTACAGCGCTTATTTGAAAAAGCATTGTAAAACGCGCACCCAATATATGAATTATGGGTGTGCATTTTACAACGCTTTTTCAAAAAAGAGCTGTAAAATGTGCATAATAATGCATATTATGTGCGCATATTTTACAGCGCTTTTTTGAAAAAGCGCTGTAAAATGTGCATAACAAGTGCGCGTTATATCTACATGTTTTATAGCGCTTTTTTAAAGCGCTGTTGTATCTTTTACAGCGCTCGATTCCACAACGTTTTTTTTTTAAAAAAAAAAAACGATGTAAATAGATTAAAAAAAACGCTGTAAAATGCTATTTTTCGCGTAGTGTCATATGACCAGAAAAACCACTATTAAGATACGATTCTTGATTTTCAAATACACCCACGTCACCAAACAAAGTTTTAATATTTGGTACCCAAACAATTGGTTCTGCATTAGTTATGATTATATGCTTTGGAACGCATTATATCATAGGAATTTTTTAATTTACTAAAATGATGTTCAAATTGTTTTTCCTCATAATAAATCTCATGAATTTTTTATTCAAATTTTCAATTTAATTTTTTCAAAACCTTTCAGTCATTACATTCGTTTTGTTTTCACCAGAAGTACAACGACTTACATTTTTTATTTAATTCCAGTTATGAAATTACAACAATACTAAAACTAGTTAATCCTATTACTTAATTTTATAATAAATAATGTTATCTTCTCTTCTTCCAAAATCTTTGAATTCTTTTGTTGTTCATGAATCAAATTATCTTTCTTTAGGAGACAAAAAAAACTTGTTTCTTTTTCTTGATTAACCATTTTAAATTCATTTTCTTTTTTGTTTAAATTTGCACCAACCACATAAAGCAATAATAATATCACTCATAGAAAAAATTCACCCATAGCCACTCAAAACGCTATCATACACTTTACATGATGCATGACAAGTTAATAAACCAAATTCAAGTTTTCATATATTATGCAAAGATGACGCTATATCAATTTGATTAGATCAATATCAATTTAACAACCCTTACACTTCAACCACATTCACTCACGATGCACAAATCAAAATTTGAAACGCACTTAATATACATAAATTAATACAAAAACAACAATACAATACCCTAGAATTTAGAGAAAATTAACAACTAAGTTAAAGGTAAGACAACAATAAATCTAAAAAAAAACAGAAACATAAAAACAACAAATAAAATTACAAAATAACAATTTTTTTAAAAAAAAGCAATTAAAAGCAAATTAGCAAAACATAAAAAAATAGAAAACAAT
>JBBPBR010000007.1:18338672-18366620 GCA_037974775.1 Cicer pinnatifidum | reverse complement strand
GTTTTTTTTTTTAAAAAAAAAAAAAAATCAATTTTAAGACCAAAAATAATAAAATATTTTTAAGAGGATTAAATTAGATGTGACATCTTTTTACTTCTTGCGTTTTGAGACACGAGTTGTATACCTTGATCGTCTTAAAACTCCCATTTTAAAATAATTATTCAAATCAAACAAACTCCTTTCTATTTTCGTCAAAATTAACTCTTTTTTTTTTCAATAACAATTAAATAAGAAGAAGATGCCAAATTATCAGAAGATGAATCTAACCAAGTTAGAAGCAGTAAAGATAAGCCAGAAGGGAGATCTAGTTGGAAATCAAAGTCATCTCATCTCGAAACCCTAACAATTAGAAATACAAATGATCATTTGAAGACCAGATCATCACTATAAGACACAAGATCATTTTGTCTGCTCTCATCATTTAAACCCACATATGTTGATGAAACACAAGAAGATAATGGTTGGATACTTGCAATGCAAGAAAAGCTTAATGAATTTAAAATGAATGATGTTTAGGATCTAGTACCTAGACCAAAGAAAAATATCATTGGAACCAAGTGAGTTTTCATAAAAAAGCTAAATGAAAAAGGTGAAGTGGTCAGAAACAAGGCAAGACTTGTTGCACAAGGCTATAGTCAGCAAGAGGGCATTGATTACACTGAGACATTTTCTCTAGTGGCCAGGTTAAAAGTTATTCATAGCCTACTTTCTTTTGTTGTGAATAATAACATTACATTATTTCAAATGGATGTTAAAAGTACTTTTCTAAATGGATATATAAGGGAAGAAGTCTATGTTAAAGAACCCCTTATTTTTCAAAGTTATGACTTTTTAGAGATTGTATTTAAACTTAGGAAATCAGTTTATGGTCTAAAACATGCCCCTAAGACATGGTATGATAGGCTCATTAAGTTATTGCTTAAAAGCAATTTTTGAAATAGGACAAGTAGACATCATCCTATTTAGAAAATCAATAGGAGATGACATTCTTATCATTTAAATTTATGTTGATGACATTATTTTTGGATCTACAAATGACACTCTTTATCAAGAATTTGCAAGTTGATGAAGCTTGAATTTCAAATGAGTATGATGTGAGAACTAAAGTTCTTCTAAGAGATACAAATTTGTAAATTCAAAAAGGTACATACATTCATCAAACCAAATATACAAAAGAGCTTCTTAAGAAGTTTACGATGAATGAATGTAAACTTATGACTACACCAACGCACCCTACCTGTTCAATTGAAAAAGATGAATCAGGCCAGAATGTTGACCATATAACATATAAAGGAATGATTGGATCAATGCTTTACCACATTGCTTCAAGACCTGATATTTTGTTAAGTGTGTGCGCGCACACAAAATTTCAGGTTGATCCAACAGAATGTCATTTTACTGTTGTTAAAAGAATCCTTAGATACTTAAAGGGAACTACCAACATTACCTTGATCTTCAAAAAACCGCCTAAGTACAAACTAAGTGGGTATTGTGATTGTGACTATGTTGGAGACAAACTTGAGAGAAAAAGCATAAGTGGAAACTGAACATTTCTGGGTGACAACCTAATATCTTGGTCAAGTATGAGACAAAGCATAATTTCCATATCAACAACAGAGGGCGAGTACATTTCAACAATTGGTTGCAAATCTCAATTACTGTCAATGAAACACCAAATAAAAGACTACAAAATCCTAGAAACCAACATTCTCAAATGTTGTGAAAACACTTCTTCCATTTGTCTAACTAAGAACCTAATCCTAAATTCTAGATCCAAACACATAAAAATCAAACACCATTTCATTAGGGACTTTGTTCAAAAAATAGTAGTTAATATCCAATTTGTAGATACTGAACACTAATGGACTGATATATTCACCAACAACTAGCTGAAGATATGTTTGACTTCATTAAGAAAAACCTTTAACTTACCTTTGTACGTAACTGATGGTGTGCCAACCTTAGGGTAGTTTAGTTTCATATTATGTGTTATGTTCTATTCAGTTTACTAAAAAAAAGGATTTTACTTTCAAGTGGTTTCATCTGATGACAAAGAGGGAGAAAGATATTGAGAACAATCATGTATTATGGGGAGAAAATAAAAAAAATTACTTGGACGTATGGGGAGCCTCATGTCAGGGGTGTCAAGTAATGAAAGAAAAATTGCCATAAAAAATACAATTTGTGTCATCAAAAAGGGTGAGATCATTGGAACCAAGTTGGTTTTCCACTTAAATATTTTATGTTAAAAAAAGAATTTTATGAGAACAACAAAAGTAATTCATTAAGTATTAAAAAAATTGGAAGAGGAAAATAAGAGGAAGGTACTAGATGATACGACCAGATGATCCCATCAGAGGATATCACCAGAGGAAGTGACTAGATGATGTAAAAAGGTCAAACGAAGCAAAATCAAAAGATTCAATGAAATTCTCAAAAGTAAAAAAAATTCATGCTCTGGGAAATAATGAGCATTTACCTCTGATGTTTTCCCCTGAAGGTTGAGTTTGAAGTATGCCTCTATAGAATTCATCTACCTCTGAAGATTCAACGTGCTTTTGGAAGCTTTGTGTGTTTCTATAGTTTACATGCCTTTAATGAACAGTATTTTTACATGCTCTGATGTAAAGTATTTCTGCAGCCTTTGATGAACAATATTTTTACATGCTCTGATTAATAATAATTTCAGTAAGCCTTTCAAGTTTAAAGCCATTCTTCAAGCCTGTCTTTGAATCTTATCTTTTGTTGGCTCTAATGACTACGACTGATTCTAAAATGTGCCTCTAATATACAACATGATGGAACCAATATGGTTTTCCATTTAGAGTTTTGTTTTGATGTTAACAAAAGTATTTTATGACAACAATATATTTGACTTGAAAAACTTTGAATGAAGATTCATTTTTTTTTTTTTGAAGAAAATCTAAAATAAGATTTGATTCAAATTTAAAATTGAAGAAACTCTAAAATAATATTTGATTCAAATTTATAATTGAAGAAAATCTATAATAAGATTTTATTCAAATTTATAAAAGTAAGGGGTTGTCAAGTTGTTTGGGAAGACTGGCTTGGAGGGTCAAGTACTTTGTAATTCAAGGTATTTGAATGGGTGAATTAAAGCCTTCTCAATGAGGGGATTAGATGTAGCCAAATTCATGATGAACCAGGATAAATCTACGTGTCAAATTATTTATGCTTTCATTGCTTGTTACCTTAGAATCCGATTGCTTCTACTCCAAGTAAGTCACCAAAACCAAACTAGTTTTTTTTATTTATTTATAAATTTTCAACAAAATGTCAACTTTGGCAAACACAATTCAACCCCCTTCTCGTGTTTTCACCTTCAATTGGTATCAGAGCTTGGTCTCAAGATTGAGCACTTTACCGTGTTTGAGAAAGGATCCAATAAGTCCACATGTTTGGATTTAGTGAAGAAGTTGATGGAGGAAGCATCAACAAACCACCTCTTTTTGATGGAGAACGTTTTGAGTATTGGAAAGACATGATGAGAAGTTTCTATATTTCGCAAGTTCCTGAACTTTGGGACTTGGTGGAAGATGGTTATACTGCTCCAAAGAATAGTGATGTTATTGAAATTCCAGAAATGAGATGAATTTTGTTAAGATGAAGATGTATAAGATGCATCATAAGTCCAGAACATTCATGATAAATACAATCACCTTCAAGGAGTTTTACAATTGCACCAACAAGGAGATATCAAAGAGTATTTATAATAGTCTGATTTTGACCTATGAAGGAAGCAAGCAAGTTCATGAAGCAAAGGCCAACCTCCTAGTAAAAAAAGTATGAGTTGTTCAAGATGGAAGAAAATGAAGACATTGAAACAATGTTTTCCAGATTCCAGATCATGGTATTAGGATTAAAGGTACTTGAGAAGAGTTATACTACTGTTGATCATTTGAAGAAAATTCGTAGGAGTTTGACAAGCAAGTGGAGACCTAAGACCACTTCCATTCAGAAAGCAAAGGATCTGAATACTCTAAAGCTGGAAGAATTAATCAGCTCTCTCGGATCACATGAAATTGATCTTGAAGAAGATGAGCCCAAGAAGAAGAGCAAGACTTTGGCCTTGAAATATAAGAAGAAGAAGGTTCTAAAGGAAACATCAGAATAAGAGAATAGCGATTCAGATGATCAGAATCTGAACTAAGAGGAACAAGATATTGCTTTCATATCCAGAAAAATTCAAAAGATGTGGCATAATAGAAAGAAGAAATTTCCCCAAAGATATTCCAAACAATCCAATAGAGGGAATGATGATAAATATGTCAAGAAAAACAACATCTACTATGGATGCAATGAACCTGAACATATCAAGTTAGAATGTTCAAATATGGAGAAAGGGAAACACCAGAGGAAAAATTCCAAACCCAAGAAGAAGATTCTGATGGCTACATGGGATGATTCAGAGGAATCCTCTACCAATGAACAAACAGATTTGGCTATGATGGATCATACCAACTCTACCTCAAGATCCAACGCATATTCTGACTCTGAAAGTGAATCAACTAATGAAGAAATTATGGTATTTTCTTATTTTACTCTATCTGATTTAATTATTGCTGTAAAAGATTTTTTAAATAATGATCATAAATTGTCTTTAAAACTTAAAATACTTAGGAAATAAAATACAAATCTAACTGAAAAGTTAACGCTTTAAAGAATCAAAGTGTCGAATTTAAAACAAAAAATGCAACTCTAAAAATGGATATTACTAAACTTAAAACAGAGAATGCAAATTTGAAAACTGATATTGCTGAACTTAAGGCTAAAAATGTAACTCTAAAAAGAAATCATAGTTCAACATCAATTGGAAATACCACATGTAACTCTTATAAATATGAACAATTATTTCAAGATTTTCTTGCTAATGGTATGAAAAAAAAATATATGCTTATATGATTTATGTAGTTAGTAGAAATGGTAAAAGAGGTATAGGATTTGAAGAAACTGTAACTGAACCTAAACGTATTCCCTTTGAAAGGTCACTCCAAAGTATCTTGTCCCATGTTAAATACAAGGAAAGACAAGAAACCTTTCAAGACTAACAAACCAGGACCCAACTAAATTTGGGTACATAAGAAAAAGATTACCTTTGTTGCAAATGTCCTCAACAATCAAGTAAAAACACCATTCATGGTTCCTAGACAATGGATGCTTGTGACATATGACGGGAGAAAAGTCTATGATCCAAGAACCAACTTTGAGCAAATGAGGCACTATGACTTTTGGAGGAAAGCATAAAGGCTAGATCATTGGTCGAGGTACAATTGGTAATGGTACTTCCCCTTCTATTAAAGATTTTTTGTTCTTTAAAGGTTTTAAGTATAATTTATTAATTATTAATCAGTTAAATGATAACAATTAAGACATTATATTCAATCAAAAAATATGTAAGGCAATTAGTTTTAAGGATAGATTTGTACTATTTTCATGTCAAAGGAAAAACAACATTTATAAGATAAATTTGTTTAGTCTAGAGAAACAAGAGGTTAAGTGTCTTATGTTAGTAAATAAAGAGAAACTAATTTGATACAAAAGATTAGGTCATGCAAACCTTAGATTAATTTCAAAACTGAATAAACTTTAACTAGTTAGAGGTATACCTAAGCTAGGTTACAAAACTAAAATTATATGTGTAGCTAGTTAAAAGGGAAAACAAACAAAAAACTCCTTTATCTCTAAGAACTTAGTCTCTACCGCAAAGCCCCTTGAGCTCTTACATATAGACCTCTTTTGGCCAGTGAAAACAACCTCTCTAAGTGAAAAGAAATATGGTCTTTTTATAGTAGATGGTTATACTAGGTAGGCATGGGTAAATTTTTTAAGAATTAAGGATGAATCCCATAAAATGTTTATCATATTTTGGAAACAAATAATGAATGAAAAGAGTCTTAAGAGTTAGAATAGATCATGGAGGAGAATTTGAAAACAAGTTCTTTAAAAGTTTTTGTGTTGAGAATGGAATCTCTCACAACTTCTCCTCTCCTAGGGCACCTCAAAAAAATGGGGTTGTAGAAAGAAAGAAATATCACTCCAAGAAATAGCTCGAACGATATTAAATGGTATGAATGTTGCAAAACACTTTTGGACTAAAGCAATTGATATTGCATGTTGTATTCAAAATAGAGACTATATATTTTTTTCATATTGAATAAAACACCATATGAATTGTGGAAAGGTAAAAAGCTTAACATATCTTATTTTAAACAATTTGGTTGTGCTTGTTATATGTTAAAAACTAAGGATAACATTGGTAAATTTAATTCTATATATCAAAAGTGTACCTTAATTGGATACTCTGAAAGATCCAAGGCTTATAGAGTGTTTAATAGAGAAACTCATATTATTGAAGAATCCATACGTTAAATTTGATAACAAACAACTTGACCTTGAAAAGTCAAAGCAAGATGATGATAGTGTAGGTTTATCAAAACCAAAGGAAGCAGATGCAGACATACCAGAAGAACTTGAAAAATTAGACGGTACAAGCAAATCAGAAGAATATGACAAATCTTCAAAGGATGAATATGATCATGTCAGAAATAGTCAAGATAAGCCAGAAGAAAGATCTAGATGGAAGTACCAATCATCTCATCTTAAAACTCTAATCATTGGATGTGCAACTGATCCTTTGGGGACCAGATCATCACTTAAAGATACCAGTTTGTTTGGCTTAATCTCATCAATTAAGCCTACCTCTATTGATGAAGCAATTACAAATGATGGATGGATTCTTGCAATGCAAGAAGAGTTAAATGCATTTTGGAGAAATGATGTTTGTGATCTAGCACCTAAACAAGAGAAAAATATTATTGGAACCAAGTGGGTTGTCAGAAGCAAGCTAAATGAAAAAGGTGAAGTGGTCAGAAACAAGGCAAGACTTTTCACACAAGGCTACAATCAACAACAAAACATTGATTACACTGAGACATTTGATCCAGTATCCAGGTTAAAAGCTATTTGTATTCTACTTTCTTTTGCTGTAAATAATAACATTACATTATTTCAAATGGATGATAAAAGTGTTAGTCTAAATGGTTATATAAGTGAAGAAGTATATGTTAAACAACCCTCAAGTTTTGAAAATTTTGAATTTCCAAATCATGTTTTTAAACTTAGGATATCTCTGTATCATCTAATACAAGCACCTAGGGCATGGTATGATAGACTTAGTAACTTGTTGCTTAAAAATAACTTTGTAAGAGGATAAGTAGATACAACACTTTTTAGAAAATCAATAGGAGATAACATTCTTATTTTTCAAATTTATGTTGATGACATTATTTTTGGATCTGCTAATGGAACTCTTTGTTATGAATTTTCTAAATTGATGCAACTTGAATTTCAAATGAGTACGATGGGAGAACTTAAGTTCTTCTTAGGGATACAAATTCAGCAAAGTAAAAAAGGTATATATATTCATCAAACTAAATATACAACGGAGCTTTTTAGGAAGTTTAAGATCAGTGATTGCAAACATGTGGCTACACCAATGCACCGTACTTTACCATTCTACTTCCAGACCTAACATCATGTTTGGTGAATGTGTGTGTGCATGATTTCAAGTTGGCCTTAGGGAATCACATTTAACTGTTGTTAAGAGAATCCTTAGATACCTAAAAGGCACTACCAATCTTCCCTTGTTCTACAAGAAATCTCCTAAGTACAAACTAAGTTGATACTGTAATTCTAATTATGTTGGAGATAAACTTGAGAGAAATAGCACTAGTGGCAATTGCACATTTTTAGGTGACAATTTAATATCTTGGTCAAGTAAGAGACAAAATACAATTGCAATTTCAACAACAGAAGTTGAGTACATGTCAGTAGCTGGCTGCAGTTCTCAACTACTTTGGATGAAACATAAACTTGAAGACTACAAAATTATAGAATCCAACATTCCCATCTACTACAATAACACTTATGTCATTTTTCTAACCAAAAACTCTATCTTACATTATAGAGCTAGACACATAGAGATCAACCATTATTTCATTAGGGACTTTGTTCAAAAAAAAGGATACTAAACATTTAGTTTGTAGATATTGAATACCAATAGTTTGACATATTCACCAAATCATTACCTGGAGATAGGTTTGACTTCATCAAGAAAAACCTAAACCCTACCTTCATACCTAACTGATGTTGTGATAACTTTAAATTAGTTTAGTTTTACATTAGTTTTTTATATTTTATTATACTATATGGGGGGAAAAGAAAACGGAAAAAAAAAGTCTCACTTTGTTTGATAAGATTTGATTCAAATTTATTATTGAAAAAATTTAAAATAGGATTTTATTCAAATTTTTAATTGACGAAACTCTAAAATAAGATTTGATTCATATTTGTAATCTTTGACCAAATTGAAAAGAAAATAATAGTCAAGATATGAAGAATATTTGTTCAACATTTGATGAAGATTTGAAGAAGATTTTATTTAAACAATTTAAAAACGCAATCTTAACAAAAATAAAATAGAATCAACCTGAAGAGTTTACAAATTCAATCTAAACAAAATAGAAATAGAATCAATTTGAAGAATTTACAAACTCGATATGAACAAGATACAATTCAGAACTAAACAAAGGCTGAATTGAAGCCCAAATCTTCACTATAAATAGACACTCAAGGTTGAAGGAGAAAAGCATCGAAAAGCAGAAAAGAGTATAAAAGCTCAAGCTCAAAGTTCTCAATTCATCTTAGATTTCAAATAGAGAAACATTTGTTCAAGTAAAAATATTTTCTGAGTGTTCTTTTCTTAGAGTGTGAGAGTTATTATTATTATTATTATTATTATTATTATTATTATTATTATTATTATAATTATTATTATTATTATTATTATTATTATTATTATTATTATTATTATTATTATTATTATTATTATTATTATTATTAGCTTTGTTATAAGCAACTAGTCAAGTTCCAATATTTTGTATCCAACCCGATAGTGATTTATTTCCTTCTTCAACCTGGGGTTGTCACGTTGTTACCAGAAAACATGGCTTATAGGGTCAAGGTGGTTAGTTCCTCAAAAGTTTGGGGTTGTCAAGTTATTTGGGAAGACTGGCTTGGAGGATTAGGTGTTTTGTAATTCAAGGTATTTAAATTAGTGGATTAAAGTCTTATGAGTCAGGGGACTCGTTGAAGCCAAGTTAGTGGTGAACCAGGATAAATCTACATGTCAAATTATTTATGCTTTCATTGCTTGCTACCTCTGAATCTTATTGCTTCTACTCCAAGTAAGTCACCAAAACTATAACAGCCGTTTTTTTTTAAAAAAAAAACAAAAATCGAATTTCAGAAATTAAGAAAGAAATACTTTTGGATAAAATATTTATGTCGTAACATAACGACAAAAGTCAACAAATATTTACAAGTATCGGAAATAGTTTTTGAAACAAAAACCCAAAGTATTTAAACAACAAAATATACCGGGGCTATGAGACCTATCAGACATAGCTCATACCCCTAGGGTAGTCTCGGCAGAAACCTGTACAAAACCACTGCCCCAAGAATTTTAATTCCTCCACCTCACATCAAAAAGTGGTAGGGCGAGTAGCCCTAGTTACATTCACAAATGGTTCCACCTTCGGGGCCGTGTAATCCCTTGCAATGTTCCCTGGCTTCTGGCAGTTGTAGCATGTAATTCCCTTAGTGGTAAAAACATTAGCATAATGTCCCTATTCCCCACATCGGAAACATCGATTCCCTTGTCCTAATTGCCTTCTGAAATTCGGGTTCCCCGGGCAATTCTACCCCTAATTGTTATTTTGTGGTTGATTATAAGGTTTAGCAACTTGTTTTCCCTTGTTATTATGATAATTAACCCGACTAGGCCCTCTTGAATTAAAATTCCCTCCTCAACTAGCCTTCTTATTTTTCATATCCTCAACTTCTCTAGATTTTTCCATAAGAACTTGGAAACGTTGAATTCCCAAGGGTAAGACAAAGTCTTGGATCTCATACTTTAGTCTGTATTGGAAACGATGACACATGAATTGTGCATCAATCTCTTCACGGAAAAACCTGAAATGTCTTGACAACGATTCAAACTTAGCGGCATATTCACCCAATGTCATGTTTCCCTGATAGAGTTTTAGAAAATCATCACCCAGTTTAGTCCTGGTACTCATCGAGAAGTATTTGTCTAAAAACTTCCTTTTGAATGATTCCCAGTTCACCTCTTCGTGAGTTGGTCCCATCAACAAACTTGTACTCCTCCACCAATACTCAACATCCCCTAATAATAGATAAGTGGCATAGTTGACCTTCACTCTTTCCTGACAGTTAATCATCTCAAAGATCTTTTCCACTTCTTGGATCCACTAATCCGCTTGTAGGTAATTAATGGCCTCTAATTACTAAAACTTAGATGAAATCCCTATACTAAGTTTTGCACAGGTTATCAAACAGGTTAACAATGATCTTTTACAGAATATGTTCAGGAACAAAGATTGCAGGTAAAACAATATAAGTGTACACATACAATTCTCATTCACAATATCAATCAAGACAGAATTTTGCTAACACATACATTAAAGATTAAGTGTTCATGCAATATTGAAATAAAGAGAAGGGATAGGAAAATTGTGCACCAAGATTTATACTAGTTCAGCTGTCAGTATGACAGCCTACATCCAGTCCTGAAATCGAACCGATTTCAGCCTTTTTCCAATAGAATCGTCTAGAGTATGTTTTACAGATTGTCCAACTCACACAAGGCCTATCTATCCAACTCTCTCGCTTTTATTACACAGCCACCGTATCCCTCGAGTTAATCGCCAAACTCTCCCAAGATAACGATGAGACTTCTTCTTGATGAAAACCCTCACTAACGAAGATAGTCACCCGTTTCTATACTGGGTTTTTACAGAACTTTCTTTACAGTTGTTGTTTTCAGCGATGACAAAAGATCAAAGAACACTAATGAAGGCGAATCAATCAAACTATGAATTACACACAATAAAGATTTGCCAAAAGAGTATTTCGTGTGTGTTTTCAATTCTTTCTCTCAAACATTTTTTTTTCAGATCTCAGTGTTATGAAAACGTGTATCAATAATTGTTTCAAAAGTGATTCAAAAGTTGTACCAAAGTTATGAGAAAAAGTGATTTGAGTCAGCTTATATATGTTAAGAAAAACAACAGTAAAATCGATTTCTCAATCGATTTTATAAAGGTTTAAAAATAGCTCAATCGATTGCCCAATCGATTATCGTGTTTCTTGTTTTTCTTGGTTCTTGAAAATATATGAATGAATCGATTTGCCAATCGATTCTTTTAATGCCTAAATCAGAAACTGAAGCATGTTCATATCAGAATCGATTGAGTAATCGATTATAGGTGTTTTGTTCAAACAACGAGATCAAAACAATCGATTACGCAGTCGCTTTGGCATTAGGCTGAATTTTCCATGTAACACAAAACTTTAATCTAATCAATTTTCCAATCGATGGAACTGATCACAGTGACTCAAACATTTTGCTTTAATCGATTCGTCAACCGATTTTACTGGTCACAGTGATTTAGATATTTTACTTCAATCGATTTGCCAATCGATTTGGCTTGTTACAGTGGCTCAGCCATTTTGTTGAAAATCAATGTGCCAATCGATTAGGAACATGTGTCTGATATTTGATTAAGCATTTCATTTTCTCAATCGATTAGTATATATCTTGCAAGTTAAGAAACTAATTTCAATTGATGTCTCAATCGATTTGATTGATCACAGAGGCTAAGACTGATAAAAAACTTTTGCATAATCGATTTATCAATCGATTGTTTCAGTAAGTGGTTGGCTCTGTGACTCAACAACTCGATTACTCAATTGATGTCCCAATTGATTGTTCAATCGATTGGTTGATTACAGAGGCCAAGTCTGATGAAAAAAAAGTTTTCTGAATCGATTTGCCAATCGATTTGCAAAGAGTTAGCTTGGCTCTGTAAGTTACAAAATCGATTTCTCAATTTAAGTGCTAATCGATTGTTCAATCGATTGGTTTACACCCATAGTTCAGGTTTCACTAAAATCCTTTATGTAATCGATGTCCCAATCGATGTGCTTAGTGAAAACTCTAATTCTGAGTCAATCAATCGATTGCACAATGGATTTAGCAATTGACTTGCTAATCGATTTGTTTGCTTGTTAATTTTAAGATTTCATTTTTACTTTGGCAAATAGTTAAGCATGAAATCATATTGATGAGTCTACTAAATAACTACTATAACCACTAATGACACTAGATTCAATTGCACCTTTCTCCAGCATATTCTCTACTTTTTGCTTGATTCCTTGTGTTCCAAGCTTGTGTCCAAGTGTATAGTGTTTGCTTGATTTTCCTCAAATGTAACTCGGTTCCAACTGTTAGTTTTAATCAAATGATGCATGAACATTGTATGTTTGTTAATTATTTCAAAATCATAATCAAGAGGACTTATGTCTAACAATCTCCCCCTTTTTGCTTAAGTGACAAACATACAATTTTAACTTGAGTTTTACATTCCAAGGTTTAACATCATAATTACAATTGTTTAAAAGCTCCCCCCTGAATTTAGCATGCATGATTCATTTAAGTGGCAACAGCAAAATTAGTGTCTTAGAGCTTAAAACAAATACAAAACAGTATCATCAGAGTATCAGAGTACTATAATCAATTTCAGCGTATCAGAGCTGTAACATTTATCACTTTTGTGATGCAGTATCAGAGCTATAAAAACTATAGCAACATCAGATTTTGTTACAAGGTACAGTATCAGAGTTATTTCAACCAGAGCAATCACAGCTAACTATCACATAGTACAGTATCGTAGTTATCACAAAATATAACAGATTAGCAGCAGATTAGTAGTGGTATCAGCACATGCAAGTCATAGTTAGTAGCAACTGGTATCAGAACAAAAATAACTGGTATCAGAGCAAATAGCACATAGCAACTGGTATCAGAACAGAAATCAGACCATGAATTAGCACATGGTATCAGAACAAAACTCAATTTTGTAGCACATGGCATCAGAATTAGCATCAAAACAGAACTGGAAACACAAAAAACACAAGTTAAATTCGTAACATTTTCTCCCCCTTTGTCATTGAATGCAAAAAGGTATAAAAGGAGAGAATAGGTAAAATATAATTCATTTAAAACAGAATAGTACAAAGCAATATCAGAACATTACAAAACAACAAAGAAACTAAAATCCTAAACACCTAATCTAGGATTGTTCCTCATTATTATCTACGGGAGAGGTAGAGACCCCTGTATTAGCCTCAGCAGGTGTCTCCTCACCATGAGGTTCAGCACTATCTAAATTGGTTGGATTTAGCTCTTATGTTGCTTGACGGCCTATATCAGCAACATCTCCAAACGATAGCTTAAGGCCTAAGTGTTCCTGTATCGCTGCGACATCCTGCGTAACTGTGTTCAAATTTTCCTGAAGCTTACTCAGAGCGGTTTCCATTCTTGCATTGGCAGCATCCATTTTAGCATTGTGAGCCGCCTGAGTTTCCGTAAACTCCAGCAGCTTTGCTAAAATCCCAGAATGGGCTTCAGCTGGCTCAGCTTGTTCGGCATTCGACTGAGCTTGTTCAGCATTTGGCTGAGGTCTTGTCCAAATGTCGTTCACCCTTTTCAATTGCATTTGATTCACAATTGATTCTCCAAAAGTGAGGGTGGTTTTGGAAGATTCTTCATTGACAACGGAATCTTTAAAATGTCTCAGAATCTTTGTGATCAGTTGTGGATAGGGGAGCACCAGCTTGCCCTGTGCTTCTTCCATCATATGCTTCAACACAATTCATGCCCAACTCATCTTGAGCTCCTTGCATAGACCCCACAGCAGAATGATGTCCAACTTCTGGACAACATCATGGTTTTTGGATCTTGGTACCAGCATCCGGGTTAGTGCGTACATAAGTATCCGTTGTTGGACCTTCATTTAACCCATCGGAAGTGAAATTGTTTCCACAAAACCTTTAATCATCAGGTCCTGCACAACCGTGTGCCTGTCCACAGATGCTTCCTAGCCCTCATAAGCAGCATCCGATTGATCACTGCCATCAATTGATTTTCCATGAAAGGGTAGTCCGGACAAATTTGAGAGTTCTTCAAATGTCATGTATATTTTCTTGCCTTTGAATTCAGCCTTGAATCTAGTATCAGTGAGGATGAAGGTTGAGTATAAGGCTCTAATCAGCCTTGGGTAAATATCCAATGAGCGGGAAAGAAAGTCTACGAGTCCATGAAATTTTAAATGGTCTTGGAAAGTAAAACCATTTGAATCAAAATAGGTAAAATCCAGAGTTCTTGCCTCTTGGATTTTCCTTTTTAGAAATGAGGATGGAATGACCACATCTTCAACAGATTTGCCTTGAGATTTCTTTGTTTGAGGTGAAGAAGTAGGTTTCTTCTTCTTTTGAACTGGTTGCTTCATTGCGTCAGCCATCAGTTTTTCAGTTGGAGGCTCTTTTCGCTTTTTAATCTTTCCTTGATCTGTGGCAATGCCTTTTCCTTTATCTTTAGCCAATATTTTGTGGGTTGGTATTGAGACCCTTTTGGAAGTGGGTGGAGGTGAAGGAGTTCTCCCACTAGATGAAGAGGAAGGGGATGGTGATTTGTACTAGGTTTGTTTCACTCTTGCCATTATAAGATTTTTGAATTTTTGACAGAGACAATGTATCAGAGAGGGTTTGGAAGGATGAGAGTTCTGAGAAACAGCAGAGAAATTTGAGAAATTTGCAGAAAAAAGAATGCGAAATTGATTTAGGACAAAGTGGTGTGTTCAGAATCAATTAGCAAATTGATCCTTTTAAACCTTAGCACACGTAAATCAATTGGCCAATCGATTGGGTTACCGTTGTTGGGGAAGTGGAATCGATTTAGTCATGATTGCCTTCTAACGGCTAGTAAAAAAATTTGCAACGGTTATATTTTGACATCGATTTCCAAATTGATGCATTTAAGTTCAGGATTTGGAATTTTGACTCAATCGATTTCCAAATCGACGCTCAGGCTAGAGTGTGGAAAAAGTTAACATTTTTGGATGTTCTGAGAAAAATAATCGATTATGAAATCGATTCTTTCAACTATTATCCAAAACATCAATTGATTTAGCATTCAATTGTCTTGATGACTACTTCAACAATTACAAAAGTCTGGGCGAACAAATCGATTATGCAATCGATGTTCGCATTTCCAAATCGACGCTCAGGCTAGAGTGTGGAAAAAGTTAACATTTTTGGATGTTCTGAGAAAAATAATCGATTATGAAATTGATTCTTTCAACTATTATCCAAAACATCAATTGATTTAGCATTCGATTGTCTTGATGACTACTTCAACAATTACAGAAGTCTGGGCGAACAAATCGATTATGCAATCGATGTTCGCATTTCTTAATTTGACACTTCAGACATTGTATGTCATAAATCGATTGTGCAATCGATTTCATAAAGCTAATTTCCTGTCTAATCACAGGATAATCGATGTTGCAATCGATTTGTTTGTCACAGGAATCAGATTTCATCATGATCTATGATTCCTAGTCTCATTCTAATAAGGGAAAAGCTATCCTTGGGTAAAACTTTGGTGAAAATGTCAGCTAACTGATCAGCTGTATTGACATATTCAAGCTTTATGTTCCCATTTTGATATTGATCTCTTATAAAGTGGTGCCTTATCTCTATATGCTTAGTTCTATAATGCATGACAGGATTCTTAGTAATACTTATTGCACTAGTATTATCACACATGATTGGTACAGTCCCTAGATCAACACCAAAATCACAGAGGTGTTGTTTCATCCAGAGAATTTGAGCGCAACAACTTCCAGCTGCAATATACTCAGCCTCAGCTGTTGATAGTGTAATGCTAGTGTGTTTCTTGCTATACCAAGAAACAAGGGAGTTTCCGAATAAATGACAAGTATCAGATGTACTTTTTCTATCTAGTTTGCATCCAGCAAAGTCAGAATCTGAGTAACCAACTAGAGTGCAAGTAGATCCCTTAGGATACCACAAGCCTAGATTTTTGGTTCCTATAAGATATCTAAAGATCCTCTTGACTGCACTTAGATGTGACTCCTTTGGGTTTGCTTGGTATCTAGCACATATGCATACACTAAACATTATATCAGGCCTACTAGTTGTAAGGTATAGCAGAGATCCTATCATTCCCCTAAACATTGTTGCATCCACTGGTTTTCCCTTCTCATCTCTATCTAAATGGCAGGTTTGGCTCATAGGTGTATCAATGGATTTAAACTTATCAAAACCAAATTTCTTTAATAGATCATTGCAGTATTTCGTTTGACTTAGGAAAATGCCATTCTTACTTTGTTTGATTTGAAATTCCAAGAAGAAAGATAGCTCTCCCATCATTGACATTTCAAATCTAGCTTGCATCATGTTTTCAAAATCTTTGCACAACTTATTATTTGTGGATCCAAATATTATGTCATCAACATATAGTTGGACCAGCAAGATGTCTTTTCCATCTTTTTTAATAAAAAGTGTCTTATCAACATTTCATCTCAAAAAGTTTTGTTGAATGAGGAAATTGCTGAGTTTCTCATACCAAGCTCTTGGAGCTTGTTTCAACCCATAGAGGGTTTTTGTTAGCTTATAGACATGATTTGGAAAATAAGGATTTTCAAAACCAGGAGTTTGGCTAACAAAAACTTCCTCTTGGATATCACCATTGAGAAAGGCACTTTTCACATCCATTTGATAAAGTTTAAAGTCCATTATACAAGCATAAGCCAACAGGATTCTAATGGCTTCTAGTCTAGCTACATGGGCATAGGTTTCATCATAATCTATTCCCTCTTCTTGATTATAACCTTTGGCAACTAGTCTAGCTTTGTTCCTAGTTATGAGACCTACTTTTCCATAGGTACAAAAAAATCAAAATGAATTTAGTTATCACTTTACTACTCTAACTCCCTTATCTTTACCATTTTAAGATTCTTTTTCTTATTTCATCTTTTGGTTCCCTATTATTGTTATTTTTGTATAACCACGTCATTTATCAAATTTTTTATTATCTATATTTTATTTATTTTGTTTCTCTATGTCATTCTTTCTTACTTTTTTTAGCTAAAACTATTCTAATATTGAGCTCATCTCATATATTTTATTCATTCATTTTTTTTTTATTATTTACTAAAATATTAATATTTTTCATATTTCAATTTTGGTACATTTACTATCAGATTTTTGACCCATTCTTACCTACCTTACATGTTCTTTTTCTGATTATATCTGTGTAAATAACTTTGTCAAGAAACTAAAAGTTTCATCCAAGGTTTTCTTTAATTTGTTATTTTAGGATCCAAGGACTGGTAATTGGTGGCTTCAAGAGCTGGAACCAGAATTTTAATTGGATATTGGCCAGCCTCTTTGTTCACACACTTAAAGTATCATGCAACTACAATTAGTTTTGGCGGAGAAATAGTGAATACAAAATCAAGAAACGCTCATACTTCCACCGGAATGGGTAGTGGACATTTTGCTGGAGAGGGATATAAAAAAGCTGCATTCATTAAAAATATGGAAATTGTAGATTATGGTAACAACTTGAATCCAGTACAGAATCAAGATTATATAGTGCAGTTACCAAAATGTTATGATAACAACCAAGGAATTACTAAATGGTGGGGGAGATACTTTTACTTTGGTGGACCTGGTAGGAATATTAATTGTCCCTAAGGATACAAATAATAATTCTTTCAATGACTCTTGTATAATGACTATTAATAACAACTAATTAATAATAATTTCCTCCTTTCCAATAAATTTTTAATTTATTTGTGCGAATTAAAGTTCTTATTTGTTCAATTTTTTTTATGTAATATATGGTCATACATTGACGGTACCATGACCATCTTGGACTATTTGTAAATGTCTATGGGGAATCGAAATTAATTATACAAGATATTATTTTGCTTTAAGACATGGAAAGATATGTTTTTCACACTCTCTCCCTTTGGAATACTCAGAAGTTAAGAGGGGATTTTCTTTCCATCTGACCTACTGACGGATAGGATCAACACTTATCTAATTGCAACACTACTGAAGAAGCTCTTAGAAATGGATACCTATGATGAAACAATTGATCTTGATACCATCTTAAACTACTACAAGCACGAGGACCCATAAAATGCAAAATATTTGTCTTCGTCGTAAAAAATGGGGCAAGGACTTAGTTGAAAAGTCTAGGACCCGATTCAATCGCTTAATGGATAGAACTCAACCACCAGTTCATGTTATATTTCACAACCATGAGAAAATAACCCAAATCGGAGGCCACCTTTGGGTAGATTAACAAGTGAATGTACTAGCTAATAAAAGGCTACATACAAAGGTCCATAAGGAATCAATGGTAGTAAAAAAACATGGAAATTAAAATGAAGATGTATCTCCTTGACCGTGTTTTACTAATTTTGTGAAAAAATCCTTAATTTGTCTTCAACATAGTCAGCATCACAATAGCCAATTAACTTGTACTCAGTTGAAAACTTATAAAATAAACCAATGTTAGAAGTACCTTTCAAGTACCTAAGGATTCTCTTAGAAAAGCTAAGTGGGATTCCCTTGGATCAGCCTAAAAGCTGGAGCGCACACACACACTAAATAGAATATCGGGTTTAGAAACAATAAGATATAGAAGTGACCCAATCATTCATCTATACGTTTTCTGGTACACCTTTTGGCCTGATTTATCTTTATCTAGTGAGCAAGTAAGGTGCATTAGTGTAGCAATAGATTTGAAATCATTCATCTTTAACTTCTTGAGAAGCTTTTTTGTATCCTTGGTTTGATGAATGTATACAACATTCTGACTTTGTTGAATTTGTATTCCTAATAAGAACTTTAGTTATCTCATCATGCTCATTTGAAATTCATGCTGCATTAACTTATTGATGGTACTATTACCACTTTGGACTATTTGTAAATCTCTATGGAGAAGATATCAATTATACAATATATCATTAATTTGCTTGAAGACATGGAAAGATTCGTTCTCACGCTTTCTCCCATTGGAATACTCAAAAGTTTGAGGGGATTTTTTTCCATATGACATTTTGGATATGATCAATGATCCGCTGTCGCACACGGGTCAAATACAATTTATAAAATGTAAATAAAAGTAATAACTCAAATCGTTTCGCAAGGACTTCCGATATAATAATAATAACTCAATTGAAAGTTGAAACTAAAAAGGGGTATTTAGATTTTTGATTGAAAATATGAGAAAAACGATTAATCCACTTATTCGAGTTTTAGACCTATCACATATTCTATCAATGACTTTAATTTCTAATTCGTGATTTTATTCTTATTTGACTATATAATTGATCAAACAAGTGTAATCAATCCTATGTGAATTTGGTTTCTTTGATTGGATTAAGCATTACAATCATCAAAATATTACAATTAACGATCAAGCATCGCCAAATTATAGTTCAATTAAATTAGAAACCGAAACCAAATTCTATCAAATAAATTTAATCGATCATATTGAAATTCAATTTAAGCAATCATAATATCAATATAATCAAATAAACAAGAATATAATCATGAATCGAAATTAACAGTGTAACATAAATCTCAAGGTGTTGATGAAACTATGAACTCGTGGATTAATCTTATAAAATTAGTCTTCTATGAAATTAAAATAAAAACTGTTTATTTCCTGTAGCAATCTGAATCTTAAATTTTTCGTCTTAGAAAAGAAACAACACTGCCAATATATAGTACTCGATATTGGGATTTAGGGTTTAAAACACAAGTGACCCGCTGATTAAAATTATTACAAAAGTATAGATTACAAAACCTACAATTAAGGCACAGTAAAGTTCGGAATTGGGCTTTTATTCCAATACAAAAATTGTAGCTATGATGTTTAGCTTTCCAACTCCTGCTCATATGCGCCAATCCGATATCGAGAGCTCAAATTATGACCTACAGAGCGAGCAAGAGTCAAAATATAAATAATGAAATTAAAATGTAAATAATAAAATTATAATTCAATTTTGACCCAAAGTTTAGAAACAAGTTAAAAATATTATTCTAAGCTATAAAGAACTTTTAAAATACTAAACTAAAAAACTAAAAACATATGCCCAAATGCTAAGATCAATCAACAATGATTTGATTCCAACACCACTGGAGAAGCCCGTAAAAATGGATGCCTATAATAAATCCATTGATCTTGACAAACATATTGAGAACATAGATACCATCCTAAACTACTACGAGCACCAGACTGCATAAAGTGCAAAACATTAGTCATTACCATAAAAAAATATGGCAAAAACATGGTTCAAAAGTCTAGGACCGATTTAATCACTTCATCTTTGGGGATAACAAAGGTATGAGCTGAACCACTAGTTCATCTTGCATTTCACAACCATGTGGAATTAGCCCAAATCGGTGGCCACCTTTCGGGATAATTTGTGTATTTTATAGTCCATTAATCTTAGGGCATGTTTATGAAAGATTTTGAACAATGTTCTTGAAACCACCTATACGTAATGTGTAAAAATTATTAATCATTATTGATTATGAAAGATGGAAACACCGACCAGAAGCCTTGCACAAAAATTGAGAACATTCTAGACATGAAAGCATTATGATGTTGAGGACGTTCACTACTAAAAGATAAGAAGTATGGAAGTGTACTATTAAGTGTACGCTCTCTCCTATTTTCCAACCACTATTCAGACATAAAATGATGATGTTTAAAATGAAAACATTTTCTAGATGAGGAATTTATGTTGAGGAAGAATATAAACTAACTTTTCTAGCTTCTGACATGTCACTACAAGAAAACATTTATCTTGTGGACAACTTATAAAATTTTTTTTGGTTGAAAAAACCTCTCACAAATTACTGATTGAAAAATTTCTCACAAATACTAAAATTCAAATTGGTTGTTTGAAAATTTCAGTAGGATTTTGCACGGTCTATACCCTCTCAAAATTACAACGTTGAATCATTGTGAGGGCTTAAGCCGCTACAAAATCACACTTTTATGAGAGCAAAAGCCACCGCAAAGACATTCGTTTGAGAGCCACCACAAAGGCCCAATGTATTGTTGGTACTTTTGGCTGTTTTGATCGTCACAAAGGCAGATATTTCTGACTGCAAATGCCGCCGCAAAGTCCCACATTACCGTTGGAACTTCTGGCCACTTTGGCTGTCACAAAAGCCCAATGTTCTCCTATATATATCACTCTTCCTCTTATTTTTCGTTTCTACCTTCTCTCTAAATTTTCTATCTACCTTTTCTCTAAATTTTCTCTCCACCTTCTCTCTACAAATATTTTTTCTCAAACTTTTCTGTCTACCTTCACTGTTGAACTTCGGTAAGTTTTTATTTTATGTTTTATTTTTTCATGTTATTTTTTATTTGAAGTTATTTATTTAATGAGTATTATTTAATTTTTATTTTGACAGTGGTGTTATTGTGTTTATTGTGAAGAGTTGTTAGTTGTTTGTAAGCTTCAAGTCAGACACTACCCGACATCCAGTTAGTATGTAATGCATTTTAAATATAGATTAGTAATTTATATAATTATAATTATTATATGGTTATAAAATATTTTTAGACTTATATTTTATTTTAGAATGTAGATTAATATATTATTTTTAAAATAGGGTATAACATTATTTTTAAACTTTAATATTAGTAAGATTTGTTAAAAAAAGTACTAGCTCTTCTAGTTTGTCTTTATCTTCTGATTTATCAGTTTCATCTAGTTCCTTTAAACCTACAATATCCTCAACATGCTTTGACTTTTTAAGGTCAAGTTGTTTGTCATAAAACTTAACATGTATTGACTTGATCATATTCATCTTGTGATGTTTTGTCCAGTTCCTCTGATTTTCTTGTATCCTCTAATTTGTCTAGTTCTTTTGGTTTGTCTTTATTATCTGATTTTTTAGTTTCTTCTAGGTCCTATAAATATACAATATCCTAAACTTTCTTGTATTTTTTAAGATCAGTTTGTTTGTCATCAAACTTATTATGTATTGACTCATCCACTATGTGAGTCTCCCTGTTGAACACTCTATAAGTTTTGTATGTTTCAAAATATCCAAGGAAGATGCACTTTTGTCAACGAGGGTCAAACTTACCAAGGTTATCTTTAGTATTTAAAACATAGCATACACAACCAAAATGATGAATGTAAGAAATATTGGGCTTTTTAACTTTCAACAACTCATATGGAGTCTTATTTAGAATAGGTCTGATAAAAATTATGTTCTAAATATAACATGAAGTATTGACTGATTCTACCCAAAAGTGTTTACCAACATTTGTTTTGTACATCATAGTGGGAGCCATTTCTTGAAGAATATGATTATTTCTTTCCACAACACCATTTTGCTGAGGTGTTCAAGGGGATGAGAAATCGTGCAATATAGCACCCTCTTCAAAGAATTGCTCAAATAGTTTGTTCTCAAACTCTTCACCAAGATCACTACGGATAGTTACTATCGAGAATTTCTTCTCATTTTGCACTTGTTTGCATAAGGTAGTGAACACCTTATGAGAGCCATCCTCGTGTTTAAGGAACATAACCCATGTCCATCTAGAGTAATCATCAACAATGATCAGTTCATACTTTTACCATTCAATGAGGAAGTTTTAATTGGACCAAAAACGTCAAAATGTAGAAGCTTCAAAGGTCTACTTGTGGAAACTATATTCTTTGATGCAAAAGAACTCTCATTTTGTCTCCCTACTTGACATGCCTCACAAAGGACTTCTAATTTGAACTTGATATTTGGAAAGCCTCTAACAAGTTGGAATTTGTTTAATTTTTAGATTAACTTCAAATTGGCATGGCCTAATATCTTGTGCTAAAACACTTGCTCATTGCTTTACAAACACAAAGCATCTGACCTTTTGTTCTGCTAAGTTAAAAAGGTATATTTTATAAAGGTTCCCTTGTGTCTGGTCAGTAAATAGAATATAACAATCATTTTCACTTATAGCTCTACAAGACGTTTGATTGAAAAAAATATCATAACCATTATAACTTAATTGCCTTATCCTGAGTAGGTTGTGTTTTAGTCATTTTAATAATAGTACCTTATTTACAAAAGTTAAGGAATTTTTACCAATTGTGTCGTGTCCAATGATCTGGCATTTCTACATTTCTCCAAAAGTCATTGAGCCTTCGTTGATTAGAGTTAGATATTGGAACATAAACTTTTCTCCTATCATATGTCTCGAGTATCCACTGTCCATGTACCATGACTGGTGTAATTTCAACTTGGCTGCTGAGAACATCTACAACATAGACTATTTTATCTTTGCGTACCTATATTTGGTTGGGTCATAGATTGTTAGCCTTGAAAGATTTGTTGTCTTTCCCTATGGTTAGTATAGGACAAGATGTTTTAGAGTGACCTTCCTTAGAGCAAGAAATACCTGAATTATCATATGAATAGTAGAGAGAGGATTAATCGAACACTTGTTGAGAGAGTGAGGTGTATGCCCTCTGAAGCTAAGTTGCCTAAACATTATTGGGGTGAAGCATTGTACACGACGGTGCATGTTATTAATCTTACTCCTACTGTCGCATTGAATAGTGAGGTGCCAAACAAGGTATGTTTTGGCAAAAATGTCAAGTATGATCACTAGAGAGTCTTTGCTTGCAAGAACTTTGTGCATGTTCCGAAGGATGAAAGATCCAAGTGTGATGCATAGTCAAAGCAATGTATTTTCATCGGTTATAGTGAGGATGAATTTGGCTACAAGTTGTATGATCCTATAAACAAAAAGGTTATCAGAAGTCGTAATGTAGTGTTCAAGGAAGACCAAACTATTGAAGACATTGATAAGGCAGAGAAGACTACACCTAAGAGAAATAACATCTAAGTTAATGTTGATCTAGTTCGGTCACCTATTCCTGATTTGGATACTACTGATGGTATTATTGAGAATGATGAGCCACATGATTGTGTTGATGATCATCAAATTAGATATGAGGTAAATATTCCAACTAGTGATGATAATAAGTTGTCACATGATGAGAATCTTAGTGACACTTTTCAATCATCTCTAACCCAACTCGTGAGGTCTAAGAGACATAGACAACCATCTACAAGGTATGGTTTTGACAAGTATGTGAATTTGACTGATGAAGGGGAACCTGAGTGTTTTCAAGAGGCCATGGAGAGTGAAGAAAGTCAAAATTGGTTGGATGCAATGCATGATGATATGAAATCCTTGCATGATAATCACACTTATGATATAGTGAAATTGCCAAAAGGCAAAAGGGCTTTGGAAAAAAAGTGGATCTATAGAGTGATAATTGAGAGTAACTTAAGGTCTTTGAGGTATAAAGCCAGATTAGTGATGAAAGGTTTCCGTCAAAGAAAGGGTGTTGATTTTAATGATATTTTATCACTTGTGGTAAAATTGTCATCAATTAGAACCTTGTTGAGTTTGACAGCTACTCTTGACTTATAGGTAGAGCAAATGAATGTAAAAACGACTTTCCTTCATGGTGATTTGGAGGAAGAGATTTACATGAAGCAACCTGATGGTTTTCTTGTTGAAGGCAAGGAAGACTATGTGTGTAGACTAAGAAATAGTCTATACGGTTTGAAGCAAGCTCCAAGACAGTGGTACAAAAAGTTTGAGTCAATTATGTATGACCAAGCATACATGAAGACTACTTTTGACCATTGTGTATTTGTTAGAAAATTTTCTAACGATGATTTCATTATCCTGTTATTATATGTTGATGATATACTTATTGTTGGAAAAAGCATTTCCAAGATTGACAGGTTAAAGAAGCAGTTGGGTGAGTCGTTTGCCATGAAAGACATGGGAGCAGCTAAACAGATTCTTCGCATAAGAATCATGCATGACATAAAGTAGAAGAAACTTTGGATGTCACAAGAACACTATGTTGAGAGAGTGTTGCAAAGGTTTCAGATGGAAAACTCCAAGGCTGTAAGTACTCCTCTTGCTGCTAACATTAAGTTGAGTTCTAAACAAAGTCCTTCTAGTGAAGATGAGCAAAAAGACATGGAACGAGTTCCTTATGCTTCTGATGTGGGTAGTTTGATTTATGCAATGGTGTGTAGAAGACCAGATATTGCGCATGTTGTTGGTACAGTTAGTAGATTTTTGTCAAATCCAGGTAGAGAGCATTGAAATGCTGTAACATGGATTTTGAGATTTCTTCGTGGCACTACATATACGAGGCTTTGTTTTGGAGGTGACAAACCTATTTTGGTGGGGTACTCCGACTCAGATACGGTTGGAGATATTGACTCGAGAAAGTCAACTTCAGGCTATATGAATAAATTTGCAGATGGAGTTGTGACTTGGCAATCTAGATTATAGAAATGTGTAGCATTGTCTACAATTGAGGTAGAGTTCATTGCCATTACTGAAGCATGGAAATAGTTGATTTGGTTGAAGAAATTCTTGCAAGAGTTTGAGTTTATTCATGACAAATATGTATTATTTGTCGATAGTCAAAGTGTTATTCATCTTGGTAATAATTCGACGTTTCATAGCAGGTCCAAACACATTAATGTGAGGTATAATTGAATACGTGATGTTTTGGAAGCTAAGTTGTTGGAATTGGCTAAAGTTCATACTGATTATAATGGTTCTTATATGATGACTAAAGCATTACCAAGAGTGAAATTTGAAACTTGTTGTGATATCGTCGGTTTGGCGATTATCTCCACATAGTTGTGACGGGGAAATATGTTGGGTATTGGACTCCCTTCCTATATGGAGAAAGACCCAAATATTGTAGTTCACGTATCTTACTTGTTTAAGTGATAATAGTCTAATTAGGGTCAACAAGAGAGAGGCTATTTTGATAGGAAAAGCAACCACCAAAAGAGAAAAGAGAAGAGTAACCCTATTCTCGATTTTGTTAAATCAGTCTTAGAAAAACATCCAATGCGCATTCGTTAACCGTTGGATGAGACTTATTTTTGTACAGCAAGTTCGCAACTTTCAGGTCATCTTCTTCAACAGTCAGATCGGCGAAACGACATATGAAGGGGGAGAAATCGTGCTCTCACAGCAGTAAGTTTTTGGGTGTTTTTCTTGTTCTTGTTTTTCATTTATAGGCTTTAGTGATTTGTTATTTTGGCTAGTTGTAGGCACAATTTGTTCATCATTTTGAGATTCTCTTGTACTCTTATTTGATTATAGTGGAGTTATTTCTTTGGTATGGACGACCCGTGGTTTTTACCCTTGCATTGAGGGGTTTTCCACGTTAAAATGTAGGAGTTCATTATGCTATTTTATTTTGATTAATTTGCAACCATATATTTGTTGGTGCTCCTCATGGGTTCTTGCAACTTGGGGGAATTTTATACCTATTGCGTATTACTTGTTATTGTGTTTTTGTGCTTATTCCCCATCAAGAGGGGTCTCATACTTCCACATAGATGGGTAGTAGATATTTTGCTAAGGGATGATTTGGAAATGCTGCATACATTAGAAGTATGGAAATTGTGGATTATAATTACAACTTGTATCTTATATAGAATCTATAAGATCCTTCTTTTTTGAGACAATAACTAACGAAATTCTAAACGTAAAGATACCGATTGTTTTTTTTATATAAGATTATCTTAAATACTAATTTATTTTAAAACTAATTAATAATTTTTTCAATTATATTTTCAAAAATAATGAATCAGAGTATTCACAATTACAAAAAGTAAATTTGATATGTAAAATAAAAGAAACTTCTAAAGCCACAACTCTTGGCGTTTTACTATCCAAAAATAAATCTTATAGTTGGCCATTACTCTAGACGCGTGTGTAAAACTCTTCCAACAAGTCTAACACCAGTACAAAAGTATATCGAAACCTCCAAATCTAAGGGAAATCTCCAAATAACAAGCACGGAGCAAATAAACATGCATATAAAGTTGTTATAGCAAAAATATAAATAATGCATATACTTTATTTAACAGTTAAAATCAGAAAACACCAAATATACAAATCAGTCAAAATGCACAAATTCTATTTGATATACTATATGTCAATGTACGATTCTGGAATATCACCACCATTTAGAGCAAAGGTTCCCACCATTGGACAATGTCCCACCGTTAGACTTATTGCAGTGTTTGACAAATTCTCTTTAGAGTTTAATGTTCAGTATCCCACTATTTTCTGAATCATGTTGTCTTTTCAAAGAACTGTTGTCACGTACTTGCGACTAGGTCCAAACCACCAATGCATGCATGAATGTCATCACATTAGTTAGTAACAAATTAGATCACTCAATCAGACAATATCACTCATAAACATACAATTCATATAACACATATTTTGAAGATAACACACAAATAAAATCAATACATAACATCACAGTGCATTTATATTACATATAATTCAAGTAGGAAAGTGAATGAATTGATGTTCTTAGCATTACGATTGTCGTTATTAAAGTTCCTATGCATCGGTCTTTGCCACAAAAACGTTACATCTTCACAAATTAATTAACTACTCACTTAGTGTCAAAAAACATATATCCCTAATTCCTATTCAAGGTTTGGTGTTGGCTTAAGTTTTTAAGACACGTCATTTCTTTATATTTTTAAAAGATATCAATTCTCTCAAATTATAAAGCACACAAACAAGTAACAATAAAAAGAGATTTTTAGTATATATTTGGTACAAGTGCCTCATTGCAAATCCAATACAATAAAGGAAATATGTCATTTTTCAAATATTTGTTTTTGACCAAAATTATAATACAACAAGCATCAATGATCTCTAAGATTTTCTTTAGTTCGCTTCCAAAAATTTAACAATACTTCAACACAAAATTCATTTTAATTATTACAAAATAAATTAATAACTCTATCATAAAATTATTTTTATTTTATAAATCAACACAACATCCACATATTCGTCTT
>JBBPBR010000007.1:18327832-18338253 GCA_037974775.1 Cicer pinnatifidum | reverse complement strand
AAAACAAATTAACAACTCTATCATAAAATCATTTTTATTTTATAAATCGACACAACATCCACACAATTGTCTTATAAAAATCATAATTTTAATCTTCTAAAAGAAATAACTATAACAACTTTTAACATATTTATTGTTTTTGGAAAAAAATTTATTTTTAACATCAATAAGATTTCTAAAAATTTCTTCAACAATCAAAATAATACAACATAAAATTTTTATCCAAATAAGAATTGAGTTTGTAGCCAATAAGAATTGAGTTTCTTTAAATTAAAACACAATGTAGCATTTATAATGATTTCTACAGGATGAAAATTAATTTTTGAAATAAATAAATATTTTCTTTAATCAAAATAGGTTTTTATATCAAAATCATAAGAAAATCAAGAACACTCACTAGCAAAAATAGGATTTTACAGCGCTGTTTTTAATCCATTTATAGCGCTTTTTTTTTATAAAAAAAAGCGTTGTGGAATCGATCGCTGTAAAAGATACAACAACGCTTTTAAAAAAGCGCTATAAAACATGTACATATAATGCGCGTTTGTTATGCACATTTTACAGCGCTTTTTTGAAAAAGCGCTGTAAAATGCAGACCTATAACTCATATAATGGGTGTGCATTTTACAGCGCTTTTGGGTATATATTTTTACAGCGCTTTTTTGAGAAAGCGTTGTAGAATGTACACCCAACATATGAATTATAGGTGCATATTTTACAGCGCTTTTGCAGAAAAGTGCTGTAAAATTTCCACCCAATCCACATTTTACAGCGCTTTTTCAAAAAAAGCGCTGTAAAATGTGCTTTTTTTTTTAACGCTTTAAATTAAATATTTGAAATGAAAAGCGCTTTTTAGCTTTTTATGGCATTTTTTTATAAAGCGCTGTATTTTATCTTTTTATCCAAAATTATTTTGATCCAAAATCAGTTCACAATCAGTGCACACAACAACAAAACATATTCAAATACCATAAGCAGTTCACACAATCAGTAGAACAGAAAACAGAACTCTGTAACTTAATTAACATATATGTAACTCTTTAACTCTGTAATTTACAACCTAATTAACTACATTCAGATACATATATATAACCTAATTTACAACCTAATTAACTACATATTCATATGCATGTTCATATATTGTGTCCTATGATCATATACATATAATAACTAACAGAATATACATAATATGTACTAGCTACCATATAATATTCAGATCCTTTGCCCAGCAGCATGCTATTTCCCAGAAAATCAAATAATTTTCATTTCAAGCATATACTAACACCAGTCTTCCTTTAATTCCATTAGATCTTCCTCAGAATATGATGGACTGGAATTGTCAAAGTACTGCAATATAAAAATTGAACATATTATATTAAGTTAGTATCAAATATACACTACAAGAAAAACTGGATATACCTACGGCTTATTTTGTCTTTACCCACGGCATGTCCGTAGGTAACGAAAAATTACGCACGGATTACCTACGGACACGTGTTCGTAAGTAAAACGCTCGTAGGAATATTTTTACCTACGGAAAAGCACCAGGATAGATTTACTTACGGATTGTCCGTAGGTAGTATAACTGACGGAGACTCTGTAGGTAACGTACGCATAGATGTTCTATAGATAATGTCGTAGGTAATTAATTACCTACGGACATGCCGCAATTAACATTACCTACGGAGATTCTGTGACAAATTATATTGTTTTTGATTTAATATTTATAATTTTATCTGTGACATGTCCGTGGGTAATAAAAAAATTATTTAAATATATTTTTTGATTTTTTACAATTTGCTGTATTTTTTTAATATATGTCTAAATTAAAGTGTAAGCATATTAAAACATCATTGTCAAAACAGAGTGAAATTTTATATAAACAGTGTTTTTTAAATACACATCCTGACTGCCACAAGTTTCAAAATAAGGACAACTTACACTACCATAATTCTCAAAGTAAGCACATTGTCACTAGCAAAAGTTTCAAAATACACATAACATCATTATCGTAAGAATATATAGATAATGCCTACACAAGTCTAAGCAAAATATGTAGTCATAATTACTATATGAAAATGACACTAAAACCAGTACTACTCATCGTCGTCGTCATCGTTAGCCTCATCCTCGTCATAATCTGGATGACGACGACGACGGGATGACTCGGCCTGTATGGAAGCAACACTTTTTGCCAATGTTGCTAGCTGTATCTGGAGCTCTTTAGTGCGCTGCTCATCCTCTTGTCGATGTTGCTCTGCTTTCTTTAGTTCCTCTCGCGCCTCTCGTGCCTCGTGTTCTGCCGCTTTTGCTCGCTCCTCAAATGCTGCTATCTGTGCAGCTATCTCGTTAGAGTGTTGAGACAAGACATTTGCGCAACCTCTAGATGGACGAGAATCTGGGACTAGACTTGCGACACCTGGTCTATAAAGTGAGGATCTGTCTCCAGCACCATAGATCCTCCTTTTATTCTTCCCCCCAACAGAATCGACCCATATGTCTAAGCGAGCTTCCGCATTAACCACTTGGCTACAACTACTAGATGCTTCCCCATTTTTGGAAGATGGTCCAGGTATGATGGTCCAGGTATGATGGTCCAGGTATGAGACAAGTCAAAAACATGAATGGTTTAGTCATGCACATTTCGGGCGGGAGATTATACGGGGTCACAACAACAGGCCAACAAGAATATGGGGATGAAGATGCCTGAATGTATGGCGTGAAGCCATCAGAACATAGACCAAGCCTTACATTTCTGGTTCATTTGCGAAGTTTGGATACCTTGCATCAAAATGCTTCCAAGCTTCCCCATCAGACGGATGGCGTAAAATGCCTGAACTCGATCTATTATGTTGATGTCATCTCATTTGGGCAGCAGTTTCCGTTGATGCATACAATCTTTTTAACCTAGGAGTGATTGGCATATAGAACATCCTCTTAACTGGAATGTCTTTGTGGTTACCTATCCCAGGCTTACGAGGAACATGGTTCATGACAAAACCTACACTCAATATCTACACTATTCTCTTTGTAGTACAACATGCACCCTTTAACACAACAATCAATTTTCTCAGACTTCAATCCTAGCATTGTCACCAATTTTTTCGCTTGGTAAATTTTTTTTGGAAGTGAATCCTTAAAAGGACACACATCTATAAGCATGCTTGCAAAGAAATCAAGACATTTTTGCGGAACATTCCAATTTGATTTGCAAGCTAAAAGTTTCACGCATATTGAAAGTTTTGAATCAGATGCCCCCTCATATAACGGTTTGTTTGTAGCAGTTAACAAATCATAAAAGTCTTGAGCATCCTCATTTGGGGGCTCTTCATTAATCTCTTCCTCGATGCCCTCATCACCCATATTTTGGAAGTCATAAGTTGGACCAAATGCATCATCGACCATATGTTGCATTAATGTAAATGGATCTTCATTATTAATATATCCACTACTACTTGGAACATTTTCTGGATCAATATGTGGGGCTTCTTCACCATGCTCAGTCCAATACCAATAATTTGGTTGAAACCCAAAACTATACAAGTGAAGTTTGACTTCACTTGCAGACAATACACCACTACACATACAATTGTGACAAGGACATCTGATGCCACCATCTTTTAAAAATTGATTTCGACTTATTGCCTTTGTTATAAACTCTTCAACACCTTTTGCGAAGGTTGGTTTCAATCCCCCTCGTTGAACATAAAGTCTATCATATACCCAACTACGATCTGGGTGGTAGCCATCCATACTTTGAAGGACAAACAAAGAAGTGAGGAGCGATGAAACTGTTAACATAATGCATTTTTACATATCAAATAGGATATCTATACAAACCTCAAATAGATAATTCACAGAAAATAGATAATTCACATCTAATAGACAATTCACATTTAATTGGTTAATTTCAAATTTTACATGAAGAGTTACACTAATTAATTCATATGTTGACAATTTTGTTTTGGGATTATTTTGATATGAATTATTGTGTTTATACCATCATATATATGCATCATATATATGAATTATTGACTATTAACAGAAGCAGAAAACAGAAGCAGAAAACAGATGCAGAAAACAGATGCAAAAAACAGATGCAGAAAACAGATGCAGAAAACAGAAGCAGAAAACAGAAGCAGAAGCAGAAAACAGATGCAGAAAACAGAAGTAGAAAACAGAAGCAGAAAACAGAAGCAGAAAACAGAAGCAGAAAACAGAAGCATTTTAAATGAAAAATAGAAGCAGAAAACAGAAGCATTTTAACAAAATAGACACAGATGGCAGAGGATACCAACAGGGGCATCTCATTGTTAACTATCAGTTTGTGCTTTGTGGGAATGAGCTAGACATCACCCACCCTTTACTCTCCATCCTTAATGCTTAATTTCATTATACATTAAATACTTCAAATCATCTTTATTTGCATCTGTACTGTAGTAATCAATAAGTGCCCCTGTTACTGTGTTAGTAACAGAATCCGATACTAGAATCTTTCCGTTTCGAAAGATTAAGTATTTACATATGTTCTTCCTTTCAATAAAAATATATACCTACAGATTTAGTTATCCTCCTTAACACATCAAAATTTATGCTATCATTGGCTTAATATCTCTCTCTTTGAATCAAACCTGCTCTTACTATCTATTGACGTGTAACAAGTAACGATTATCAAATCTTACTAATAAAAAATCAATGTACATCACAAATAACAACAGCATATATCGTAAAGAAAAATACACATCATTACACGTTTCAGACAACGAGAGTACGTATTCTTAAATATATTTTGCACTATAAATCCAAGAACCTTCCCGTTCTTCCCCTTTCCCTTTAAATGTCACTCATGTTGCTTTCTCTACCACATATGGTAACTGTTTTCAACTTTCACTTCCCTTTTTTGACAGACACATTAATCATGCTTTGCCCATTCAATATTTACTATCACAATCTTTAGTTCATTGAGCACCAAAAATGATGGGAAAGAAAGTAAGGGAATGAAACATACCAGCTTGCTTGCAGTGCTTCGTCTTCACTACCAACTATTAGGCGAAATGCAGCTCTGGGCAGTTACTGGCTCACGTAACTAATATTGCATCATATTTTAAATTCACATAAATAATAATTCTCATAAAATCATCCATATAATTTAATGCTCACTAATGCAGCTCTCACACCTCTGGCTAAGTTCTCTGACCCAATCTTCAAGAAATATGGACTTGAATCCAATTCTAAAATGCCTATATGGAGAGAGTTTGACAAAAAATGCAAATTCAATATGACAACACCTCACACTTATAAGTAATAATCACATAAGGCCCGTTGCAAAAAATAACCGCATATTGTCTAAAAAAAATCACATATTTAAATACACATTAAAATTTCTATAAATTTTCATATAAAATTTCTATATTTAATTAGCATTTATCTTTTGTTTACACTAAAACAGATTATGAATATCGTGTTTTTCAATCAAACTTATGGATCTAAGCACTCGCTTGGTAACATGATGAAAGAGGCTAAACCAACTATGCATATGAAGCTACCTTAATAACATTAGATTGGATGTGAGTTTTAACGTAAAAGTTGAAGTTTCCAAACACACTTTAAGCCAATGATCTTTTAATCAAACAAATTTGGTCCGATTCAGTGAAAATGGTTAGGGTTTTCAACAAATTAGGGCTTTTTCAGTAAGACTCAATTTTAGTAAAAATCGATTTCAGAAAATGAAAAGATAATAGAAATGGAGTCGATTCAGTGAGGGCGACGGCGAAAGTTACAGAATCAAGGCGAAATGGAGTTGATTCAGTGAGGGCGACGATGAAATTTCAACACGATAATAAAGGAAGATAACTTACGTTGAGAGAGCGATCATCAAGGTGACATCCAGAACGGTCTGAGTCAACGGAGCGGGTTGCAATCTGGAGGAGGTTGGAAGAAGAAGAAGGGCTTAGGGTTCTCTGGTTGCAATGTGAATGTGACTTTCTATTGGTTTTGATAGTGAAGAGCTACATTTGTTTTCACTAAACCTTTTTAAAAAAAAACTCAACAGAAAAATTTTCTAAAAAATAGACATTACCTACGGATAAGTTATAGTTAAAATAATACAAAAAAATTTTGTAAAATTTAAGGCAGAGTTGTATTTTTTTTCTTTACTTACGGAATTACCGTAGAAATTAATTAAAAAAAATTATTTTATACAACATTACACACAGTTTTTTCGTAGATAACAATTAATTTACCTACGGATTACGATCGTGGCTAATTTTCCGTAGGTATACAGAGTTTTTCTTGTAGTGATATAGATAATTTATATATGAAAATCATATAATGAAAATACTGTACCGTTTCTGGGATAATAGTTTTATTCTTGTCAACAATCTCCTTCATGAATCTCAATACGTAGTACCCATAGTCGATGTTGTTTGTTTGACGAGGGCACTGTAAAATAAAACATATAAGTCAATAAAATATTTGTGCATTAATCGTATATGCATATATTTGTAAATGAAAATTTAAAGGCATATATTTCAAACCTTTATTGGGATCCATGTGATGTTATTAGACTTTTTTTCCGACACTGTAGCACCTCTTTGAGCTCGAAAAACTTGTAAGGACTATCGAATGAATAAATTTGATTATTATAGCATAAACAAACACATTATTTATATATATATATATATATATATATATATATATATATATATGTAAGAAATAAATGAATATTACTTACGTGTCGAACATAGTCTTTATTTCGGAGTGATTTGTAACACCCTAAATTTGATAATAAACTATTTTATTAATTAAATATGATTTTAAATAATTAATTTGATGTTATAATTATTTTTGAATATATGTTGATAAATTTTGTGAGTAATTTTGTTATAAGGATGTTTTCTATGATGTGTTGGTTTGATAGATATTATATTTAATGAGCAATATAAATAATAAATATTTTATTTTATTATTTTATATATTTTTCTAAAAATAATAGTATTTTAGTGTAATATTTTAAAGAACTAGATTTTATACGATTTTAAGTGTATATGTGAGTTGGCAATTAATATGATATTTTCATATATGTTTGACTAATGTTAAGTGTGTACATATTTATATTTTAATCATTTTTAAGTATCTCTTATTTTAATTATTTCTAAATATATCTTATTTTAATTATTTATAGAATCTTGATATCGTAGCAATATTGTGTTTGATTTTCTTTGTTTTTATATACTTATTTTTGAATTGTGATTTTATATATATATTTATCATGATTTAGTAATTTACATAAAATATTATTGTTATATCTATTTATTTTATAATTTTGACTATTTTCTAATATGATGGTATTGTTATAATATGAATATTTTGAGAAATAAGTATAATTGTAGGGATTATTTTGAATGTGAAAGTTACTGTTATTAGTAATATGTTTGTTTTTATATATTTATTATTTTAATTACTCTAATCTATAAAATATTAGTAATGTTTGGAAAACTAAATGGGGCTTGGAGGAATATTAAAAAGTAGATTAAATAATTATTAGTTTTATTTTAACAAAATAAAAATAATAATAATAGTAACATATAAATAAAGAGACCAATCGGGTTGACTCTATGAATCCTAATTGTTAATAACATAAAATAAACAAAAGAAGGGAAAGGAAGGGAGTTGGAAGGGCAGCAGTAGAACCAAAGAGTAAACACAACAACAACCTATCTTTTGACACTGAAGAGCCATAACAGTCCCAGAACAGTTTCTCTGTTTTCGTCCAAATTTCAGTATGCTGTTTTACTCATTTATCTATTCAATTAAATACAATTTTTCAGATTTTTAACAACCCGAATTTCTCCCTAAAATACCCGATTTCCCCGATTGAAGGACAAGAAGTCAAAGAACAAATATTGTTTGCTCGTGGAATTGTACTCGTGTCTGAAAGCGTCGAAATAAGGTAAGGGGTGAGAGTGCGTTTGAATTCATGAGTATAATATATTGTGAGATGAATGGGAAAACCGTATTTCCCAACGATTCATCCGGGGCTTGCTACGTATGGCAGTAGCCCTTTGAGAGATAAATTGATTAATTTGAAATATGAGAATTGTGAGATTAAAATGTGAAATAGAATTTTTATAAGGTGTTGATTGATTTAATTTTCGATACTTGTGTGGTAGTTGATATTTGTTATTATTGTGATGTTGGATATTGAATGAAATTATGTGTACATGTTTGATTAGATGAAATTATGTGATGTGATAATAAAATATGGATGCATGGTTTGATATATGCTTACGTGATGATAATGATAATTTTTGATTGATGATAGTGATGTTATAAAATTGTGATGAGTTTATACGATGATCATGATTATTTATGATTAATGATATTATAAAATTGTGATGAAAATATTGAAGTACCCCATACTTGATGAGATATTGATGATTCTTAAATATGGTGCTCTTAATGGAGTAGTCTAAGCTAACGGGGGGAGAAAATAAATATTGTGAATTTGTGAAGTGGAGATTATTTTGTCATCATATAGGTAGGGCCTGACAAGCCTAGTGATTCTGGGGAAGTACAACTGAATGAGCCTGATCATGGCGGTCTGCTGTCGAGCCTTAAGGCAAGATTGTTAGACCTTGGAGGTATTCCGGTGGGGAATTCCTAGGTGACTTGGAGGTAGCACTCCAAATGTCGGGAGCTACCATGCAACACACGTTTACCTCGACTGTCACGTATATGTGTCTCGGGTTTTGAGTTGAGGGGATCTATGAGGACAGGGTCAATTTGAATTGTCCGTCCACCGGAGTGGTGGCATAGTATCATGGCCTCCTAACCAAGTACTTCAGAGTTAGAATGGTACCACATTGTGAAGTAGAGTCTAAGCTCATGCATAGCATTGCATTTCCTTGTGATTGTTTTGTTGTGATTGATGTGTTTCAAAGGTAATAATAATTAGATGGCTTGATGCATTTTATAATGAGATTATTATTTTACTTAAGTGACTTTGATGTTATAGTATGATACTATTTAATTAAATATTTTGATATATCGTAAAGTGATTATGATATGGTTCTATTATGATTGTTTGCGTGTTCTTCTTACTCATATTATACTATTAACATGATTTCAAAACTCACCTCCTTCGTTGTTTGTGTTTGACTGGCTGGGCCCTGCGTTTGCGAAATCGCAGTTATTACAGGTTAATGAGTCTTGAAGTTCAAGTTTGGGAGAAACCCCGCTCTGATAGGTGATACCGGGAATAAGGGTTTTAATTTGTATTTTACTTATTTAATTTGAATCAAATTTTTGTATGAAAACCTTAAAAGTACTAGTAAGTTTTTAGAATTAAATTAAGTAATTATACTTAAATCAAGTTCATTGAGATTAAATTTTTTTATTCGAGTAATAAAATTTGAATTGTTGCATGCGTACTTTGAGAAACGTGATATCCTAAATTAGTTACAAAAGTTTTTATTTTCTTGAAAATATAATTATATTTATCCGCTGCAAATTTTATAAGAATACGAAAAAAAAAATTATTATATATATTATTTTGGGATTTAGGGTGTCACATTAGTGGTATCAGAGCAGGTCTGTCCAATCAGGCCGAGTGGGTCGAATGTCGATTCTGTGTTACGAATGTCAGTCATGTCAATTGTGTTTTCTTGTGTAATAATTACTTTTACTATGATGTTTTCCGGTTATATAATTGTGTTAAGGGTTATGTGCTTTTGTATTATTATACATATTTTCGAGATTACTAATTAACTGTATATTATTTGCTTACTCAGATTGTGCAATGGATCCTAAATTTCTACCTAAGTGAGTAAATAAACCATGAAATTACTTGTTAGAATTTGAGTTAATTTTAATTGTTGACAAGATTATGTTAATTACTTGTTGCTAATTGTTTGTCTACCGAACTGTGATTTTTGCACTGTTGTTTTATATGAATAGTTGGAAGTAATAATTTTGATTGATCAGCTGTATGTTCCAAGTTATTAATCTCATTCACAAAATCTTAGGTATCAAATGTCATACCTCACTAGTTAGTTGTTTTAAAGTTCGACTTTCACCCTTAATCAATTTAAAATATTTAGTTTTGATATGTATTTGTTTAAAGTGTTTGATTTAATAACTAATTGATTGAAACATTGAATTCCTTATGGATTATATGTTTAAAACTACAAGTATTGACTTTTACTAGGTACAAATTATTATTATTCTGTTGAAACTCAATTTAGAGAAAAAGAAGATGTTTCGTTCTAAATTTTGAGTTAGATAGGAAATATGTCTCTTACGTTTAAAGTTTTAATTTTGACTAAATTTATTTTTTTTATTTTATGTTGGCTTGTGTTAAAAAAAAATAAAATTTGATTTTAAATCGTGAATGTTAACTTTAAATCACTTGAAAGTGTTGA
>JBBPBR010000007.1:18304708-18326549 GCA_037974775.1 Cicer pinnatifidum | reverse complement strand
ATCCTTTTTAAATAATTTGAGTGTTTGCAATCAAATTTTAGAGTATTGATTAACCACTAAAATAATTTATGTACTACGAGATTTATCATAATTTTATGATTGTTATATTAACTTGGAGTAAAAATAGTTGCATACTTTACCTACTAATTGAAAAATCTTTGTTTCAATCTTTGTTAAATGATAAAAATTGATTAAAAGAAAAGTTAATTAATAATTTATTTGTGATCAATTTGTAAATATTGAATCGGTATGAGAATATTCTACATCATGATGATGTCAATTGATGAATTAGTTATATGCATGTATATGATTATGTAAATATAAAATTGTTTGTGTTTCAAGTGTTCTAATTTTTGGGAATAAGTGTATAGAGTTAGAGTAGTCGAGAGCATTTAAAAGTGGAATAGTTCTATATATCTTTAATCGAATTATTGAGTATATATTAATGTTAGTATTCTTTCTTTTGTTGTTGTAACTAGTTGTAAATTACAAATAAATTATTGTGAACGTGTAATTATGTGTCTTTTTAACTTGAAGTAAGGAGTAGGAGTTGTGGCGCCGCCTTCGCACTCCTGAACCACGTTAAAGATACTTTTAATTATTCATATTTGAATTTGAATGACTGCAGTTATAGTTCCTTAAGTAGTTGACTACATGAGTAGGAGGGACTAGCTACCCCGATGACTCATCGTCAATAAAAGAGACAACGATAACTCATTATTTTGTTAGAAATACCTTTTAATTTTATTTTTAAATAATTAAAAAACATGTTCATTGCTTATATCAATTGAATGAATTTAATTATTAAATATATGTTATTAGGAAATAGTATCTCTATCATTAATGTTTTTCTCGTTGATTATATACAAAGTATGTTTTTATAGAGTAAGTGATTATAAATTATTATAATAATAATAATAATAATAATAATAGTAAAATATAAATAAAGAGACCAATGGGGTTGACTCTATGAACCCTAATTGTTAATAACATAAAATAAACAAAAGAAGGGAAGGGAAGGGAGTTGGAAGGGCAGCCGTAGAACCAAAGAGTAAACACAACAACAACCTATCTTTTGACATTGGAGAGCCATAACAGTCCCAGAACAGTTTCTCTGTTTTCGTCCAAATTTCAGTATGTTGTTTTACTCATTTATCTATTCAATTAAATACAATTTTTCAGATTTTTAACAACCCGAATTTCTCCCTAAAATACCTGATTTATGCGATTACAGAAATCCTTATTTTGCATCGTTCTCCTTCACCGTAAGTCCGATTTTAGTGAAACCAACGCCAAAACGACCGTGTGAAAAGTGGCTATATTATCCACTGATTGGTTTTCTGATTTATGGTAATTTTCTTTGACCGAATTTCGAAATCAGTTTTTAGATTATTTTCTCATAATTTATTTTTGACGTTTACCCATAAATTGTCGAGTTAGACCGATTGTTGGACAAGAAGTCAAAGAAAAAATATTGTTTGCTCGCAGAATTGTACTCGTGTCTGAAAGCGTCGAAATAAGGTAAGGGGTGAGAGAGCGTTTGAATTCATGAGTATAATATATTGTGAGATGAACGGGAAAACCGTATTTCCCAACGATTCATCCGGGGCTTGCTACGTACGGCAGTAGCCCTTTGAGAGATAAATTGATTAATTTGAAATAAGAGAATTGTGAGATTAAAATGTGAAATAGAAATTTTTATAAGGTGTTGATTGATTTAATTTTCGATACTTGTGTGGTAGTTGATATTTGTTATTATTGTGATGTTGGATGTTGAATGAAATTATGTGTATATGTTTGATTAGATGAAATTATGTGATGTGATAATAAAATATGGATGCATGGTTTGATATATGCTTACGTGATGATAATGATGATTTTTGATTGATGATAGTGATGTTATAAAATTGTGATGAGTTTATACGATGATCATGATTATGTATGATTAATGATATTATAAAATTGTGATGAAAATATTGAAGTACCCCATACTTGATGAGATAGTGATGATTCTTAAATATGGTGCTCTTAATGGAGTAGTCTAAGCTAACGGGGGGAGAAAATAAATATTGTGAATTTGTGAAGTGGAGATTATTTTGTCATCATATAGGTAGGGCCTGACAAGCCTAGTGATTCTGGGGAAGTACAACTGAATGAGCCTGATCGTGGCGGTCTGCTGTCGAGCCTTAAGGCAAGATTGTTAGACCTTGGAGGTATTCCGGTGGGGAATTCCTAGGTGACTTGGAGGTAGCACTCCAAATGTCGGGAGCTACCATGCAACACACGTTTACCTCGACTGTCACGTATATGTGTCTCGGGTTTTGAGTTGAGGGGATCTATGAGGACAGGGTCAATTTGAATTGTCCGTCCACCGGAGTGGTGGCATAGTATCATGGCCTCCTAACCAAGTACTTCAGAGTTAGAATGGTACCACATTGTGAAGTAGAGTCTAAGCTCATGCATAGCATTGCATTTCCTTGTGATTGTTTTGTTGTGATTGATGTGTTTCAAAGGTAATAATAATTAGATGGCTTGATGCATTTTATAATGAGATTATTATTTTACTTAAGTGACTTTGATGTTATAGTATGATACTATTTAATTAAATATTTTGATATATCGTAAAGTGATTATGATATGGTTCTATTATGATTGTTTGCGTGTTCTTCTTACTCATATTATACTATTAACATGATTTCAAAACTCACCTCCTTCGTTGTTTGTGTTTGACTGGCTGGGCCCTGCGTTTGCGAAATCGCAGTTATTACAGGTTAATGAGTCTTGAAGTTCAAGTTTGGGAGAAACCCCGCTCTGATAGGTGATACCGGGAATAAGGGTTTTAATTTGTATTTTACTTATTTAATTTGAATCAAATTTTTGTATGAAAACCTTAAAAGTACTAGTAAGTTTTTAGAATTAAATTAAGTAATTATACTTAAATCAAGTTCATTGAGATTAAATTGTTTTATTCGAGTAATAAAATTTGAATTGTTGCATGCGTACTTTGAGAAACGTGATATCCTAAATTAGTTACAAAAGTTTTTATTTTCTTGAAAATATAATTATATTTATCCGCTGCAAATTTTATAAGAATACGAAAAAAAAAATTATTATATATATTATTTTGGGATTTAGGGTGTCACATGATTGTTGTAATTGCCATGCAAGAGATCCAAATTGTATATACCTTCAGAGACCGTATTGATTGCAAATAGCACCCAATGTGCTCTACAACAACAAAAATTTGGTTAAGCAATTTTGTTTATACACAACTAATAAATTAAAATCATATCAATTAAAAAAGATATAAATAAATAATATATAATTACATACCCTGAATTATATGGTGCGAAGAACAATTTATCCTTTTCTATATTTCCTAATAACATATTTACAATGTATTTCTTTACATTTACTGGATCGAGTTTGCACATCGACAGCTTACGCGGAGACAAGAATGAGTATTTATTTGACAATTTCCTCATGCACACGACCTTCTCATACAAAAACCTTCAATCAAAATTTTAAACTAGATTAATTACCAATACATTTAATTAATTACCAATAAATGCAATTAAAAGTATTTTTTTACCTTATGTACAAGCTGATGACAGTAGCACTAATCTCCTTATGGTTGAGAAGTTCGTAAATGTGCTCCTTTTCGAGAAATTCATCATACTCATCTCCGAATATAACTTTATTCATGGGTATGATGCGCGAATCGTCGTTGCGGCCCATGTTCTGTTTTACTTGGATGTCAAGACACGCCCCGTATTTACCAATGCATGGCTGACTTATTTTAGGAACATGGGCAGCAGCGACCGATTTTTCCCGATCCAGTTTTCTTGCTGCAATTTTGGCAGCTTTATTACCCTCCAGCCTTTATAGTTTGGCAACCCTATTACCCTCCAATTTTGGAGGTTTGCTGGCTTTTTTTGGTTGTACGGGTGGTTTATTTAATTGGATCTACAAAAATGAGGTTAAATGTTAGTTTATTGAATCTGAAAAAAATGACAAACCTTAGGGAATAAATGTGACAAACCTTTTCAGGAGATGTAACTGATTTGTTTATGGGAATCTTTTTTTCGAGGGCAACAAGATGGGTGGGATATGCCACGTAACTACCAATAGCTTCGCCGAATAATTGCATATCTCCATCGTTGTCCGGTATCGGCAACGGTGCAGTTGATTCGAAAGCAACAACAGGTGATACTTTGACATGGCCCGCAGGGATCGGAGTATTGTGCAATACTTCTCCCGAAGTATTGTACAATTTTCCTTTTCCCACCTTCCGATGAGTAGGCGATGACAAGTATAGAACACATGGAGTGACACCCTAAATCGATGGTTAAAACATAAGTACGGTTAATATCTAAGTATATTTAATACATAAGTAATTACATAAGCAAGTAAGTAATTAATTACCTCGGGAATACTTTTTAGACCGACGTTGCAACTCGCGGTTTCACTCTCCATTTGTATTTCATGTTGGAGCTGATCCGGGAGTTGCTTGTCTTTGTTCGTATTCACCAAAAGTGTCACTTGCTCTATAAGGATTTTGAGCTTCTCTAATACTTCCTCGTTGGAAGGTTTTTGGCGCTTCTCTTGAGAAAAATAGCTTTTGGGAGTTACGCCAAATCCTTTCCCCCTAACCCGACCGGAATACTCAGGGACATTAAACACTTTACCCAGAATGTCCCTGCAAGTATCCTTGTTGCCCTCTTGATTTTCAGAACTTTGTTAGATAATCTCCTAAAATACATGTAGGATTAAAAAGATAAGTTCAATAGCATTTTTAAAATACAATATTAAAAAGTATTCAATTGATATTAAAGTGATAATATACTTACACAAAGTTCTACTACTTTTTTGACATTTTCGTTATCAACCACTCCGTCTTTATTAACACGCGCTTCCTTCCATAATATATGACGACCCAAGGGTTGATCGGCTTGGGTGTCTTGTCTCTATTCGTTAAGATCATAAACAAAATAATACAAATTAGTTACACACTATAGTTTATAATACAAATTACTTCATTATATAAAAGTGATGTTTAATTACTTACATGTTTTTGATCAAGGCATGCATATCCCATACGTGATTTTTTGTATGGGTGGGTTGGATTGCTTGCCCTTTCGCGATTTGCCTTACTAATATTCTATATAAAAAAAATAGCAATTGTGTAAAAATTTAAAATACGCTACGAATATAAATAATAAAACACAAATGCTAATAAATTAATCACTTACGACAAATGCGGGGTCCGAACATTTGGAAACAAATGCACTCAATTCATCATTTGATATATAACGTTTATATATTTTTGGAGCTTCAGCATTTGTGTTTTCTTCTCTATCTTTTAGATAGAAATTAGAGAGATGAGATCTAAATCCCCGATGGATTTTCCCAGCAACTCTCTAAACATACCTCTTTCGTCCCTCATCAAGAACAAAAGTAGTCTGCAATGAAAAAAATTATAAGTAAAGTATTTCAATGAAAAAAATTATAAATGACAAAAGAGTGGATCAAAAAAGTTACTTGAATGTCATTCCATATTATATCTTTGGCATCCTTCAACGCCTTATCTCTCCAATCGTCAATCGTAATTGGAATATTTTGTCGAACAACAGCCTCAATGTAACTAACAAACATTGAGCTGTTGGGGTCAATTGGCTGACCACTCTCATTCTAGCCAACCTAATAAACTCATATAGTAAGTACATGCTATTAAAAAAAGATAAAAATACACAGCAAACAGAGTATAGTATAGTATAACCTCAAACTTGATGTCATTGCTCCTTGCTTTAATGACTTTTTGCATGATAGTTGCACCACGTTTGACTTCATTTTCATAAGTCTTAGTAGTGCCAACTTCTTCATTTTGATATTCTAAATATTTGTTTGTATCCATTTAACTACAACAAGTTCAACATGCAGTTTAGTATAACATCAACAAGCTCAACATGCATCTTGCATTATTCTAAGTACATATCAGTATCAATATATCTTAAACAAGCTCAACATGCATTTTAATGGTTACAAAAAATTAATAACATCAACACTTGAATAATGAGGGTTCGAAGAAAGACGAAATGCGAAGAAAAGAGGGTTCGCAGAAAGTTCACAGAAATAAGGTTTGAAGAAATACGTAATGAGGGTTACGTATTTCAATAAAAATATATTGTGTGCAATGAGAGAGATGATCTTGGATGGAAATAAGGTTCTAAATGAAGGAGATGATCGTGGAAATAAGGTTTGTAATAGACGGGATGATAGAGTTTGCAAAAGAAGAGAAGAACGATAAAGGTTGAGATGATAGTGAAGTTTACGTAATGAAGAGGAAACTGAAGCGGTTACTGTAATATATAAAACCCTTTTACAACGCTTTTTTATAAGCCTTTTACAGCGCTTGTTCAAAAAGCGCTCTAAAAGGCCTAAGCCTTTTACAGCGCTTGTTTGAAAAGCGCTCTAAAAGGCCTAAGCCTTTTATAGCGCTTGTTTGAAAAGCGCTCTAAAAGGCCTAAGCCTTTTACAGCGCTTGTTTGAAAAGCGCTCTAAAAAGCGCTTGTTTTATTATGTTATATGAATGTTTTTTTAAAGTCTTTTACAGCGCTTTTCCAAATAAGCGCTGTAAAATGTCTTTATTTTATTTTTAAAAGGGTCTTTTACAGCGCTTATTTGAACAAGCGTTGTAAAGACATCCTTGTTTTATTATGTTATATGAATGTTTTTTTTAAAGCCTTTTACAGCGCTTTTTCAAATAAGCGCTGTAAAAGGCCTCAATATGTTATTTTGGTGTTTGGTTAATATGGGATGACATTAAAAACATTTTTATCATTGTTTATTGGATTGAATGTTTGGACTCAAACTCCCATCTTTATCACAATACTTTAGGAGATGATGAATTATTAGAAATGAGAACTTCTAAAGAATCTATGTACTGAGCAAAAGAGAATCTCTCTGTACCCAAAACAATGAATGGTTAAAAAACATTGTTATCATCATGAAAAACCTCTTCCTCTTCACCAAACTCTTCTCCTTTTATGTTATCTTCTTTTTGATGCAAAACCTCGAGTATTACCACAATCCTTTTTCTCTCAAACCTCTTCTCCTTGTTTTTTTAAAGCCTTTTACAGCGATTTTTCAACAAGTGCTCTAAAAGGTCTCATTGTTTTGTAATGTTATATGAATGTTATTTTTACAGCGCTTTTTACAGCGCTTCTTCAGATAAGCGCTGTAAAATGTCTCTTTATTTTCTTTTTAAAAGGGTCTTTTACAGCGCTTCTTCAGATAAGCGCTGTAAAAGGCCTCATTGTTTTATTTTTATATTTAAGGCTCTTTTTCTGTTCATTCAGTTCAGTTCATGTAAATTACTAATTTATATTCAGTTCAGTTCATGTAAATCAAGCTAAATATAAGCAGAAAATAAATTAATAAAAAAATAAATTAATCAGAACTTAGTATAAAACACTCAATTCAGATTACATGCATATTTACATTAACACAGTTCAGATTACATGCATGGCTTATATTAAACAATTAAACATGTACATTAAGATGCCCTTCTTCTTTTCTTGGTGGGATTCACATTTGTTTGTCCATTTACAATACGAAATGATGGATTAATCCAAATTCCTTCATCATGATCATCTCTAAGATATAAACCATCATCAGTTGAATCAATTTCATATGGTTGTTGTGATGTTGCAAATTAAAGATCATTACCAACATCTTTATCATTATTGTTATCATCACTTATTTTATTGGTCGATAGGACAACAAACCATTTATCATCAGAAGGATCAGTGACATAAAACACTTGTTGAGCTTGCGACGCTAAAATAAAAGGCTCGTCTTTGTATCCCACCCTATTAAAATCGACAAGCAAGAATCCTGACTCATCAATCCGAACGCCATTATTATTATCCATCCACTTGCAACCAAATATGGGAACACGAAACATTGTGTAGTCTAACTCCAATATGCGCTCGATAACCCCAAAATATGATAGATTTATATATATTGGGTTTTTATCTTTTGCACTTGAGACATGCATCGCTTCAGCTACGAGAGTGACTCTGCTATTTTGCATAGTGGTATGATCATCTTGTTCTTTGGTATAAAATGTGTAGCCGTTAATAACATAACCAATGTAAGAAAAGACATGTAAGCTCGGACCATTTGCTAGCCACCTCAATCTCTGTGACATTGATTCGGGGTCTATATCAAACTTTGACTTTATGTGATTTTTTAACCATGTTATAAAACTTTGATTGTGCTCTCGAGTTATCCAATTTTGATTCCTATTCATGTTCAAATGAGATAACTGATCCATGTGTATTGTAACATATGGTTGAACCTCATCATCATTGTGCAAAACATACAATTGTGCCTGCTCCCATTTTGTCCTTGATATAGTCAGTAGTCTCCTTCCAATTATCCCTTCTCCTGATATTCTTCCCGAATGACGAGACATGGGAAGACCTATGGATTCAACATTGGACAGATATTCAGTACAAAATTCAGAAGCCTCTTCAACAATGTACCGTTCAGTAATACAATCTTATGGTCGACTTCTGCTTTTTACGTACCCTTTTAATATTTTCATATATCGTTCTATCGGATACATCCATCTCATATAAGCTGGCCCACAAAGTTGTGTATCCTTAACCATATGAACAATAAGGTGAACCATTATATCAAAAAACGAGGGTAGGAAATACATTTCAAGCTCACACAAAGTAACAACAATTTCGCTCTACAATGTCGGTAATTTCTGAGGGTCGATCACTTTACTACAAATTTCCCTGAAGAAGAAACATAATCTAGTAAAGGCTAGTCGAACTTTTTCAGGTAAAATGGAACGTATACCTATTGGTAGCAAATGCTCCATTAGAATATGACAATCATGGGTCTTCAAACCTTTTAACTTGAGGTCTTTCACACAAACCAAATTTTTAATTTTTGAAGAGTATCCTTCTGGAACTTTAACTTCGTGTAGAAATTTACATAAAACAATTTTTTCCTTTCTAGATAGAGTATGAGCGGCTGGAGGTAGATATGTGCGATTTCCTTTCTTTACGGGACCCAATTCATTTCTTATTCCCATATCGACCAAGTCCAATCTTACGTTGATGCCATCTTTAGACTTTCCTGGAACATTGAGTAACGTACCAATAGCACTATCAAATACATTTTTTTCAATATGCATCACATCGAGGAAATGTCTTATATACAATGACTTCCAATATGGCAATTCAAAGAAAATTGACTTTTTCTTCCACCTAGTTTTGACCAGCTCTCCCGCAAAAGGTTTGCCAAATTTATTGGGCAAACCTTGTACTTTTTCAAGTATTTGATATCCAATCGGTGCTACAGGAGCTTTACCTTCCTCTGATTTTCCATTGAATGCATTTATCCATCCACAATACTGATGACTATAAGGTAAAAATCTACGATGTCCAAGAAACACATTCTTCTTATAATGTTTCAACCGCATCCAATTTGTACTCTCTTCACATATAGGACATGCACATTGACCTTTAATGCTATATCTTGATAAATTATCGTATGCTGGAAAATCTTTAATTGTGCTGAACAACATAGCCCTCAAATTGAAACATTCTTTCTTATACCCATCATAAACTTCCACACATGTCTCCCACATACGTTTTAAATCTTCAATTATAGGAATCAAGTATACGTCGATATCATTCCCCGGTTGTTCGGGTCTAGAAATTAACAGAGACAACATCATAAACTTACGCTTCATACATAACCATGGAGGTAGGTTATATATTACCAAAATTACAGGCCACGTGCTATGTGAGATGCTTTGAAGACCATGTGGATTCATTCCATCAGTAGAAAGTGCAAGTCTTTGATTTCTTGACTCTATCCCGAATTCAGGATACTCGTGATCAATTTTTGCCCATTGTGGGGAATCTGCAGGGTGTCGAAACATTCAATATCTAATTCTTTCATCTACATGCCATGTCAAGTGTTTTGAATCTTCTTCACTGCGATACATGGGCCTAAATCTTCTTCACGCCTTAAGTAGTTCATATTCATTTCGAAATAAAATGCAATCGTTAGGACAGGCATGAATCCTTTCGTAACTCATGCCAATAGAACACAAAATCCGTTTAGCCTCGTAGGTTCGACTGGGAAGTTCATTATCATCTGACAACATATCTTTTATGAGTGTTAATAATTCTGTGAAGCTTTTATCAGACCATCCATTACTCGCTTTTAAGTTGTACAACTTTAATATCGTCGACAGTCTTGTGAATTTAGTACAACCATTATATAATTCTTTCTCTGAATCACTCAACAAACTTTCAAACATTTTAGGACAATCTGGAAGATCTTCTTCAACTGTTTTTGCGATCTCATCAACTCGATCCGGCTCATATGTATCTGTATCGAAGTCAGTTGAAGCATATGTCGAACTATTCTCAAAATTAATGTTTCCTTTTTTTTTTCTCACCATGTGTTATCCAACATGTGTAGCTTTGATCAATTCCATTACATACTAAATGTCCTTCCAATTCATCTTCTCTAACGCGTTTTCCAAAACAACATTTTAAACAAGGACAAACGACTCTATTTGGATCTTTTGTATTCTTCACTGCAAACTCAACAAACTCTTTCACTCCATTTTCATACTCTTTTGACAATCGATTGGCAGACATCCATTTCCTATCCATATTATGCGACCTATATAAATGCAGTTACAAAAATAATAAGCTTTCAAAACATATCAACAAGTTTCAAAAACAAACCAATATTAACATATCTAATAACAATTTCAAAACAGAAAAGATTTCAAAACAGAACAGATCAACAAATTTCAAAAAAAAAAGAGATTTAATATATAACAATTTTTAGTTTTCAATTATTAAAAAACTAAAGATTTTTTGACCAAAACAAATTAAAAAATACCTGAGACAACGTAGATGACCGCACAGTACGTAGAGGATATGAGGGTTCCCAGAGTAGAGGTGATGAGGGTTCGTAAATTTGTTTTAAATTTGTTTTTATTTAATTAAAAGTAAATGATATTTATTTGAAAGCGCATGTATTTTACTGCACTTGTGCAAAAAGCGCTGTAATAGGTAGTTAAATTGATTGAAATGACTTTAGTAAATGACTTTATGATGAATAAATTTGAAAACGGTTAATTTTAGAACAATTCCCAAACTGTTATAACAAAAAAATAAGGAATTAGTAAAGAGTAGGGGCATTAATTTTACTTTTGTGGACCTAATAGAAATATCAAGTGTCTCTGAGAGAATAAATAATATAGAATAAGAATTATTAAGGTGAACGTTATTTTGAAACAAAATATCTCGTTGGCATTTCTTGGTCTAGTGGTTTGTTGATTTATTCTTATCAATGAGTTATTAGTTCATTAGTAAGAGTTTGAACTTAGTAATATCTATGGACAAAGTTTGTATAATGGCTATCAACGATACTTGTATAATGGCTATCAACGATACTTGTATAATGGCTCTCAATGACATAATATATAATAATAATTTCCTCCTTCCTAATACTTTTTTAAAAAAATTATTGAATAATCCATATGATGAAATTAAAGTTCTTATTTGTTCATTAATTTTTATTTAGAGATCATACATTGATGATACCATTACCACTTTGGACTATTTGTAAATGTCTATGCAGAAGATATCAATTATACAATAGGTCATTATTTTTCTTTTAAGACATGGAAAGTTTCGTTCTTCACACTTTCTCTCATTGGAATACTCAAAAGTTGGAGGAGATTTTTTTCCATCTGACATTCATGGATAGGATCAACAATTATTTGATTCAACACCTCTGGAGAAGTCTGTAGAAATGGATGCCTATAACATGGATACCATCCTAAACTACTACGAGCACCAGACCAAGAAATATGGCAATGACATGGTTCAAAAGTCTAGATCCAATTCAATCACTTCATCTTTGGGGCATGTTTAGGGAAGATGGTGAACAATGTTCTTGAAACCACCCATAAGTAATGCGTAAAAATTATTAATCATCTTACCATCGAAGCAAGAATATCTTTATGAAGTAATTTGTGAAGAAATATTGAATTTATTATATACATAATTCACAAAAATGATTGTTGAAAGATCTTGAGAGCATCCGTATATTATCAGGAACACCAAAGGGAAGTACAATGAAAATATTACCATAAATTACCAACACTATTCATATCCAAAAAAGGTGAATGAAATATGGAAACACCGACATGAAGCCTTGCACAAAAATTGAGGATGTTCACTACTAAAAGATAAGTATGGAAGTGTACTATCAAGTTCAAAATCTCTCCTATTTTCCAACCACTATTCAGACATAAAATGATGACGTTCGTAAAGCTATTAATTTTCTAAATTTTAATTTATGTTATTTTAATGTATTTTGTGTTTAACTATTTCGACCTTTAGTTTAATTTTTATTTTATGAAATAAATATTAAAGATATATTTAATTCATAATTTTAACTAAGTTAAAGAGTTTGAGCAAAAAATAATATTGAAATTGAAATGTTTAGAGTTTAAAATATTACTCTTTTAATTACTTTTGAAATGAGTTTAAAAAGAAAAAATTTAGATTACTTTATTAAGTAAAATTTTTTTTGTGCTTTAATAGTCGAGTGTGTGTATGTGTGATTTGAAAAGTATTCATTTATTTATTTTTAACTAAATAATGTAGATCTTTTGATTTTAAAATTTTAGTGTGCGAAAAAGATATAATTTTGTTGTGGTTGGATAAATTTTAGTTGTGAACAAAATGTTATAAATATTTATGTTTTTGTAGTTAGTTCTTTGAGTCTCGAAAAAGAATCGAGACTGTTGGCACCAAATTAGCGGTGGGGAGAACTATGTTATATTAATGTTGTCGTGGTAATTAAAGAAAAATGATTTTTCTTAGTTTATGCATTTCCAAAAATAATCGTTATGACTGATGATTAAGAATGGATACATATGATTAACAAATTTTTGAACTTATGATTAAAGAAAAAATAGTGAATTGTGGTTTCAAGCTTGTATATGTATACATTCAATTTTTAGAAAAGTTTGCATGGTTTTAATTAAAGTTTCAAGTTTATTATGTAAAGGTTAAAGTCTTGAATAAGAAATTCTTTTTTAAAAGAGTCAAGTTTCATGAATTAAAATAAAAACTTTGTTGAAAAATATATATTTTGAAATGGATGTAAATATTTCAAAGAGTTAGAACTTTAAAATTAGAAAAAATATTCATTGATATTTATTTTGTGTGAGTATGTTCTTATGAGGTAAATAATTTGATATAACTTTTAGTCTTTAAAAAAATATAGTGGATCAAACTTGTAGTTATTTGAGAGAAAAAAATGAATTATGACAAATTTGAGAAAAATTTGTGGTTGTGTGAAAAAATTTTAGACAATAATTTAAAACGTTTCGAAAAAATTGTTAGTGAATTCACTAAAAAATTAAAGGATGTTAGTTTCTAAAAATATGTTTTATATGTTGAATGTGTGTGGTAGTTAATAGTACTATTAGTCCTTACTCATTGTAAACTCTTTTTTTAAAATATACTCTAAGGGGGGTAGGAGTAAGAAAGGATATGTGAGGTAGTTAGAGTTTAAGTGATTAATTTGACTAAGTCAAACACTATTTGATTAAAGGTGTCGACACAAACGACATTTTTTACTGTGTTTGATTGTGGTAGTGATAATGGTTGAAAAAGCTATAACTAAGGTAAGGGCTACTTCCAAATTTTTAGTTTGCGCATAAGGACGTTATATGTGTGATTTATGTATGATTAATGTGTGAATATATAATGATTAAAATTGATGTGATGATGCATTCTTGAGTGATAATACGTGTTGATACATGTTATGAATTTTATTGAGGATAATATGTCTTGAGTATGATTTGCGAAAAGTATGAAAAATTATTAGTGTATAATGAGTATTAAAATGAGAGTCTTTTAATAGCTACATCTACATAATAATTGTTGTGAAAGAGTTAGAGTATGCTCATGCATTTCATAATTAGTGGTGACTGTGATGGACCATAGTGTTAGTGGTGACCGTGATGGGCCACAAAGTTAGTGGTGACCATGATGGGCCACGGGATGGTGCCATGAGTTGATTGGTCCATCTTATCCTTACGAGGATGTATATGTCGTGTAGGTCTGTGATAGACTACACTCTAATAGACCGTGTTGCTCTGTGATAGGTGGCACCTCAATAATTAGTACTGGTTTGTGAGAGGTGGTACACTTATGATTTACTATTTGGCACACGAGTCATGTTTGTTATGATATGATATTTATATATACATGCTCTATTATTGTTTGTTATCGTGTCGTAACTGCTAAGTGTTATTGTTTGTCTTTATGACATAATGGTTAAATGTTAATTGTTAATTTCGGTTGGGGACTCTTTACATTATTGTGGAAATTCGGCTTTGCCCTCAGATGATACCTGAGTTTGTTCCATCGACTGTTATCTTGACAACGGAAACATCGTTAGACTTTCTTGACCGATATTTGCCGACTGCTTGGGTATACGACCCCATCTTAAGTAGGGCTACTTATACGGGGAGGGTAATAAGGACAAGTAAGAGAGCTGGAGCAATATATCTCGTGGAGCTCACTCACGAGAGGATCGACTATCCGAAACCCTCAAGATTGGTGCTCGGGATGAATGGAGCATGGGAAAATGTAGAGGATGTCTCAGTTAGAGTTGAGGCGGAGACCACCGAAGGAGCTAGGGATATAGTGGTTGGGTTAGGGACTAGGGGGAAGGATAAGGGGTCGATGCCAATGGGAAGAGATATTGCAGGACCTTCTAGGCGGGTCGAGCCAGAGCTTCCACTTTTGGTGAATATGATCCCGCACCGACTAGCACTGAAGTAGTTGACTGTTTTGAGATTCCAACGCCGCTGAAGTTACCTTTCTCGTGGATTGATCTGACTTCTGAGGAGATTGGTCCTTCGATGGATAATGATGAGGAGGAAGTTACTTCTAGGAGATATATTGCGTCAGAAGGAACTTACGAAGTGTGTGGAGGTCACTCTTGTTATTGTAGTTGCTAGTGGATGATCATATTAGTTTTTTTTTTGTATAGGGACTTAGTGTCTTTCCTCTGGTTGTTGTACTTATTTTGTGTTGGGATGACTATATCTATAACATATATTGACAGTTGAGTTTTGTTTGGTGGATCGATGTTCCATTTTTTGACGTGACCATGGGGTATAACATTCTTGGAGCAATACTTTTGTGCAAGAGTCTGTCGAGAATACCCCAGGAATATAAGCGATGTTTGATAGGTCTTATAACTCCGGTGTATTTCCTATTTGTATATTGTAGTAGACTATTGATCCAAACACTATTTTAGTTTGTTTGTATATGTGATGTAATTATTTATAACTCTTGTCGCTTGTGTTACGGCATAATATTTTATTTATTTGGTTAAAAAAAATGTACTTGTGTTGTTAAAAACCGAGATATTACAACGTTTAAGATGAAAACATTTTCCATATGAGGAATTTATGTTGAGGAAGATTAGAAACTAACTTTTCTAGCTTGGGACATGTGTCCAACCATCATAATATCTTCTTATAACATTTAATGCCTTCCCGGTGAAAATGTTACATTGATTTAATTACAATCCTTCATATCATGATAACAAAAATAATATTATCTAATAAATAATTAATTATATTTACTAATAAAGAAAGTTATTGTGACACCCTAAACCCCTAATTGAAACATAAGATAAAATGCTCTAATTTTAATAATGATTCGCAATAGTTTCAAAATAAAGCGATAAAAAAATCTTCTCAAAGATAAACTCAACATGCCATATCTCCTCTTACACAAAACATTATATTACATAAAAAATCTTATTCAAAAATCTATTTAAATCAAAGCAAATAATGTTTATTATTCTTGGACATTAAATTTTTCATAAAATTTAGAGGTGATTGACTACGTCTTTAATATAATAAATTAAAAAATAATACTTGACCATCAATAATTTTATAAAATAATATTTAAGTTCAAGACTTGATAAAATACAATAGAAGACTCTCCACCGATATTGATGGAAATGACTAAGTAGCATAAGTTTGTTTGAATTAAAGAAGTTCTTAAAGATAAGAGCCCTTGCCACCTTTTAGTATAACATTTTAAGTTATGTTTGTTTATATGGTTCTATTATTTGATGTGTTATGTCAGTAATAGTCGTTCCTTGACATACACGATAAGGTGTTTCGTCTCTTACATATGTGGATATATGTTAATTTTCATATGTGGATATAGGATTCATGTTGTTTACATATTGCTTTTGATAATTGAAAATTATTGACACATGTTGTACGACATCTAAATTTAATAAAATTAGCCTATATCATACACTACAAAAAAAGAGATCTATTGTGACATTCAACATCTAGTGATATCTCTTTATTTGTCACAAAAATAACTTTTAGCTACAGACAGAGTGTCACTTATTCTTATTTAATATTAATATATCATAATTATTTTTTAAAAAATTTTAGCTACGGACAGAATGTCACTTATTCTTATTTAATATTAATACATTATAATTGAAAAAAAAAAACTCAAATATTCGTACAAATATTCCGATCTAAATAAATATTAATTTAAGAAAATATATGTGATTTCAATGCAGAATCAACTCTTTGCTCAAACCCATTTTCTTTGCACCCAAACACTCTCCAGAAAGTCTCTTCAATTTTCTCGGGAAAATCTCATAATCTCGTGACAAGTGTACGTCGATGATCACCTTCTATGTGACATCGAAGGTAACCACCTCACTTCTGCTGCTATCCTCGGTCAAGACAGTAGCGTTTGGGATCAGAGTCACAATTTCCCTCAGGTTTTCAATTCTCTTCATAATCATCATTCGATCTCATTCTTATATTTAATTTCGATCTGTTCCTTTCGCGATTCATCGCTTACTTAATCATTTAATTTTGGTGGTTTCATTTCCTAAGGAATATGCAAGATTCACCGATCTCTGTTCACTGCGATTGTAAATTAACCTAACAGTGACTACTGTTATTAATTTGTTGTTTGAGATTATTAAATGATCCGCGTGCAAATGATGTTCCTCAACAGTGAAATTGAATTGAAACTATGTCGTTTTGATTATATATTGCATCTAATTAATATGCTACATTTTTTTCATGTGTGATTGATACATAATGTTCATGAGATGCATATCTATTTGAAGTTTAGTTGATCTATTCTTATTTGTGATGTATTGGTGTTTATTTTGTGTAGTTCAAGTCTGAGGATATAATTGGTATCATGAATGATTTTGCTGAATAACTGGTAAATCATCCTTGTACGTACCTTAGGCCTCTTCTTGGTTTGGCCCCTTCACCTGAAGACACTTTTCTCATATATGTTTCCCCTGTTCATAACTATGTTCATAACTATTTCAAGGAGGGTTCTGCATCACCAGAAGCGTTAAAACCATTTCTAAATATGCACCGGTATCAATTTCTTATGTTTTATGCTTTTAATTAATGTTATGTCGTTTAATCACTATTAATTACTTCAACTTTTAACTTATGTACTTAATGTGGTACTTTATAAAGCAAGGATACTGAATACAATATTGATAGGCCGACACCAATAATAATTCGAAAAAATGAGTTAATTGAATGTAATCAATATATTGACTTATATGCTTTCTATCATAAATGTTGGTGCTGCAAAGATTATACCACATCATATATACTTCACTGTAGTTTATCATATATGAATTTAGAATTTCTATTTGAACATGATATTGGATAAAACGGTATTAAGTGTTAAATACTTAATAACATAATACTACTTGTTTTGGCATGTAGGTCTTGATGGCACAAAGTAGAGCCAAGAGCAGAGGATTTTCAGATGTCTTATACCTTGATTCAGTCAACAAGAAAAATTTGGAGGAAGTCTCTTCTTGTAACATTTTCACTGCTAAGGTATTATTCAAATCATTTCTCTTTTTCATTTTCGTTATAAAGATAGGTAAGATGTGTTGTTTTCTTATGTTTGTTTCAATACTCGATATGTTATTAGTGACGAAAAGAAAATGTACAAGAAGTTCTAATATAATCGACTATATTTGCTTGCAACTGGTCAATCTAACTTGGGTTTCAATTTCTTAGGGAAAAATAATTTCAACTCCTGCTATCAATGGAACCATACTTTCTGGAATCACTAGAAAAAGTGTCATTGAACTTGCCAGTGATCTTGGTTATCTACTATTAGCATTTGTTGTAGTTAGCAATCCCCGCATTCATAAAGTCAGTGTGTCAGTAGCAACTGAATTGAAATCGGATGGCCCAAATTTTAAACTCGATATTTCAGTTTTTAAAAAATAAATCAAAATCTACGTTGACATCTAGATCATTCAATCTCGAACCGTCGACCACTAACATGCTGGCTGCAGTAAATCCAAATCTGATAACATACAAACCACTTACATTTGCCTAACATGATGGACATACTTGGGCCCAGCCTTTGGGATGTATGGAATTCTCTTGGTCAATCGTAAGATTTGGACCCTTTCTTTCATTATATAGGTTCACTTGGTATGACTGCAAATTCTTTAAGTTCACTTGATATTTCTCATAAAAGGGAGATTGCCATGGCAGGGTTATCGGGTGTGTTTTGTAGTATCTCATCAAGTATAGATTATTGCTTTATAGGTTTAATCTTATATGATATGATTTCTCTCTTTCCCCCCAATCTACAAGGCGACAATAAAAATTTTCTTGTTTGTAAGAAAAAAATGTCCACTTCTCCGGAGTTGATGTGCTGCTTTTGTCCTGCTCCATTTAAGCAGTTCCTTGAAGCAGTTACTAACATGAAATTTGACGAGGAGCCAAATTATTCCAAGCTTATATCACTTTTTGACAGCATAATCGAACCATGCACTCCATTAAGACCTATTAGAATTGATGGAGCTTTAAAGGTTGTTTTACCCATTTGTTGTATTTATTTTTATTTTTAGTGTGTTAAAGTGTTGTCTTTTCATGAATTGTGTTATTTCTCTGAATGCTAAACCTTTTCTATATATAGGTTGGTCAAAAGCGAGGACGGATGCTTATAAATCTGGAAGATGAGCAGCCTAAGAAAAAAGTGCGATTAGGAAGTCCTGCTACTCAGTGGATATCAGTGGATAATGCACGCCGTCCCATGAAGCAGAGGTAATTAATACATCTTCAATATGACATTAATAATATTGTTCTATATTGTGTTTTGTAAATTGATATTTTCTTTCTCCACTGTAACTATTTCCAAGTTTGTTTCTCTTCCTAGTTTTTTGTTGTTGTTGTATTGGTTTCTTCTCCATGATTTTGGTTCTTGACACATTCATCTTTACTTCCATTTTCTGACTCCAATGATTCGGACGTATCACTGCCATACTAAATTGATGCTTTGAGTTCTTCACCTGCTAGGCCGCATGATGCATCACATTTCCCTCGAAGGGTTGTTTATTCATCCAATCATTCTCAAGAACAATCCCCTGCATCTGCATCAACCAATGCATCATATGATTAAGTATAGAAATGTTAGACTCCCACAAATGAGGCTGTAATACATGATCATTTGTCACCTCCTTTGAGAACACTACTGCATTCTCTATTTCTTTCCAACAAATATCTGACAGGTTGGATCAATTTGTTAGGAACCCAGGAAAGAGGAATGAAGAGTTGATAGAAACAGTCGAAGAAATGAACTATTTTATTGATTACAGACAATAGAATAAGTAGTTAGTTTGGTTAGTGATTTAAAAAACGCGAAATGAATTTAAATATTAGTATAAACAAATTTGAAGTGAAATATTTTTTTAATTGTGTTTAAGTTTGTGTGTCTAAATCATGAACTGACGAGTTTAGTAGTGTTAATTATTAGTTGAAAGTCATTTCTTGATTAAATTAAGCAATGTTATGATTGTTTGGTTTTTTTAATTTTCGTTAATTATATATATCTTTTATTGTGTGACATGGCTTTAGGAGTTGGTTTATCAAATCTGAAATATTTCTCAAAAGCAAGTGTTGCAGGACAAAGAATAATGGAATGATAGAGTTCCAAAGATAGATTCTAAAAACATGGAAGGAGAGATTTTAGAGAAAATGTTAGGATAAGTTGAAATTAAGAATTTATTCATAACTGAAGAAATATATAACTTTTGTAAAGATTTTATGATCTACTTACTGGAGAAATATATTTTCTTATGATCTAATTTCATTACAATGTTGTCACAAAGATATGATACTCATGTTAGTGCTATAATTAAAATGCTATGAATGCAAGTAATATTCATTTAATAAAATTAATAAAATAAATTATATTTTATTGTATGTTTTAATGATATTAATTAATAAAAATAAATTAAAATTTTAAATTTAATTTACCGGTATTAATAATTTAGAATTACAATTAGAAGGGAGATAAAATAAATTTAATTCTATAAATAATAATAAGTTTTAGTGACTGACCATACTGTAGGAATATATTAATTATTTATTTATATTTATCTAGTTTTTAGTGACAGTCATTGTTGTAGGTAGAAATCAAAAAACATGTAGTGACAATCCTCTAAACATGTAGTGACACTCCTCAAAGTGTAGCAGGACGCCCCCTTAAAGTTGACACTAAATTTGAGTGTCACTCAATGTATTATTGACTTTTACCTACAGTTTTGAACGTTTAGTGACACATTTTGCATGTCACGATAGGTCAATTTTTTTGTAGTGATAGTTACATGGTGAGCGTGATGGGCTACATGATATAGTTATTAGGAATGGACTCGCCTTATTCTTGAGGGAATTATTGTGTCATGATGGCTTGTGATAGGCATCATTGTGCTACTATATGAGTGACTGTACTATAGTGGATAGTACTGTTTTTATCGCATAGTAAAAATTATCATTTCCACAAGGACTTTTTTAAAATACGCAATAAAAATAAAGCTTTGAAATTGTAGTTTTTCACAATGATGGATACAATAAAATTAATATTCTTTAGGTTATTGGTGTTAAACTCTTAAAAATCAGATAAACAATTATAACTAATGCCTCTTTCAAAAAGCATCATTTTTTATTCTCTTGTCCAACCTTAGGAGTCAGATATCAAATCCACCTTTTGGTATGTCATTTGATATCCAAGTATCAACATTGTTATTACTAAGACTGGATTAAAAGATTATTCAAATCCTTGCGTTTCATTCATTTTCTTGACCAGGATGGACCGTGACTGCACCACTTGTCTTCAAAGCTCTTTTGCAACAAAAATCTTTACTTATTTATTCACTTCTCATTGCAATCTAAACAAAACAAAAAGGTAGTAAAATGAAACTAAAACCATATTAAAAACATCAAATTAACCTATTAATCAAAGCTATAAACACATATCAATTCTAGCTTATCACTAAACATATTGTTATTTATTGTTTCAAAAAGAGTTTGTTTTTTTTTTTGTGAAAACTACCGATTATTTTGAGAAAAAAATATTAAAAGTATAAAGTTGAATTGAACTTTCTATTTAAAAACAACATTTTCGCTATTAAAAATCAAAGTGTTATGATTTAAAATAACTATTTTTTTAGTCAAAAAGTTTGAGGAGATGGATAAAAACAGTCAGATTTAAAAATAGGATGGCCAATTATATGAATTGTCGAAAATAGAAAAATAAAAAATGCAATTAATCCAACATTTTAATTATAAGATAAATGTTAGCCCTTTTCACCAAAACCCTTTTAAATAACTATATAATTACTGTCATGAATTATCGAAGTTTAATCTTGG
>JBBPBR010000007.1:18274456-18295768 GCA_037974775.1 Cicer pinnatifidum | reverse complement strand
TATATTTTAATTTACCCAACATTATATTACCTAATAAAATTATTTTATCATATAAAATTCAATTTTTCAGAAAAATTAATACACTTTGTTTTTTTTTTTAAATGTATCTTGCCCGAATGACATATATAATCTACACTATCATAATTTCTTCTTACAAGTTTTAAAGCCTAACCAATCATGATGTATTGATGATAATAAAAAATAAAATTATTATTTTTTAACTGAGTTTATTGAGTATGTATATAAAGTTAGAAGATAAAATTTCTTTTAATAACTCTAGAGGTGATTGACTTCGACTTCAAAAATAAAAAATTAAAAATATTACTTGATTGTCAATAATGTTATAAAATATTATTTCAGCTCAAGACTTAATAAAAACAATAGAAAACCCCACCAATATGATCTATTAGAGCATGCATCACTAACTTACAACTTGTAATACATTATTGCAAACACGCATTGATGAGCCTTCATCAATCATTATTTTTAGAGTAATTTAGAGTCAATTATTTAGTTTATTTCTTTCAAATTAATGTTTATTTTAGAATTATTGTGAATAAATGGTTCTTCCATTCAATAAAATTTTTATGCTTTAATTTTCTCGATTGACCAACTATTTTAAGTAGTTTTGTTTAATTTCATTAGTTTAGTCAAATGCTGAATTTTGGTAAAAATGGAACATGACTGATGTGCAGTATTTTAATCATATCTAGAGTTGTAGACATTCAAATATAGTCAAACTAACTGCAAATAAAAGCTAACATCCATAGCTACAGTTTTAATGAGGATGTAGAAACTTGAAATGTAAAAGGGTGAAAACTTTAAGTCAATTTAGAGAGAAAATAATTTTGGAAGAACAAGTGTGTTTACTTCAAAAGAGCATTGCGCTCAGCCATACAGTGCATTTGATGCTACATTTTTCTATCTAGAGAAGAGCAAGGCGACCATAATCATAGCAATTCACTAACAGATATCCCAAAGTCTAATTTAAGTTAAATACTCAAATTTTGCATGGGTCCTGACCTAGAAGGCATTAGAGATCATATAGACATATTTTTTATATTAGGAACTTGAAGATTATACTATTGGAAACAAGAAGTGAAGATTCGTTAAATTTTTCTTATGTGTAATTTCATTTTCTTCTTTGTTACTTTGTTCTTAATTATGAACTAAATATCTCATTGATAATGGATTAGATAAACCTTTCGAAACTTTGGATGAATATGAAATTTTCGAAGTGTGTTTTTCCAGGAAGCTTCGAAAGTTTGGATGAATTTGAACATTCTGAAGCTCATATACTTCGAAAATTTCAAACCTTTGAAGTAATTTCATTTCGAAAGTTTCAGAAGTTTCGAAACTTTAATTTTTTTTTTAAATTACTGAAACTTTCGAAATTAGATATCAAATTTATTTCATTCTTCCTCTAATTTATTTCAAAATTATTAGTATAAATATATTACTATTTATTACTATTAATTTATTACTATAAATTTATTATTGTATATTTATTATTATTTATTACTATTAATTTATTATTATTAAAATTTGATCGAGGATGGATTATCAGTAGTAGTAGTAATAATAATAATACCTGATCAGCAACTTCAACTCTACTCTTACTTAATTTCAAATTTTTGTACCGTGCACCCCCATTTTACCTCTCAACCCTCCAAATTTTTTTAAAGACTATTTTGTCCTTGTTTAATTTGTATAAAATCATGTAAAAATTTACCATTCTAGTTTCCCACCCCCCAGTTTTGAAAATTATAAAAAATTTCTTAACTTTTGAAAATTTCAAACTTTCAAAATAATAGCCAAGTATTTTGATTTATTTGAAAATTTTGTCAAATTGGAAACTTTCGAAATGTAATTATGCAAAAAAAAAAATTACTGATTTTGAAACTTTGGAAAAGTATCAAACTTTCGAAATGAAATATTTCAAAAAATTTCGAAACTTTGGATGAATATGAAATTTTCGAAGTGTATTTTTCCAGAAAGCTTCGAAAGTTTGGATGAATTTGAACATTCTGAAGCTCATATACTTCGAAAATTTCAAACCTTTGAAGTAATTTCATTTCGAAAATTTCAGAAGTTTCGAAACTTTAATTTTTTTTTTAAATTACTAAAACTTTCGAAATTAGATATCAAATTTATTTCATTCTTCCTCTAATTTATTTCAAAATTATTACCTTAAATATATTACTATTTATTACTATAAATTTATTACTATAAATTTATTATTATATATTTATTATTATTTATTACTATTAATTTATTATTATTAAAATTTGATCGAGGATGGATTATCAGCAACTTCAACTCTACTCTTACTTAATTTCAAAATAGTAATAAATTTAATTAATAATAATAAGCGAGTGTGACAGAATGATGTCATAACCGTTCTTACCATCAAAAATTATATCCATTTAATGTTTTCTTACCATCTTTTGACCCAAAAAATATTTTACGTTTAATGTTTTAATATGAATATTAAATGACATCAATAAATAAAATATATGTAATTCGCTTTTAATTAAGTATTTTCTTAATAAGTTTTTAATTATTTTTCTTATGACATTAATAAAATTTTGGATATATATACATATATATACTTATGAGATTCGTGGACAAGTACAAATATATAAAACCAAACATGGATTTTAACAACTCAATAATTTTTCTCGTCCTACATCTTTTTCTGCTTTCTTCTTTGGTTAATCATGTTTACTCTTCGAAAACTGGTTATGATCGATTAGTTAATCAAACTTTTCAACAAGAGGAATATTTGCAGAAATTGAGAAAGACGAAAGGAAATCTTCTTCAGCAGATCAACAAACATGCTGTTAAGACAATTCACGTATGTTAAAATAAATTTTAATTTGTTTTCAATAGTGTATTTGAATAGTTTATTTAAACGATAATAGTGTATTTAAACGATAATTCAAATTCTTAATTTTATTATTTCGATGGTAAATTTGAATAATTTTCATAATGAAGTAGTTTTATAATGTATTCAGTGAAAAGTAAATTTAAAAAATGACTAATGCTCATTAGTATGAAAACTTTTTTAATAAAAGAGAAGAAATATATATTGTCATTAAAATATGATTATCTTTTTATCCTCCAAATAATTTATATTACCTTTTACTTTGTTTTTAGTAGATTTCTCACAACTTGGTCAACTTGGTGTGTGAGGCATTTGTAACTTATAACAACACTATTAGAAAATTTCAAATATCACATAAAAATTAAGAGTGTTCATAGGTAGGAGTAAACTAGTATACCCGATCACCTCTCAATTGGTATTTTGATTTAAATCATTTAAATTTGAATTTAAACTGAACCAACTCATGTAAATTCAATGATATTCTGTTTGGGTTTCAAATTTAATATCATTATCTGTCGAACACAACTCATTGATGTGATATATATATATATATATATATATATATATATATATATATATATATATATATATATATATATATAATTTGATTATTTTATTATTGATGTATAGTTAAAATTTAATTGTTAGAATCTATTTGAGAATGTGTTGCTATTTTAATTGATGTAAGTGTTTTATTATTGATATGTTATGATATAGTTTTATTATTTTTTAGATGTTCAAGTATTTATATTTAATTAACTTTTTAAGCATAATTTTTTTTTCTTTATGACCTGCGAACGGGTTAGTTAGATTTGGAGAGATCAACCCAAGTCAAATGAAATTAATCGGTTTGAGTATCGGGTTTTACAAGAAATGATTCAATCCAACTCATGTACACCACTAATAAAAATAAGAAATTTGAAATTCCTTTCTAATCTTAATTTAGTCCTCATAATTCTTTCATATTATGCAAATTTATTCATATCTGTTTAAAATATAAACAGTTAAGTCCCTATCAATTTTCTATTTTGCAAATGGGTCCTTATATTATCAAAATTTGCAAACTGGTCCCTAAAATAAACAAATAAAGTGAAGATTGATCTCTAAATTTTTATATCGTCCTTAATTTTTTTAAAATTGCAGCTTGGTCTCTATTTTAAATACTACTTAAAACTTAATACTTTTAAATTCGCTTCTAGACTCCTTATAACTTATCAAACTTTGGTAGTTGGTTCCTATAAATTTGTTTATTTTGCAAATGGGTACCTTAACTTTTTCAACTTTTCTAATTTGAAACAATTTTTAAAAATTTTAGTTTACACCTATTTCCTTTTGTTATTTATATTTTCCAATGACTCAATTCTAAATAAGAAAATTGTCTTTCCAATCAAAATTTATAAATGAAGGGAATTTACTTAAGCATTAAATTTTTTCATAATTTTAAATCTTTTATAATTTTTAATTACTTCATCAAAACAATTTATGTCTTGCTGTCTAATTTAATTATATGCTTGTGTAATTGGTGGTTGTGTCATAATTTTTAACTTCTCTATAATTGTCAATTACTTCATGCAAAAAATTGAAACCTTGGTGTTTAACTAATAATATATGCTTGTGTAATTTGTTGTTGTGTTTTTCTTTTTTTCAGAGTCCTGATGGTGATATCATCGATTGTGTTATGATTGATAAACAACCTGCTTTTGATCATCCTTTATTGAAAGGACATAAATTATTGGTATTTTTTTTTTAATTTACATATGTAGTATTCAAAAATATTTGTGTATCCAATTAAGTTTTAATATTTTAACTTTATAATTGAGAATTTTCCAAGCATATTTTTATACACAGGATCCTCCAGAAATACTAAAAGGACATAATGAAACTGGTATTTTGAGAGACAATATTCAATTATGGAGTTTATCTGGTGAATCATGCCCTGATAGAACAATTCCAATTTTAAGAAGGAAAAATGGTGATATCTTATCAAAAAGTAGCTCTCATAATATATTTAAAAGAGAATCAACTAATGGCGAAGGTAGACACGAGGTATGCCAATGATATTGTTGTTATCATTTTCGTCTTAAAGTAAGAAAGTCTCTTTTGATTTCATTTATTTATATCTTTGAGCCAACATTACACAGTATGTAATTGCAAGAGCGACCGACGGTGAGTACTACGGAGGAAGGGCTATCTATAACTTGTGGGCCCCATATGCGGAATATAATGAATTTAGTCTAGCTCAAATGTGGGTCGGCTCAGTCGCAAAATCAGGGACACAACAAAGCATCAACACCCTAGAAGTTGGTTGGCAGGCATGTTATTACTCTCATTAAGTACTTTTTCTTAATCAAATAATCCATTTATTCATTTCCTCTTCCACAACTTTTTTTTCTAATATTTTTATTTATTTTATTTGGAAACATTATTAGTATAAAGATAATAAATTATTTTATACACTAATTTTACGATAGTTAAATTTTTTATTTTTATATTAATCCTTTATGACTGACTATAAGAACTTTAGGTGATAATGTATCAAAATTAAACAATTTATAAATGCAGTCAATTTGATGTCAACCATCTCTCTCAATTTCATCAATCAATGTAAATATATAGAAAATTTTGTATTTTAATTTTTAGTCATCAAACTAAGTTCAAGTAATTTGTATCCAGGTATATCCACAGCTCTACGAGGACAATTTGAGTAAGTTATTTATCTATTGGACGGTAAGTAATTTAATTGAAGTAAAATATGTGAAAGAATTTACACTTTTTAATAGGATTTTTTTATTTATTATAATATCTCTTTTTTAAAATTTTGACACCAAATTGCCCCATTTTAGAAGAAAAAAAATCAAATATCCTCTTTTTTAAGCTCAATAGATGACCGCATCCTAGACTTCCGATTAGATGAAGAAAAATTTGTTTTACGAGATCGCATAAGGGGATGCAACCATGTACTAACCTTAAAATTTTTCTTCTTCTCATTTTTATAATTACAGAATTGTTTATTTAATAAATTTAAAATAATTATAATATTTTAAAAAACAAAATATTATTAATAATTTATTAACAAAATATTAAATTGAAGAAAAAAAATATGGTTGACTAGATGCGCCTAAACAAATATCGTGTTATATTATTTTAACAACTCCCTCCTATTTAAGAGATAAATTTAAATTATTTTAACAACTTTCTTTTGTATTGCATATAAATTTTTTATTCACAACTTCCTTTTTTTTTTTATCTCCGGATATAATAAATAAAATCAATAATTATAATAATGATAAAAACAATTATAAAGTAAATTATATTATAAGTTTGAATAGACCAATTTGACTGGTCCAAATAAAATAAAAAGGATTCACACTTTTTATACTGCACCATCCACATTCGTTGATAAATTAAATCGGAAGATCAAAATTAAATATTTAATAGACCAATTTGATTGATACAAATAAAATAACAAGAATTCTTATTTTTATATTGTACCATCCACAACCGTTTATAAATTAAATTGGATAGTCAAGACTAAATATTTAATAGACCAATTTGATTGGTCCAAATAAAATAATAAGGGTTCATACTTTTGTATTCCACTATTCACAACCATCGATAAAATGAAATCAACGGTCATGATTTGTCTCTAAAGATTCACTACTTGTGGATGCGACTGTCTTAAAGAGTTCACTACTTTGAAATTATAATACAATTTACTTTATAATTATTATTATTATTATTATTATTATTAATTTTTATTTATTAAATCTAGAGAAAAAAAATAAGAGAAAGTTGTGAATAAAATATAATTTATTTACTAATTTATTTGCAAAATACGATAAAATTGTTAAAATAATTTAAATTTACCTACAAAATAAAAAGCAATTGTTAAAATAATAAAATCTTTGTTACTTCTTGCACTCCCTCAAACTCTCAAGTGAAAGTGGTAGTTGGCATAAATATTTTTATTTTATTTTTTTGGAGATGCATGCTTTACTTGTTTTGGGGGGTCTTTGGCATCACATAAAGCTGCTTGTTTCATGATCCATTTGTGTGGTCCATTCACATTATAATATAATCCTTGTTGCTTGTTGTGAAGTTTAGGACTCTTAATATGTATGTATGATCGCTGATCAGTCACACTATATGTTAACATGTTTATGACTTGACGGAAATTGATAATTGTAATCAATATTGCAGGCTGATTCATATATGTCAACTGGATGCTACAATATGCAATGCCCGGGATTTGTTCAAACTAACAAGAAAGTTCTACTTGGAGGATCATTTATTCCAGTTTCTACATATAATGGAAAACAATTTGCTATTAGCCTAATGATCTGGAAGGTAATATTCTTCTCAAATCACCAAATTGATCTTATTTAGAAGATTATGAATATCCTGGTATATCATTCTTTCATTTGTTTCGTATGACTTTAAAAATGTCATTTTCATGTTATTTATTCCTTCATTTTTATATTATTACCTTAATTTCTTCCCATGTTACCAAGCTTGCATGTAGCTTTTAATGATTATGTTTATGTTTGAGTAACTTTGTCATGAAACAAAACGTTACGTTTAAAGTTTTTTACTTTTGATTATTTTTTAGGATTCAGAAACTAAGAATTGGTGGCTTAAGGTTGGACCTGACATAGTTGGGTATTGGCCATCCTCCTTGTTCCCACTCTTAAAGGATAGCGCAAATCTTGTTCATTTTGGTGGAGAAATAGTGGATGTTGGGCTTGCAGGGAGTCATACTTCCACTCAAATGGGTAGTGGACATTTTCCCAACGAGGGTTTTCGAAAAGCTGCATACATTAGAAATCTAGAAGTTGTGGATTCTAACAACAGCTGGAATCATATACCGATTCCAGAATTTGACTCAAGACAACCAGATTGTTATGATATAAAAACCGGGTTTACCAAATTGTGGGGCAAATACTTTTACTATGGTGGACCTGGTCGAAATGGTGATCAATGTAACAGACGGAACAAATAATATAGAGTTTTAAATATAAATGTGAACATTATTTTGAAACAAAAGTCTCTTTTTGGAGATTGTGACTATTTATTAATTTATCATGTCCATGAGGTGTTAATAAATTGTGGAGCAATTTGATCTTGCAATAGAAATTATTTAATCATAACAATACTTTTAAAAAAAATTATTGAATCGCCAACGAGCTTGCGACGCTAAAATAAAAGGGTCGTCTTTGTATCCCACCCTATTAAAATCGACAAGTAAGAACTCTGACTCATCAATCCGAACGCCATTATTATTATCGACCCACTTGCAACCAAATATGGGAACACGAAACATTGTATAGTCTAACTCCCATATGCGCTCGATAACCCCAAAATATGATAGATTTGCATATATTGTGTTTTTGTCTTTTGCACTTGAGACATGCATCGCTTCAGCTACGAGAGTGACTCCACTATTTCGCATAGTGGTCTGATCATCTTGTTCTTTGGTATAAAATGTGTATCCGTTAATAACATAACTAGTGTAAGAAAAGACATGTAAGCTCGGACCATTTGCTAGCCACCTCAATCTCTGTGAAATTGATCCGGGTCTATATCAAATTTTGACTTTATGTGATTTTTTAACCATGTTATAAAACTTCGATTGTGCTCTCGAGTTATCCAATTTTGATTCCTATTCATGTTCAAACGAGATAACTGATCCATGTGTATTGTAACATACAGTTGAACCTCATCATCATTGTGCAGAACATACAATTGTGCCTGCTCTTATTATGTCCTTGATATAGTCAGTAGTCTCCTTCCAATTATCCCTTCTCCTGATATTCTTCCCGAATGACGAGACATAGGAAGCCCTATGGATTCAACATTGGACAGATATTCAGTACAAAATTCAGCAGCCTCTTCAACAATGTATCGTTCAGCAATACAACCTTCTGGTCTACTTCTACTTTTTACGTACCCTTTTAATATTTTCATATATCGTTCTATAGGATACATCCATCTCATATAAGCTTTCCCACAAAGTTGTGTCTCCTTAACCAGATGAACAGTAAGGTGAACCATTATATCAAAAAACGAGGGTGAGAAATACTTTTCAAGCTCACACAAAGTAACAACAATTTCACTCTGCAATGTCGGTAATTTCTGAGGGTCGACCACTTTACTACAAATTTCCCTGAAGAAGAAACATAATCTAGTTAAGGCTAGTCGAACTTTTTCAGGTAAAATGGAACGTATACCTATTGGTAGCAAATTCTCCATTAGAATATGACAATGATGGGTCTTCAAACCTTTTAACTTGAGGTCTTTCATACAAACCAAATTTTTAATGTTTCAAGAGTATCCTTCTGGAACTTTAACTTCGTGTAGAAATTTACATAAAACAATTTTTTCCTTTCTAGATAGAGTATGAGCGGCTAGAGGTAGATATGTGCGATTTCCTTTCTTTAATGGAGCCAATTCATTTCTTATTCCCATATCGACCAAGTCCAATCTTGCGTTGATGCCATCTTTAGACTTTCCTGGAACATTGAGTAACGTACCAATAACACTATCAAATACATTTTTTTCAATATGCATCACATCGAGGAAATGTCTTATATACAATGACTTTCAATATGGCAATTCAAAGAAAATTGACTTTTTCTTCCACCCAGTTTTGACCAGCTCTCCCGCAAAAGGTTTGTCAAATTTATTGGTCAAATCTTGTACTTTTTCAAGTATTTGATATCCAGTCGGTGCTAAAGGAGCTTTACCTTCCTCTGATTTTCCATTGAATGCATTTCTCCACCCACGATACTGATGACTATAAGGTAAAAATCTACGATGTCCAAGAAACACATTCTTCTTACAATGTTTCAACCGCATCCAATTTGTACTCTCTTCACATATAGGACATGCACACTGACCTTTAATGCTATATACTGATAAATTACCATATGCTGGAAAATCATTAATTATGCCGAACAACATAGCCCTCAAATTGAAATACTATTTCTTATACCCATCATAAACTTCCACACTTGTCTCCCACATACGTTTTAAATCTTCGATTAAAGGAGTCAAGTATACGTCGATATCATTCCCCGGTTTTTTGGGTCTAGAAATTAACAGAGACAACATCATAAACTTACGCTTCATACATAACCATGGAAGTAGGTTATATATTACCAAAATCACAGGCCACATGCTATGTGAGATGCTTTGAAGACCATGTGGATTCATTCCATCAGTAGAAAGTGCAAGTCTTAGATTTCTTGACTCTATCCTGAATTCAGGATACTCGTGATCAATTTTTGCCCATTGTGGGGAATCTGCAGGGTGTCGAAACATTTCATCTTTAATTCTTTCATCTGCATGCCATGTCAAGTGTTTTGAATCTTCTTCACTGCGATACATGCGCCTAAATCTTGGTATTATAGGAAAATACCACACGACTTTTTCTGGAGTAGATTCTTTCTTCTTATATCGAGAGACATTGCATTTCGGACACGCCTTAAGTAGTTCATATTCATTTCGAAATAAAATGCAATCGTTAGGACACGCATGAATCCTTTCGTAACTCATGCCAATACAACACAAAATCCGTTTAGCCTCGTAGGTTCGACTGAGAAGTTCATTATCATCTGGCAACATATCTTTTATGAGTGTTAATAATTCTGTAAAGCTTTTATCAGACCATCCATTACTCGCTTTTAAGTTGTACAACTTTAATATCGCCGACAGTCTTGTGAATTTAGTACAACTATTATATAATTCTTTCTCTGCATCACTCAACAAACTTTCAAACATTTTAGGACAATCTCGAAGATCTTCTTCAACTGCTTTTGCGATCTCATCAACTCGGTCTGGCTCATATGTATCTGTATCGAAGTCAGTTGAAGCATATGTCGAACTATTCTCAAAATTAATGTTTCCTTTTTTTTTCTCACCATGTCTTATCCAACATGTGTAGCTTTGATCAATTCCATTACATACTAGATGTCCTTCTAATTCATCTTCTCTAACACATTTTCCAAAACAATATTTTAAACAAGGACAAACTACTCTATTTGGATCTTTTGTTTTCTTCACTGCAAACTCAACAAACTCCTTCACTCCATTTTCATACTCTTTTGACAATCTATTGGCAGACATCCATTTCCTATCCATATTATACGACCTATATAAATGCAGTTACAAAAATAATAAGCTTGCAAAACATATCAACAAGTTTCAAAAAGAAACCAATATCAACTAACAATTTCAAAACATAACAGATCATGTGGTATATATAACAATTTTTAGTTTTCAATTATTAAAAAACTAAATATTTTTTGACAAAAACAAATTAAAAAATACCTGAGACAACGTAGATGGCCGCATAGTACGTAGAGGATATGAGGGTTCCCAACGTATATAATTATTTGAAAGATGTAGAGGATATGAGGGTTCCCAATGTATATAATTATTTGAAAGATGTATTTTACAGCGCTTGTACTAAAAGTGCTGTAATAGGTGGTTAAATTCAATGAAAGCGCATGTAGTTTACAGCGCTTGTGAAAAAAATGTTGTAATAGGTAGTTAAATTCAATGAAAGTGCATGTATTTTACAGCGTTTGTGAAAAAGCGCTGTAATAGGTAGTTCAATTATTTGAAAGCACATATATTTTACAGCGCTTTTGAAAAAAGCGCTGTAAAATAATACGCGAAAGCGCTTCATTTTACAGCGCTTTTGTTGGAAGCGCTGTAAAAGCCTTTTAACGTTATGCGCAAACGTTATATGACCCTACAACAGCGCTTGTCAGAAAAAGCACTGTAAAAGGCTCCGTTATTTTTAAAATATATTTACAACAGCGCTTGTGTTTAACAAGCGCTGTAAAAGGGGCGCTGTTAAAAGTCATTTTTGGCGTAGTGAATTATTGAACTGAAATTGAAGCATTGTAAATTGAAATTTGAGATTATCATTCATATCAGCTCAAAAACAGAACAAATTGCAAACCCACAATCTCTTTCATCAAATCGAGAAAAAGTGACACTTAACAGGCAAGATTACCAAAATACAAATTTAAATCGCAAACTGAAATCATTTGGAAAGAGAATAGAATTTACTTTCTACTACAAATTGCAAAGTGAAACAAGAGAGATGAATTTAGGGTAGTTCGAAATTGAATTTAGGGTTTTTGGGCATTAGGGTTCATTGAGGATAATAGAGAGAAAAGGGTTTGAGAAATGCAAAGAAAAAGAAAAGGTTTTTCAGTGTTTGTTGAAGGCGAGGTGTAGTTGCATTTTCATGGTATAAGACCAATGGGTAAAATCTACATTTTTGTGCATTTAATTTTTCTTACAAAAGAGTATAATATTTTTAGAAAGAATGACACTTTATTGTAGCTAAATGTAGATTTAGTGACAGATAAAAAAAACATTACAAAATCTGAGTGTCACAATCGATACTATTTTTTATAGTGAAGAATGATGGGTAGCCATTGAAGAGACTTGGATGAAATGCAAAGGAATAATATTTTTCGCACTTGATGTCTCATCCAAGGTAAGTTATGTTCTTTAGTTATAGATGAAGAAAGCTGTACTAATGTTGTTAGTGCAAGAATGGTTTTAAAAATAAATCTGGGGACTAAAATCCACCTAGAACCATACAAACTTCAATGGCTTAGTGCACAATGTGAGAAGATTGTGAGTGAGAAAGTGAGTTGAACTTTTCTATTGGGAAATATGAGGATACAATTATATGTGATGTAGTGGCAATGGAGGTTTTTCATTTACTTGTTTGAAGGCCATGGCAGTATGATAGGAAAAGCAACCGTGATGGTTATACAAATAAGTTCTCTTTTATACTTAAATTTGTCTATAAGAGAGGGTAAATGAAAAAGAGGGGGAAAAGGTTATGCAATTAAAAAAGTCAATGTTATTGCTTTTGAGCAAGGAGAGTGACTTAAAGGTTGTAGGTCTTGGTAATTCTTTTTCTAATGAAGTTGTTTCTTTGTTACAGGATTTTGAAGATGTAATTTCCAAAGAGGTTCCTCAGATTCTACAACTTATAAGAGGTATAGAACATCAAATTGATCTTATTCCAGGTGTTTCATTTTCCAACAGGTCAGCATATAGAGGTAATCCCCAAGAGATCAAAGACATCTAAAGGAAAGTTGAAATCATGATGCATCAAATGTTTAATCCATATTATTCTTCTAAACTTGATTTGAGAATTATGAGTCAAGACATGAATGATTTTCTTGATAATTGTATTGGTGTGTTTTCTAAAATAAATTTGGTTCATGAAATTTTTTTTGAAGAGTATGTTGGGACTTTTAAAAAACATTTGTTTGCTAACTTAAATACTTACTCTTGTGTTAAAAATAAAGTTAGTATTTTGAGATTTTCTATGAAGGGTAAATGTTTGCATTTGGAATTACATGATAGTTTCACTAGTACACCTCTCCTTACTCTTTTGTTATTGGAAAATCCATTAAACTTCCATTTGATACTCCTAATTTGTTTGAGGGACTTGTATTGTTTTCAAAGGAATTGTCATTTGTTTGTGATGAAAGGAATGTCTATGAGGCTCAACTTGCTTTAAGGCCTTTGAAAATACAAAGTAACTTCTTATATGTCACCAATTCCAATCAAAGCAAGGTAATGTGACACCCTAAATCCCAAAATAATATATATAATAATTTATATCATATTCCTATAAAATTTGGAGAGGATAAATAAAATTATATTTTGAAGAAAATAAAATCTTTTGTAACTAATTTAGAATACCACGTTTCTCAAAGTACACATTCAACAATTCAAATTTTATTACTCAAATAAAATAATTTAATCTCAATGAACTTGATTTAAGTATAATTACTTTATTTAATTCTAAAAATTTACTAGTACTTCTAAGGTTTTCATACAAAAATTTGATTCAAATTAAATAAGTAAAATACAAATTAAAACCCTTATTCCCGGTATCACCTATCAGAGCGGGGTTCCTCTCAAACTTGAACTTCAAGACTCATTAACCTGTAATAACTGCGATTTACAAATGCAGGGTCCAGTCAGTCAAACACAAACAACGAAGGAGGTGAGTTTTGAAATCATGTTAATAGTATAATATGAGTAAGAAGAGCACGCAAACAATCATAATAGAACCGTATCATAATCACTTTACGATATATCAAAATATTTAATTAAATAGTATCATACTATAACATCAAAGTCACTTAAGTAAAATAATCATCTCATTATAATATGCATCAAATCATCTAATTATTATTACCTTTGAAACACATCAATCACAACAAAACAATCACAAGGAAATGCAATGCTATGCATGAGCATAGACTCTACTTCACAATGTGGTACCATTCTAACTCTGAAGTACTTGGTTAGGAGGCCATGATACTATGCCACCATCCCGGTGGACGGACAATTCAAATTGGTCCTGTCCTCATAGATCCCCTCAACTCAACCCGAGACACATATACGTGACAGTCGAGGTAAACGTGTGTTGGGTGGTAGCTCCCGACATTTGGAGTGCTACCTCAATGTCACCTAGGAATTCCCCACCCGAATACCTCCAAGATCTAACAGTCTTTCCTTAAGGCTCGACAGCAGACCGCCACGATTAGGCTCACTCAGTTGTACTTCCCCGGAATCACTAGGCTTGTCAGGCCCTACCTATATGATGACAAAATAATCTCCACTTCACAAATCCTCAATATTTATTTTCTCCCCCAGTTAGCTTAGACTACTCCATTAAGAGCACCGTATTTAAGAATCATCACTATCTCATCAAGTATGGGGTACTTCAACATTTTCATCACAATTTTATAATATCATTAATCATAAATAATCATGATCATCGTATAAACTCATCACAATTTTATAACATCACTATCATCAATCAAAAATCATCATTATCATCACGTAAGCATATATCAAACCATGCATCCATATTTTATTATCACATCACATAATTTCATCTAATCAAACATGTACACATAATTTCATTCAACATCCAACATCACAATAATAACAAATATCAACTACCACACAAGTATCGAAAATTAAATCAATCAACACCTTATAATCAATTTATCTCTCAAAGGGCTACTGCCATACGTAGCAAGCCCTAAATGAATCGTTGGAAAATACGGTTTTCCCGTTCATCTCACAATATATTATACTCATGAATTCAAACGCTCTCTCACCCCTTACCTTATTTCATCACTTTCACCTATGAATATGATTCGACACCCAAATAGTCTTTGCTCTTTGACTCTTTGTCCTTCAACTGATCTAACTCGACAGTTTATAGGTAAACGTCAAAAATAAATTATGAGGAGATATTTTAAAAACTAAATTTGAAAATCGGCCAAAGAAAATTACCATAAATCAGAAAACCAATCAGTGGATAATATGGTCACTTTTCACACGGTCGTTTTGGCGTTGGTTTCACTCAAATCGAACTTACGGTGAAGGAGAACGATGCTAAATAACGAATTCTACAAACGAAGATGTCGAGTATTTTAGAGAGAAATTGGGGTTGTTAAAAATCTAGAAAATTATGTTTAATTGACGAGTTAAATGAATGAAATAACATACTCAAATTTGGGCGAAAATGGAAAAAGTTTTCTGGAACATCATCGGTGTCAAACGATAGGGTTATTGTTGTGTTTGCTCTTTGGTTTTACGGCTGCCCTTCCAACTCCCTTCCCTTCTTTGGTTTGTTTTATTTTATTAAAAATAAGGGTTCATAGAGTCAAACCCATTGGTCTCTTTATTTATATTTTACTATTATTATTTTTATTTTGTTAAAATAAAACTAATAATTATTTAATCTCTTTTTTAATATTCCTCCAAACACCATTTAGTTTTCCAAATATTACTAATATTTTATAATCCCTACAAAACATAATAAATATAACAATAATATTTTATGTTAATTACTAAATCATAATATAAATATATATAATCACAATTTTAAAATGAGTATATACAAAAAATAAAATCAAACACAATATTACTACGATCTCAATATAATTATTTATAGAATAAATAATTAAAATAAGAGATATTTAGAAATAATTAAAATAAGAGATACTTAAAGCTGATTAAAATATAAATATGTACACACTTAACATTAGTCAAACATATAAGAAAATATCATATTAATTACCAACTCACATATACACTTAAAATCATATAAAATCTTGTTCTTTAAAATATTACACTAAAATACTTTTATTTTTAGAAAAATATATAAAATAATAAAATAAAATATTTATTATTTATATTGCTCATTAAATATAATATCTATCAAACCAGCACGTCATAGAAAGCATCCCTATAACGAAAATTACTCACAAAATTTATCAATATATATTCTAAAATAATTTTAAAATCAAATTAATTATTTAAAATCCTATTTAATTAATAAAATAGTTTATTATCAAATTTAGGGTGTTACAGGTAACATTGGTACTTAATGTCAATTTCAAGAGGTATAATTTAACATCTATCTTGAAAACTCCTTATATTGAAAATGAATATGTTGAATTGTTGAATGCAAAAGATGAAGTTGTGCTTCACCTACTTGGCACATTTGGTGGTTTTTCACAATTTCCATTTGATCTCAGTGGTGGTGATAACATTGTTCTTCTTGTAGATTATGATTGAGCTAAATTCGAGGTCAGATCTATTCTATGAAGGGGAGAATGATGAGGACACAAAAAGCATAACCAAGGAATGAAGCATAGAGAATATTCAAGGTCTTGGAAATTCAATAACAAGAGCAATATCAAAGAAGGCAAATGAGGTTATAAATAACTTGATAGTCACTTTATTTGAAGCAAGTCAAACTCATGAAGAATTGAAGCCCAATATAGTAAATTGCTTAATCCAAATTGGAGAGGTTAAAGAATGAAGGTTGTATTTATTTGTTATCAAATTTTAATATTAGTTTTAATTAAAGTCTAAATTAGTACGAATATTTGGGTCTAATTGTAAAAACTAGAGTTGAGCCAAATTTAGAGAACTTGTAAGGAGGTGCCAATATAAAAGGCAAACCTTATTTTTTTCAAAGCAGTTTTTGAACATTATTTTTACGAGGTTTTGCTCTCTAGAGTTCTTGAAAGAATTTATTTTGAACTTATCAAGGTTGTTAACCCTTGTGACGTTCTTTTGGCTTATCAATCCCTAGACTGTGGTGTCATTTTGTTATTGGTTTGTTTGTTGAATAATAATTTGGAATTTCCTTTACATCAAACCCTAACACACAAATTCTACCAATTTTCGTGTTTAGTAACCTGCGATCATATCTCAAGTTCTAATACTTGATTTTGGTGATTCAATAGCTTAACTTGCATTTCGGAACGTCATCTTTCATCTCGTTTTGGAATCGTCTGATTCTGAGTTTCGTAGCTTCAATTATTGCGTTCTCCTACAAAACGTGATTTTGCATTTAATCTATACGTTTCCAAACTAAAACGATCCTTAAAATAATTCATGACAACCAAGATCATATCAATTTGGCAAATATTTATCAATATTGTATGATTTGTGATTGTGGTTTTTTTTCAGGTTTTAAATAGAGAACAAATAAACGTGATTGTGTTGTGTTTAGGATATGGTGTATTTGCTTTGTAACCAAGCCGAAAGGCCTTACTTTGTGGTGTGACCATATAGTATGAAATATGTTTATCTTATTAGAATAGGATAGAGTGAATCTTTCTACAATCTTTCATAAAAGGTGGGCTGAGCTTTATGTTGTTCGAAAGTTAGGGTAGACCATTATTAAATAAAATCTTATTTATCGAAAAAAATGTTTGATACTTGCATATTTTGAATTAATAGTGAAATAACTGGCAACCCCAACTCATAAATAAAAGTAATTAATTCTTCATAAAAAAATTAAAATGGTTAATTATTTGATAAATTTGATTAATATTAAAAATCCTATCAAATTAACAAAAATAAACCACTGTGAGTACAAAGTTATAATTATCATGTGAGTTAATAGTGAAATAACGATTTATATTGATTAAAACACGATCTAACCTTTATAACGATTTCTACCAAATGAAAATTAATTTTTGAAATAGATAAATATTTTCTTTAATCAAAATAGATTTCTATATCAATATCATAAAAAAATTAAGAACACTTCTAAAAAAATAAATTGCAAAGCACAATTTTGCTTTCAAAATAAAAGGATTGCTTAAACAATAATAATAATATCAAAAACCGTTTTCAAAACTATTCATCATCATAAAGTCATTTACTAAAAATCAGTTTTTATATGTAACAACATTAACAACTTTACCATAAAAAACAATATTTTAATTTACAAATATATATTTTGTATAAAAAATTATCGTTTCAAATTAAAAAAAGAAATATTAATAAATTATATTAATAAGTCAAATTCAAAAGTAGAAATGACATACAAAAATTTAAATGAAATTGGATCAAGTCCCTTGCACAATCATACACCACCGGAACCAATTTTCTTTATTTCTCTAATCGTGGCTACATGTGTCTTTCTCTCTTTTGCATACTATTTAAGATTCAATATTACTTTTTTTATTTAACGTACGGTAACTATTAATTATAGACTTATCGATTTTTTTTTCTTCTCATCTTTATCTTATATAGTAAGGATGAATACTAAAGGAAAGTAAATTGAAAGATGAGTACTTACCAAAATATTTAGTCAACTTAAATAAATCATGTCAAACACAAATATACTTTTCAAAAATAATAATTGAATAAAAAGTATAATAATAACAATCATATTATAAATTATTTAATAAATAAATAAAAATTTATTTTACAGATTACTAATAATAAAGAAAAACCCGAGTCTTACAATCCACAATTTTTAGAACAGTTCCCAAATTGTTATAATAAAAAATAAGGAATTAGTAAAGAGTGGGGGATTACTTTTACTTTGGTGGACTTAGTAGGAATATCAAGTGTCTTAAAGGAACAAATAATATAGAATAAAAATTATTAAGTGAAACATTATTTTGACCTTGTAATATTTATGGACAAAGTTTGAATTATCTCAACGATACTTGTATAATACTTGTATAATATTTATAGACCACCAAACCCCACAAAAGTGCAAACCATTAGTCCAGCCCAAACCGCTGGCCATCTTTCGGGATAACTACAATCCTTCATGATATTTTCAAGATAACAAAAACAATATTATCTAATTAACAATTAATTATATTTATTAATAAAGTAAGTCATTGTGACACTCTAAATCTTAAATTAAAATATAAGATAAAATATTCTAGTTTTAATAATGATTCGCGATGGTTTCAAAATAAAGCAATAAAAAAAATCTTCTCAAAGATAGAGTCAACACGCCACATCTCCTCTTACACGTAACATTGCATAAAAAATTTTATTCCAAAATCTCTTTAAATCAAAGTAACGAATTCTTATTGTTCTTAGATATTAAATTGTTTATAAAATTTAGAGGTGATTGACTACGTCTTCAAAATAGTAAATTAAAAAATAATACATAATCGTCAATAATTTTATAAAATAATATTTCAGTTCAACATTCGATAAAATAAAATAGAAGACTCTCTATCGATATTGATGGGAATTACTAATTAGCATAAGTTGTTTCAATTAAAGAAGTTATAAAAGATAAGAGCACCTGCCTCCTTCTAGTATAACATTTTAAGTTATGTCTGGTTATATATATGGCTCTATTATTTGATGTGTTATGTGTGTAATAGTTGTTGCTTGACATGCACGACAAGGTGTTTCGTCACTTACATATGTGGATATATGTTAATTTTCATATGTGCATATATGATTCATGATGTTTACATATTGCTTTTGATAATTGAAAATTATTGATGTACCATATCTAAAATAAATTGAATTGGCCTGTATGGGTAATCCTATCCTCTTGCATATGATAGGTACATGGTGAGCGTGATGGGCTATATGGTGTAGTTATTAGGAATGGACTCACCTTATTTTTCTGGGAATTATTGAGTCGTGATGGCTTGTGATAGACATCATTGTGCTACTTTATGAGTGACTATACTTTAGTGGATCATATTGATCTATGAACGAATATAAAATTGTGATTCACGCCCCTTTATGAAGGATTATATATTACTTAATCATGGGCACTAGCATTTAAGCATTACATTAGGACTTTCACTTTTTTGATGGAAATATGTGTTGTGAATATATGGTATGCAAGGTTGCATTTGGTTGATGGTAATTTATACATTTATAATTTGTGTACTTAGAATTTTTTTTTTGTATGTGTATATTTTGTTATTTTGGAATGGTGATCATTGGTATTATTGTAGAATAAGACTGAACGTCCCAGATTTTTGAGCTAGTTACATAGAAACGGGACTATGACGAAGGTGTAGAAGAGTCGTGACTTGGACGCCAGTCAGACACATATAACTTGTTGTAGATAGTGGGTCATTAGTACTCAATAGCTTTCGATTAACAATTGTAAAAATCAGTAGGGGTAATCGGGTTATCAATCACTGTTGAAACTTTTTTATTGGAATTTATTTGATGTAAGTTTCATTTTAGAATAAAGATATTTACTCTAAAAAAAATTGTTACGACTAACTGATAAGAACGCAAATGCACAGTATTATCGTGTAGTAAAAAATATTATTTTCACTACACTACGCCAAAAATGATATTTAACAGCGCCCCTTTTACAGCGCTTGCTAAACACAAGCGCTGTTGTAAATGTATTTGAAAAATAACGGAGCCTTTTACAGCGCTTTTATTCACAAGCGCTGTAAAACAAGCGCTGTTGTAGGTCATATAACGTTTGCGCATAATGTTATAAGGCTTTTACAGCGCTTTTTAAAAAAGCGCTGTAAAATGAAGCGCTTTCGCGTATGCTTTTACAGCGCTTTTTCACAAGCGCTGTAAAAGGCATGCGCTTTAAAATAATTGGACCACCTTTTACAGCGCTTTTTTCACAAGCGCTATAAAATACAAGCGCTTTCATTGAATTTAACTACCTATTACAGCGCTTTTATTGACAAGCGCTGTAAAAGACATAAATTTCAAATAATTATATACGTTGGGAACCCTCATATCCTCTACATCTTTCATCACCTCTACTCTGGGAACCCTCATACCCTCATATCCATTACGTGTTGTGCCGCCATCTACCTATTACGTGTTGTCTCAGGTATTTTTTTTTTAACTAGATTTTTTTTATCAAATTAAAAATTCATACCACTTGATTTGTGTTAAATCTCTTCAACTAGTCAAAAATTCATACCACATGATCTGTTCTGTTTTTAAAATAATTGATTGATATTGGTTTCTTTTTGAAACTTGTTGATATGTTTTGAAAGCTTATTAGTTTTGTAACTGCATTTATATAGGTGGTATAATATGGATAGGAAATGGATGTCAGCCAATCGATTGTCAAAAGA
>JBBPBR010000007.1:18264100-18274293 GCA_037974775.1 Cicer pinnatifidum | reverse complement strand
AGGAGTTTGTTGAGTTTGCAGTGAAGAATGCAAAAGATCCAAATAGAGTAGTTTGTCCTTGTTTAAAATGTTGTTTTGGAAAACGTGTTAGAGAAGATGAATTAGAAGGACATCTAGTATGTAATGGAATTGATCAAAGCTACACATGTTGGATAAGACATGGTGAGAAAAAAAAAGGAAACATTAATTTTGAGAATAGTTCGACATATGCTTCAACTGACTTCGATACAGATACATATGAGCCGGATCGAGTTGATGAGATCACAAAAGCAGTTGAAGAAGATCTTCGAGATTGTCCTAAAATGTTTGAAAGTTTGTTGAGTGATGCAGAGAAAGAATTATATAATGGTTGTACTAAATTCACAAGACTGTCGGCGATATTAAAGTTGTACAACCTAAAAGCGAGTAATGGATGGTCTGATAAAAGCTTTACAGAATTATTAACACTCATAAAAGATATGTTGCCAGATGATAATGAACTTCCCAGTCGAACCTACGAGGCTAAAAGGATTTTGTGTTCTATTGGCATGAGTTACGAAAGGATTCATGCGTGTCCTAATGATTGCATTTTATTTCGAAATGAATATGAACTACTTAAGGCGTGTCCGAAATGCAATGTCTCTCGATATAAGAAGAAAGAATCTACTCCAGCAAAAGTCGTGTGGTATTTTCCTATAATACCAAGATTTAGGCGCATGTATCGCAGTGAAGAAGATTCAAAACACTTAACATGGCATGCGGATGAAAGAATTAGAGATGGAATGTTTCGACACCCTGCAGATTCCCCACAATGGGCAAAAATTGATCACGAGTATCCTGAATTCGGGATAGAGTCAAGAAATCTAAGACTTGCACTTTCTACTGATGGAATGAATCCACATGGTCTTCAAAGCATCTCACACAGCACGTGGCCTGTGATTTTGGTAATGTATAACCTACCTCCATGGTTATGTATGAAGCGTAAGTTTATGATGTTGTCTCTGTTAATTTCTGGACCCAAACAACCGGGGAATGATATCGACGTATACTTGACTCCTCTAATAGAAGATTTAAAACGTATGTGGGAGACAGGTGTGGAAGTTTATGATGGGTATAAGAAAGAATATTTCAATTTGAGGGCTATGTTGTTCGGCACAATTAGTGACTTTCCAGCATATGGTAATTTATCAGGATATAGCATTAAAGGTCAATGTGCATGTCCTGTATGTGAAGAGAGTACAAATTGGATGCGGTTGAAACATTGTAAGAAGAATGTGTTTCTTGGACATCGTAGATTTTTACCTTATAGTCATCAGTATCGTTGGTGGAGAAATGCATTTAATGGAAAATCAGAGGAAGGTAAAGCTCCTTTACCACCGACTGGATATCAAATACTTGAAAAAGTACAAGGTTTGACCAATAAATTTGGCAAACCTTTTGCGGGAGAGCTGGTCAAAACTGGGTGGAAGAAAAAGTCAATTTTCTTTGAATTACCATATTGGAAGTCATTGTATATAAGACATTTCCTCGATGTGATGCATATTGAAAAAAATGTATTTGATAGTGTTATTGGTACATTACTCAATGTTCCAGGAAAGTCTAAAGACGGCATCAACGCAAGATTGGACTTGGTCGATATGGGAATAAGAAATGAATTGGCTCCAGTAAAGAAAGGAAATCGCACATATCTACCTCCAGCCGCTCATACTCTATCTAGAAAGGAAAAAATTGTTTTATGTAAATTTCTACATGAAGTTAAAGTTCCAGAAGGATACTCTTCGAACATTAGAAATTTGGTTTGTATGAAAGACCTCAAGTTAAAAGGTTTGAAGACTCATGATTGTCATATTCTAATGGAGCATTTGCTACCAATAGGTATACGTTCCATTTTACCTGAAAAAGTTCGACTAGCATTAACTAGATTATGTTTCTTCTTCAGGGAAATTTGTAGTAAAGTGATCGACCCTCAGAAATTACCGACATTGCAGAGGGAAATTGTTGTTACTTTGTGTGAGCTTGAAATGTATTTCCCACCATCGTTTTTTGATATAATGGTTCACCTTACTGTTCATCTGGTTAAGGAGACACAACTTTGTGGGCCAGCTTATATGAGATGGATATATCCGATAGAACGATATATGAAAATATTAAAAGGGTACGTAAAAAGTAGAAGTCGACCAGAAGGTTGTATTGCTGAACGATACATTGTTGAAGAGGCTGCTGAATTTTGTACTGAATATCTGTCCAATGTTGAATCCATAGGGCTTCCCATGTCTCGTCATTCGGGAAGACTATCAGGAGAAGGGATAATTGGAATGAGACTACTGACTATATCAAGGACAGAATTGGAGCAGGCACAATTATATGTTCTGCACAATGATGATGAGGTTCAACCGTATGTTACAATACACATGGATCAGTTATCTCGTTTGAACATGAATAGGAATCAAAATTGGATAACTCGAGAGCACAATCGAAGTTTTATACCATGGTTAAAAAATCACATAAAGTCAAAATTTGACATAGACCCCGGATCAATTTCACAGAGATTGAGGTGGCTAGCAAATGGTCCGAGCTTACATGTCTTTTCTTACACTGGTTATGTTATTAACGGCTACACATTTTATACCAAAGAACAAGATGATCAGACCACTATGCAAAATAGTGGAGTCACTCTCGTAGCTGAAGCGATGCATGTCTGAAGTGCAAAAGACAAAAACCCAATATATGCAAATCTATCATATTTTGGGGTTATCGAGCGCATATGGGAGTTAGACTACACAATGTTTCGTGTTCCCATATTTGGTTGCAAGTGGGTCGATAATAATAATGGCGTTCGGATTGATGAGTCAGGATTCTTGCTTGTTGATTTTAATAGGGTGGGATACAAAGACGAGCCTTTTATTTTAGCGTCGCAAGCTCAACAAGTGTTTTATGTCACCGATCCTTCTGATGATAAATGGTCTGTTGTCTTATCGACCAATAAAATAAGTGATGATAACAACAATGATGAAGATGTTGGTAATGATCTTTTATTTGCAACATCACAACAACCACATGAAATTGATTCAACTGATGATGGTTTATATCTTAGAGATGATCATGATGAGGGAATTTGGATTAATCCATCGTTTCGTATTGTAAATGGACAAACAAATGTGAATCCCACCAGGAAAAGAAGAAGGGCATCTTAATGTACATGTTTAATTGTTTTATATAAGTCATGCATGTAATCTGAATTATTGTTCTAATCTGAATTATTGTTCTATTCTGGTTTTATTTGTAATCTGAATTATTGTTCTATTCTGGTTTTATTATTGTAATCTGAATTATTGTTCTATTCTGATTCTATTCTGGTTTTATTGAATTATTGTGGTATTATATAATCTGAATTATTCTGGTTGTATTCTTGTTTTATTGTTGTCTAAGAAGGCAAGCATAACCAGTGATTATTGCATGTTTATGTAAATTTGGACAATTACAATTCTTAAGAACTATGCATGTAAAAAAAGTGCATGTCTTTTACAGCGCTTTTTAAAAAAAGCGCTGTAAAAGGCCCTTTTAAAAATTAAAAAATGAGACATTTTACAGCGCTTTTTTTAAAAAGCGCTGTAAAAGACTTTAAAAATAATAATGGAAAGATAACTAACATGACTTTCTCTAACAGGATTTTCTTCAAACACCTTTTACGCATCATGGGAATCCCCAAAAACACATTGTTAACAAAAACTTCAGATCCATTGTTAACAAAAACATCAGACACATTGTTAACAAACCCATTTTTCGCAACATGGCAATGAACCTGTAGATCAAGTTACGATTTAAGAATGAAAGGGAATGTAAAGAGATAAAAAGGACTTTGATGTTTGGTGAAGATTGAAAGAGTTAGCTTTGATGTTTGCGAAGAAGATGCATAAAAGGACATTGATGTTTGGTGAAGAGGAAGATATTTTGGTGGGACATAACAAAACACAAAAATAACATAATAAGGCCTTTTACAGCGCTTGTTGGGATAAGCGCTGTAAAAGAGTCTTTTAAAAATTTAAATAAGTCCTTTTACAGCGCTTCTTTGAACAAGCGCTGTAAAAGGCTATTAAAAAAACATTATATAACATACTAAAACAATGAGGCCTTTTACAGCGCTTGTTTGTAAAAGCGCTGTAAAAGAGTCTTTTTAAAAATTTAAATAAATACGCCTTTTACAGCGCTTTTCCAAAGAGCGCTATAAAAGGCTAAGCCTTTTACAGCGCTTGTGTATAAAAGCGCTGTAAAAGGGTTATAAAAAAGCGCTGTAAAAGGGTTATATATATAACAGTAACCTCTTCAGTTTCCTCTTCATTACGTAATCTACACTATCATCTCAACCTTCATCGTTCTTCTCTTCTTTTGCAAACCCTATAATCTCGTTCATTACGAACCTTATTTCCACGATCATCGCTTCATTTCGAACCTTATTTCCATCCAAGATCATTTCGAACCTTATATTTTCATTGAAATACGTAACCCTCATTACATATTTCTTCAAAACCGTTTTTCTGTGACATTTATTGCTGTGAAATTTCTCCGTTCGCTCTTTTCATTGCATTTCATCCTTCTTCGAACCATTATACAGGTATTGATGTTATTTATTTTTTGTAATCATTAAAATGCATGTTGAGCTTGTTTAAAATATATATACTGATACATGTTGAGCTTGTTTAAAATATATATACTGATAATGCATGTTGAGCTTGTTGAAGTTATACTAAACTGCATGTTGAACTTGTTGTAGTTAAATGGATACAAACAGAGATTTAGAATGTCAAAATGAAGAAGTTGGCACCAGTAGGACTTATGAAAATGAAGTCAAACGTGGTGCAACTATCATGCAGAAAGTCATTAAAGCTAGGAGCAATGGGACCAAGTTTGAGGTAATACTATACTATACTCTGTTTGCTGTGTATTTTTTTAGGTTTTTTTAATAGCATGTACTTACTATATGAGTTTATTAGGTGGGATGGAATGAAAGTGGTCAGCCAGTTGACCCACACAGCGCAATGTTTGTGAGCTACATTGGGGCTGTTGTGCGTCAAAATATTCCAATAACAATTGACGACTGGAGAGAAAAGGCATTGAAGGATGCCAAAGATATCATCTGGAATGATATTCAAGTAAATTTTTTGATCCAATCTTTTGTCATTTATAAATATTTTCATTGAAATACTTTACTTATAATTTTTTTCATTGCAGGCATCTTTTGTCCTTGATGAAGGACGAAAGAATTATGTATTGAGAGTTGCCGGCAAAATCCATCGTGGATTTAGATCGCATCTCTCAAACTTCTATCTTAAAGATAAAGAAGGAAACACAAGCGCTGAACCTCCAAAGATATATCGACATTATATATCAAATGAGGAATGGAAAGCGTTTGTTTCCAAACGTACGGACCCCGCGTTTGTCGTACGTGATTAATTTATTAGCTTTTTTGTGTTTTATTATTTATATTCGCATCGTATTTTAAATTTTTACATAATTGCTATTTTTTTATATAGAACATAAGTAAGGCAAATCGTGAAAGGGCAAGAAACCCGACGCACCCATACAGAAAATCACGTATGGGATATGCACGCCTTGATCAAGGGCTTGTAAGTAATTAAACATCACTTTTATATAATGAATGAATTTGTATTATAAACTATAGTTTCTAACTAATATTTTGTTTTATCCAATAGCGACAAGAGACCCAAACTAATCAACCGTTGGGTCGTCACATCTTGTGGAAGGAAGCTAGGGTAAATAAAGATGGAGTGGTTGATAACCAAAATGTTCAAAAAGTAATAGAACTTTGTGTAAGTATATTATGACTTTAATATTTTTTCAATATTGTATTTATCACTTGAATACTTTTTAATATTGTATTTTAAAAATGATAATGAACTTAACTATTTTAATGTTACATGTATTTTAGGAGACCATCTCTCAAAGTTCTGAATGTGAAGAGGGCAACAAGGATAGTTGCCGGGATATTTTGGGCAAAGTTTTTAATGTTCCTGAATATTCCGGCCGAGTTAGGGGGAAGGGATTTGGCGTAACTCCCAGAAGCTTTTTTCCTCAAGAGAAGCGCCAAAAACCTTCCAACGAGGAAGTATTAGAGAAGCTCAGAATCCTATCTGAGCAAGTGGCACAATTGGTGAATACAAACAAAGACAAGCAACTTCCGGTTCAGCTCCAAGGTGAACTACAAATGGAGAGTGAAAGCGGGAGTTGCAACGTCGGTTTGAAAAATATTCCCGAGGTAATTAATTACTTACTTGCTTATGTAATTACTTATGCCTTAAACAATATTATATATTAACTGTACTTATGTTTTAACTATTGATTTAGGGTGTCACTTCGTGTTTTCTATACTTGTCCTCGCCCACTCATCGGAAGGTGGGAAAAGCAAAATTGTACAATACTTTGGGAGAAGTATTGCACAACACTCCGATCCCAAAGGGCCATGTCAAGGTATCGCCTACTGTTGCTTTCGAACCAACTGCACCGTTGCCGATACCGGACAACGACGGAGATATGCAGTCATTGGGCGAAGCTATCGGTAGTTACGTGGCATGGCCCACTAACCTTGTTGCCCTCATTAAGAGCCCTCCCAGAAACAAATCAGTGACGTCTCCCGATAAGGTTTGTCACATTTATTGCATAAGCTTTGTTAATTTTTTCAGATTCAATAAACTAACATTTAACCTCATTTTTGTAGGTCCAAATAAATAAACCACCCGTACATCCAAAAAAAAGCAGCAAACCTCAAAAATTGGAGGTTAATAGAGCTGCCAATAAAGCTGCCAAATCTGCAGCAATAAAAAAATTGGATCGTGGCAAATCAGTCGCTGCTGCTGCTCCTCCTAAAATAAGTCAGCCACGCCTTGGTAAATACGGGGCGTGTCTTGACATTGCTGTAAAAAAGAACCTATGCAGCAGCGACGATTGCCGCATGATACATATGAATAAAGAAATATTCGGAGAGGAGTATGAGGAATTATTCGACAAAGAGCACGTATACGAGCTTCTCGAACATAAGGAGCTCAGTGCAACTGTAATGAGCTTGTATATAAGGTAAAAAATACTTTTAATTGCATTTATTTGTAATTAATTAAATGTATTGGTAATTAATCTAGTTTAATATTTTCATTGAAGGTTTTTGCATGAGAAGGTCGTGTGCCCTAAGAAATTATCGAATAAATACTCATTCTTCTCTCCGCATAAAACGTCCATGTGGAAACTGGATGAAGACAATGTAAAGAAATACATTGTAAATATGTTTTTAGGAAATATTTCAAAGGATAAATTGTTCTTAGCACCATATAATTCAGGGTACGTAATTTTATCTTTTTTAATTGATGAGAATTTAATTTATTAGTTGTGTATAGACCAAATTGTGTAACCAATTTTTTGTTGTTGTAGGGCACATTGGGTGCTATTTGCAATCAATGCCGTCTCTGAAGTTGTATACTATTTGGATCCCTTGCATGGCGATTACAACAATCACTCCGAAATCAAGACTTTGTTCGACACGTAAGTAATATTCATTTATTTTTGTTACACATATATATAAATAAGTGTTTGTTCATGCTAAAATAATCACATTTATTCATTTTATAGTGCATTAAAAGTTTTTCGAGCTCAAAGAGGTGCGGTAGTGTCGAAGCAAAAGTCTAATAATATTACATGGATCCCAATAAAGTGCCGTCGTCAAACAAACAATATCGACTGTGGGTACTATGTATTGAGATTCATGAAGGAGATTGTTGACAAGAATAAAACTATTATCCCAGAAACGGTACGGTATTTTGATTATATGATTTTCATATATAAATTATCTATATATTTGAAACTAACTTAATATAATATGTTCAATTTTTATATTGCAGTACTTTGAACATTCCAGTCCTTCATATTCTGAGCAAGATCTGATGGAATTAAAGGAGGAATGGTGTGAGTATGTGCTTGAAATGAAAATTATTTGATTTTCTGGGAAATAGCATGCTGCAAGGGACTGAATATTATATGGTGCATAGTTATTATATGTATATGATCATAGGACAGTATATAAACTTGCATATAAATATGTTGTAAATTAGATTCAATGTATATTCATACCAAATATGTTGTAAATTAGATTCAATGTATATTCATACCAAATATGTTGTAAATTACTGTGTATCATTGTTCTGGTTCTGGTTGTGTTACTGATTCTGTTTCTGTATCATTGTTCTGGTTCTGGTTCTGGTTCTGGTTCTGGTTCTGGTTCTAATATTAGTGATTCTGGATGTGTTGTGTTGTGTGAACTGGTTCAAACTAATTTTGGATAAAAAGATAAAAGACAGCGCTTTATAAAAAAAGTGCCATAAAAAGCTAAAAAGCTAAAAAACGCTTTTAAAATATATACAGGGTTAAAAAAAAAAAATAATAACACCTTTAACAGCGCTTTTTACAAAAAGCGCTGTAAAAGGCACCCCAAATATGTATTATGGGTATGCCTTTTACAGCGCTTTTTGTAACAAGCGCTGTAAAAGGTACCCCAAATATGTATTATGGGTATGCCTTTTACAGCGCTTGTTACAAAAAGCGCTGTAAAAGGCACCCCAAATATGTATTATGGGTATGCCTTTTACAGCGCTTGTTACAAAAAAGCGCTGTAAAAGGTACCCAAAATATGTATTATGGGTATGCCTTTTACAGCGCTTGTTAAAAAAAAGCGCTGTAAAAGGTACCCAAATATATGAACTGTGGTATGCCTTTTACAGCGCTTGTTGTAACAAGCGCTGTAAAAAGTGCATAATAAGCGCGCGTTATAAATGGTGCCTTTAAGAGCGCTTTTTTGAAAGCGCTGTTGTAGCTTTTACAGCGCTCGAATCTACAGCGCTTTTTTTTTTGAAAAAACGCTGTAGAAGGCTTAAAAAAAGCGCTGTAAAAGACAATTTTTGGCGTAGTGCTAGGATTTTGTTTAAAATTCGTAATACAAATAATGCTTTGGGATTGTAGTTTTTAACAATGATGGATACAATAAAATTAACCTTCTTTAAGTTATTGGTGTTAAACTCTAAAAAATCAAATAAACAATTATAACTAATGTCTCTTTCAAAGAACAAAAGTGTATTTTAAATTAATAATCAATCTATTTTCATAATTGATGTATTAGCAAAACCCTTTAAGAGAAAATACTTTTCATGATTTCGAGAAAACCAAAATGTGTTTTCATGTTTGATTCTTTTGTCCAACCTTAGGGGTCGGATATGAAATCTACATTTTGGTATATTATTTGATATCCAAGTATGAACATTATTATTACTAAGATTGGATAAAAAGTTTATTCAATCCTTGAGTTTCATTCATTTTCTTGATTAGGATAGTTCATGATTGCACCACTTGAATTAGTTTGGTCCTTTATTTAGTCAAAAAATATGAGGAGATAGATAAAAACAATCAAATTTAAAAATAGAGTGACCAATTATATGAATTGTCGAAAATAGAAATATAAAAAATGCAACTAAGCCAACAATTTAATTATTAGACATACATATAATTTTTTTCATTTTCCTTTTACAAAATATTAGTTTGGTCCTTTATCTTTTTTTGTTTAATTTATTTGTGTCATTTATCTTTTATATATGATAAATGTTAGTCAATTTCACCATAAGTCTATTAAACAACTATATGATTACTGTCATGAATTGTCGAAGTTTAATCTTGGATCAATTGTAAAGTTAAGTGTGCAGTCTTAACAAGAAAAAGGATCATTCTTTATTGGATTAAATGTTCTTTATTTCTAAGAGTTTGCATATGTTTCAAGGTATACAAGGATAGTTTTTTTAAGCGAAAGCCTCTTATTGGATTAAAGTGATATTTTTATAAAATGTATTAGAGTAGCACATATTGACAATTGTTAAAGGAGATTTTAATGATCTGATCTTGCTATAATTTTTGTTGTGATTATACTAAAATTCATAATTTATAAATGACAAAATTAATCTAAAAAAATAAAAGACTAAAATAAATATTAAGTAAAAAATATAAGATGAAAATTATATTGAAAGCTAATTATTCTTAATCATATTTTTATCTTGTTATCAGTCAAAATTTTTATTTGTACAATTTTTTGACTAATATTTGTACTATAAACATCATAGCACACTAAAATCTTATGTTATTTCATACAATGTTGATGATTATAGTTATTA
>JBBPBR010000007.1:18241897-18262515 GCA_037974775.1 Cicer pinnatifidum | reverse complement strand
CAAATTGATCCTTATAATTTCTTAAGTTTTGGTAATCGGTTCCTACAAACTTTGATAATTTCATAAACTTTAAATTTGGCGTATATTTTTAAAATTGCCACTTGGTACTTATTTTCTTTTGATATTAATATTTTTACCTTCAAGTTTTTTAAATTTATAAAAATGACTCAATTTTAAATAATGGATTTATTTGTCTAAACAAAAAACTACATATAAACGTAATTCAATTGAAGCATTTGAATTATTCATAATTTTAAATTCTTTATAATTTTCAATTACTTCATCTAAACAATTTAAGTCTTGGTGTCTAATTTATATTCTTGTGTTTGAGTTTATGTAATTAGTAGTTGTGTTCATTTTTGCAGAGTCCTGATGGTGATATAATTGATTGTGTTTTGATTCAAAATCAACCCGCATTTGATCATCCTTTATTGAAAGGACAAAAACCATTGGTATTTTTATTTTGTTGTTAATTGATATATGCAGTATTAAAAAAAAATTGTCGCAAATTATATTTTAATATTTAAACTTTATAATTGAGAATTTTTCTTTTATATTTGTATTTACAGGATGCTCCGGAAAGACCAATAGGATATAATAAAACAAGTATTTTGAATGATAACTTTCAATTGTGGAGTTCATCAGGTGAATCATGTCCTGAAGGAACAATTCCAATCATAAGAACTAAAGAACAAGACATATTAAGAGCTGACTCTCTCGACAGATTTGGAAAAAAATCAATTGACCATGTTAACTCCTTTAATAATGGACACGAGGTATTCCCATCACAAGAAACATAATTTTTGTTGACTATCAAATTCTTTCTATATTTTTCCCTACAATTCTTTGTGTGTTTTTTCATCTTATGTTAAATGTAAAGTAATAATCAAATAATTTAATAGAAATCAATAATAGTAATAGAAATTTGCCATATATAGAAGATAGTTTAAAAATGTTTCTTTTTTTAACACGAAGTATTTCCAACACAAGAAACATAAATTTTTGTTAACTATCAAATTCTTTCAATATTTCTCCCTACAATTCGTCGTTGCGTATTTTTTCATCTTATGCTAAATGTAAGCAATAACCAAACCATTTAATAGAAATCAATAATGAAAATCGATAATAGCAATAGAAATTTTCCATATATAGAAGATAGTTTAAAAGAAATTTCTTTTTGTATTTTATTTAACATGTTTTTATATGTACGAAATTAAACATATATAGTATCATTCCTTGTCATTCTAATTTTCATCTATAATATGATTTTATTAATTGTCCAGTAAATCTTTTGTTATTTTGAAAATAAATTAACATAGATTTTATTACTGCTTTACAGTATGTAACTGCACAATTGAATAACGGTAGGTACTATGGAGGACGGGCTGCCTTTAACGTGTGGGCCCCTCAGGTGGAAGTTGATGATGAATTTAGCTTGTCACAAATGTGGGTCGCCTCAGGTGGACCAAAAGATCTCAACACCATTGAAGTTGGTTGGCAGGTTTGGTTAAATTTTGAAGGTTTAACATTTTAGCATGTCAAGATAAAATTACTATTTAAACATCATGAATCATATATCCTCATATGAAAATTAACATATATCCACATATGTAAGTGACGAAACACCTTGTCGTGCATGTCAAGCAACAACTATTACACACATAACACATCAAATAATAGAGCCATATATATAACCAGACATAACTTAAAATGTTATACTAGAAGGAGGCAGGTGCTCTTATCTTTTATAACTTCTTTAATTGAAACAACTTATGCTAATTAGTCATTCCCATCAATATCGGTAGAGAGTCTTCTATTGTATTTTATCAAATGTTGAACTGAAATATTATTTTATAAAATTATTGACGATTATGTATTATTTTTTAATTTACTATTTTGAAGACGTAGTCAATCACCTCTAAATTTTATAAACAATTTAATATCTAAGAACAATAAGAATTCGTTACTTTGATTTAATGAGATTTTTGAATAAAATTTTTTATGCAATGTTACGTGTAAGAGGAGATGTGGCGTGTTGAGTCTATCTTTGAGAAGATTTTTTTTTATTGCTTTATTTTGAAACCATCGCGAATCATTATTAAAACTAGAATATTTTATCTTATGTTTTAATTTAAGATTTAGAGTGTCACAATGACTTACTTTATTAATAAATATAATTAATTGTTAATTAGATAATATTGTTTTTGTTATCATGAAAATATCATGAAGGATTGTAGTTATCCCGAAAGATGGCCAGCGGTTTGGGCTGGACTAATGGTTTACACTTTGTGGGGTTTGGTGGTCGTAGTAGTTTAGGATGGTATCCATGTTCTCAACATATTTGTTAAGGTTAATGGATTTATTATAAGCATCTATTTCTACCAGCTTCTCCAATGGTGGAATCAAATACTATAATATCTCTGTCTTAATTATAAGCACTAATTTGAAAAAAATTGTTTTTAAATATAAGTTTTTTTCAATTTAATTGCTGCATTTATTATTATTTTTTTCAAACATAAGAATACAAAGGATAAATCATTGTATATATCATTTTTAAGATAGTGAAAATTAACATCAAAATTTTTATTTTTCATAATTTTATGGTTGTTGAAGATATAACAATTTTACTGTAATTTTGCTAACACAAAAACTTTACATTGATTGTATCAAATTCAAACAATTATTTATGTTTTGAAAATATTATAAATTTATATAATTTAAACTCAATTAAATTATTTTTATGCAGGTGTATCCAAGGATTTATTCTGACCGTCGTCCTAGATTATTCATTTATTGGACGGTATGTAAATTGATTAATGTATAATATGTGAAAAAGTATAATCTTTCTGATCATTGTTATAAAAAAAAAAACGTCTTATAAGTATTATTATAACTATTATTAGTATGTGGAAATCTCAAATTCATATAACTATTATTAGAAGTAAAAATTAATTATCTATTAATTCTAACATATCTTTCATTTACTTTAAAAAATTTAGATGTAGGTTGTACGGTAACTAATATTAAAATAAACAATTTAGGAAATTTAGGAAATCAAATGCAGTTTACTAATTACCATGAAATGTATTGTTTTTGTTTATTATCGTGACCGATGGGAGTATGATGTAGTTGTTAGACATATGTTCGTTTTTGATGTTATTGACAAGCATCCAATTTGAAATACATCTAACATTGTCAACTGAGAAAAATTTCAGGAACAACAAATTCAATCCTACATACTCGAAACAATTGCTTGGAACTCAAGGAATCAACAAAATCTTGAAGATCCATGAGCACATCGATTAGCACAATCGATTCCATAACAGGGTTGAATAAGTTTACAAAGTTTGGTGTTACCCAATCGATTAGCACAATCGATTTGTACATCCTTAAAGAAAACAAAAGGGCTATCAATCGATTCTCCAAATCGATTGGTACACATATTGGAAAATAAATTGTACAAGTCAGAGAGCCAGTTTGCCACAAATCGATTAGGCACATCGATTGAGTGAATCACCAAGACTAAACTGATTGTTTAAATCGATTGGACAAATCGATTGACATGCTTACTGAATTTAAAATGTGCAAGTCAGTAGCACGTTTTGCAGGCAATCGATTTGGCAAATCGATTGGAATAATCACTTCTTTAATTTTGTTTTTGTCTACATCGATTGAAACAATCGATTGTTAATGTCCCAGAGCCAAACCTGTTTACTAAATCGATTAGGCCAATCGATTCACTAAAACAAGTTTCAAAATAACTCAGGTCTGGAACATACACAATCGATTACTACAATCTGTTTATATACATCTGTGTAATAAAAGTTGGTATCAATCGACTTGGTAAATCGATTGAATAACTCAACTGATGAAAAGTACTTCAGACTTAAGATCCACAATCGATTGGCACAATCGATTGACATAAAAGTTTTATAAACAGAGACGACCGAATGGTTAAATCGATTAAGCACATCGATGGTTTTGATCTCGTTGTTTGAACAAAACACATCAAGTCGATTCTGCAAATCGATTTAATCATATAATGTCATCAAAGTTTGAAGAACTACTTAAAATAATCGATTGAGCAAATCGATTTGTATGTACAGTTTCAAGATTCAAGAAAAACAAGACTCGCGAAATCGATTGAGGAAATCGATTAACCAGCATTATGACTTTAATGAATCGATTTGATAAATCGATTCATACGTTGTTTTTCCTGAAACTATATAAACTGTTTTTCTGTATCTTCTAAAAATACACAACAACATACACATAACTTTCTGATATCTTTGTTTCTCACTGTGTATTTGTCTGATATTGATTAAATGCTTGAATATCTTTCTGCATACTTTGATACTACATGAAAGAATGTTTCCAGCATGATTGTAAGTGAATAAATATCTTGAACAATAAACGTAACTGGTGCATCTCTCAATATATTCTTTGATCCATATACTTTGTGCATTCATTTGTATTGTAGTTTTGGGACCTTATTCTGATGCTTTGTTTAATAAATGTACGATTTGTTAAACTGCTGCGCATATCTCTAAAAATAGGTAATCTTCCGCATAATTTTCATTTAACAGAGGTTACTGGTACCAACAATTGGTATCAGAGCCAATTTTTGTTAGAGTAACTCTCATCAAAAATCATGACCTCTGATTTCCTAGGAGAGGGTGCATCATTAGCTAGGCCTCCCGCTTTTAACGGGGCCGCATACATGTATTGGAAACAACGCATGTTAATTTTTCTTGAAGCTAGTGGTATTGATATTCTAGATGCTGTAGAAAATGGACCTTTTGTGCCAACCATAGCAGGTACAGGTGAATCAGCAATCCTAAAGCCAAAAAGTGACTGGACTGATGAAGACAAAAAGAAGGTTGGGTACAACGCCAAAGCAAAAAACATTATAACTGCAGCCTTAAGTCATGATGAATTCTTCAGAGTCTCAAATTGCAAAACAGCAAAACAGATGTGGGATACACTTCAGCAAACGCATGAAGGAACCACAGATGTAAAGAGAGCTCGGATAAACACTCTCATGCACGAATACGAATTGTTTAGCATGAAGAAAGAAGAATCAGTAAACGACATGCAGACCCGATTCACGCACATAGTCAACAACCTGAATGCCTTAGGCAAAGAGATTGATAATGATCAACAAATTAGTAAAATAATGAGATGTTTGACTAGAGAATGGCAGCCAAAAATCACTGCCATTGCAGAATCCAAGGATCTAGGAAGCATGACAATAGCTACATTGTTTGGAAAACTGAGAGAGCATGAGATGGAATTACATCGACTAAATGAAGCTGAGCAGATTGACAGGAAACGTAAAGGATTGTCGTTGAAAGCCCAAACACAACAGTCCAAAACTGAACATGAGACCAGCTCAGATGAATCAAGCAGTGAGGATGATGAAGAACCTGAACTGGGATTACTTGTCAAAAGATTTAAGAAATTTCTGAAAAAGAAAGACAGTAAATTCAGAAAGCAATCCAGCTCGAAAAACAATGACAGTAAAACAGTTACATGCTACGAATGTGGCAAACCTGGTCATATAAAAGCTGATTGTTACAAGCTGCAGAACAAGAACAAAAATTCCAAACCTAAAGGCAAAGAACCAGCTCAGAAAAACAGAAAAGCATACATTGCATGGAATGACAACGAAGATTCGTCCACATCTTCTGAAACGGAAGAAGCGAATCTGTGTCTTATGGCTAAAACGGATTCTGAATCAGAAAGTGAGGTAAGCTCTCAATATAATCCTTCATTTGATGAACTGCAAGATGCATTTAACGAACTGCATGCTGAATATGTTAAATCTGTTAAGCAATTAGTAAACACTAAGAAAACGCTTGAACAACAATGTAAATTGAATGATCAAATGAAAAATGACTATAAGAAGATTGAGAACTTATGTGAACAATTGAAAAAGGACTCACATTAAAAATCTGCCAAATGCATTGATCTTGAGAATTCTGTTGCATTATTGAAGTCTGATTTATTGAAACTCTCTAGTAGCAAGGATAAACTAAATGATATTCTTAGCAACCAGAGAAGTGTCAATATAAAATCTGGACTTGGTTTTAATAGCAAAAAGCATGCAAATCGAAATATGACTAAACATGGCATAGGTTATGAAAATGTTAAACATAATCAAAAATTTGCTAAGTCTAGTCATTTGCATAATGTCTTTGTCAAACCAAAACAGTTTGCATCCTCTGCTGTCACTTGTCATTTCTGTTGTAGAAAAGGACATTTTGTTTACAATTGCAAACTTAAAAGACTTGCCAATAGAGGATGTAAACAGATTTGGAAAATGAAGACACAAGATGTTAAAATTAACCCCCCAGGACCCAATTTGTATTGGGGACCTAAATGCAAATTCTAATCCTATTGCAGGTATGCTTGAGATCCACAAAACACCAATGGTATCTTGATAGTGGATGCTCAAAGCATATGACAGGGGACAAATCAATGTTTGTATCCCTCAATCTGAAAGAAGGTGGTTTCGTAAAGTACGGCGATAACAACAAGGGCAAGATATGCGGTGAAGGTAACATTGGCAGCAAATCAACTGCCATAATTAAAAATGTCTTATATGTGGAAGGGCTGAAACATAACCTTCTAAGTATAAGTCAGCTGTGTGACAATGGTTTTCAAGTAAGCTTTTCACCACTCTCTTGCACAATTGAAAACAAGCATGACAAAAGCATGAAATTAGTAGGTAATAGAGTTAATAATATATACATGTTAGATTTAACTGATATGCCTGTTAATTCTGCCTGTTGCTTATTATCAAATGCTGATGAAACATGGTTATGGCATAAACGCATTGCACACATTCATATTGATCATCTGAATAGACTTGTTAGCAAGCAGTTAGTCATAGGCCTTCCCAATAGAAAGTTTTCTAAAGATAGGCTGTGTGACTCCTGTGAGCAAAGCAAGCTTGTTAAGTCTTCTTTTCCCCCTATAGATATGGTCAAAACCAATAGGGTTTTACAACTTATCCACATGGATTTGTTTGGACCATCTCAGATTAGAAGTTTTGGTGGTAACTTGTATGGTTTTGTGTTGATCGATGATTATTCTCGGTTCACATGGACATATTTTCTGACTCATAAAAGTGACGCTTTTTCTGTCTTTAAAAAGTTCGCGAAATTAGTTCAAGATGAAACAGCATTTGTTAGACTTTGGTGTGGACTTAGGAACTGTTCCTATCTTGTGTGACAACACAAGTGCGATCAGTATCACTAAGAACCCAGTTATGCATTCCAGGACCAAGCATATCGAGATTCGGCATCACTTCATTCGAGATCAGTTTCAGTGTGGGAATATTAAGTTGGAATACGTCAACACAACTGAACAGCTAGCAGACATCTTCACCAAAGCATTGCCAAAGGAAAGCTTCCGTCACATTAGGATGAAATTAGGCATAATTGATCCTAGTCAGATCTGAATTATGTGTCAAATCGATTTGCAAAATCGATTGTCCTGTGATTACACATGAAAATGTGTTACACAATCGATTGACCAAATCGATGTGACCCATAATATGCTTTTTTTTATCAAAACTGTGAACACGAAATCGATTTGGGAAATCGATTGATTTTTATGTGGTTGTTATTTCTTTAAAAGAATCGATTTGGTAAATCGATGCTGAGGCAGAAATTTTCTGAACTGAGATATAAGTCTTCTGAAATTGCTCGAAATCGATTTGGGAAATCGATTGAGTCTGTTGATTTCTTTAAAAGAATCGATTGAACAACCAGCTGCGGAGACTGTTTCAGCAGAATCGGAATTGCTCACCAAACTGCTTGAATTTATGGCAGCACAAGCAGTTCACAACGCTAAGATGGAGGCATCTCATGAAAGGATTGAAGCTGCTATTCAGAAGATTCAAGCAGACCAAAATCAGATGGCGCAAGACGTGGCAGCTATTCAGGAACATCTGGGCATTAAGTTGTCCTTCAGCGATGTTGTTGAAATAGGAAGACAGGCGGCTGAAGAACCTGCTCCAACAACAGTAGAGATTGCTGCAACTCATGGTGAGGAGACACCTGCTGAGGTTAATACAGCGGTCTCAGCCTCATCCCCTGCTAATAATGAGGACCAGCATCTCTAGGCGTTTAGGACCTTAGGCTTCTTAGTTTTGTTTGTCTTTGTTTTTTTTGCTTTCGTTTTGTAATGATCATGATGAATGTAATTCTGTTTGATTTATGAACCTTGAGATTGTTAATCATTTCAATTGCTGCATTTCATTTTCATATTGTCTAGTGCGCGCCATAATCTGTTTTTGTACACTATTTCAAAATTGTTTTCAACTAAGTTAAAATATTACTGGCATTACTGCTTGTTATTACTAATCTTTTCTAGATTCTTTGTAGAGCAGTATTCAGGTTTGCTCAGGGGGAGCTAACATTTCTCTTTCACCACTTTTTGCCTTAACTGACAAAAGGGGGAGAGAAATTATAACTTGTGCTTTATTTTATCAGTTTTATTGCTCCTATTCATTATCTTTACTCTCTATGAATATTGAACTTAGGGGGAGCTCTACTAAAACTGTTACTTATAATTATTTTTCTCAAGTTAAAATTGCATGTTTGTCACTTAAATCAAAAAGGGGGAGATTGTTAGACATATGTTCGTTTTTGATGTTATTGACAAGCATCCAATTTGAAATACATCTAACATTGTCAACTGAGAAAAATTTCAGGAACAACAAATTCAATCCTACATACTCGAGACAATTGCTTGGAACTCAAGGAATCAACAAAATCTTGAAGATCCATGAGCACATCGATTAGTACAATCGATTCTATAACAGGGTTGAATAAGTTTACAAAGTTTGGTGTTACCTAATCGATTAGCACAATCGATTTGTACATCCTTAAAGAAAACAAACGGGCTATCAATCGATTCTCCAAATCGATTGGTACACATATTGGAAAATAAAATGTACAAGTCAGAGAGCCAGTTTGCCACAAATCGATTAGGCACATCGATTGAGTGAATCACCAAGACTAAACTGATTGTTTAAATCGATTGGACAAATCGATTGACATGCTTACTGAATTTAAAATGTGCAAGTCAGTAGCACGTTTTGCAGGCAATCGATTTGGCAAATCGATTGGAATAATCACTTCTTTAATTTTGTTTTTGTCTACATCGATTGAAACAATCGATTGTTAATGTCCCAGAGCCAAACCTGTTTACTAAATCGATTAGGCCAATCGATTCACTAAAACAAGTTTCAAAATAACTCAGGTCTGGAACATACACAATCGATTACTACAATCTGTTTATATACATCTGTGTAATAAAAGTTGGTATCAATCGACTTGGTAAATCGATTGAATAACCCAACTGATGAAAAGTACTTCAGACTTAAAATCCACAATCGATTGGCACAATCGATTGACATAAAAGTTTTATAAACAGAGACGACTGAATGGTTAAATGGATTAAGCACATCGATGGTTTTGATCTCGTTGTTTGAACAAAACACATCAAGTCGATTCTGCAAATCGATTTAATCATATACTGTCATCAAAGTTTGAAGAACTACTTAAAATAATCGATTGAGCAAATCGATTAGTATGTACAGTTTCAAGATTCAAGAAAAACAAGACTCGCGAAATCGATTGAGGAAATCGATTAACCAGCATTATGACTTTAATGAATCGATTGGGTAAATCGATTCATATGTTGTTTTTCCTGAAACTATATAAACTGTTTTTCTGTATCTTCACAATATACACAACAACATACACATAACTTTCTGACATCTTTGTTTCTCACTGTGAAATAACTTTGAACATTACTTTTTCAGTTATGAAGATTCATCTTTCATGATTCACAAGAACTGAGAAAGATTGCTGGAGAAACAACTTTAGAGAAGAAAACTGTTGAAGAAATTTCTATGTAATTTCTGATTAGATACATCTGTAAACAAATTCTTAAAACAAATAACATTGAGAAATCCAGTCTTAACTGGTAGTTATCTTCTGTGATTGAGAGGTCTCATCAAGAAGAAACTTGACTGTAATCTTGGAAGAGTTTATGGGAGATAAACTCTGGGATTCAGGGAGATAAGGATAGAATAGAAAGAATCGTTTTAGATTGATAGGCGAGGAGCTAGAACATCTGTAAACGGATTCTGAGATATTCTATTAGAAAGGCCAAGATTGGATTTGATCTTGGGACTGGATGTAGGTCGTTCAACAACGGCTGAACCAGTATAAATCACTGCGTACAATCTTTCTTACTCTTATCTCTTTTTAATTTCTGCAGTGTGTATTTGTCTGATATTGATTGAATGCTTGAATATCTTTCTGCATACTTTGATACTACATGAAAGACTGTTTCCAGCATGATTGTAAGTGAATCAATATCTTGAACAATAAACGTAACTGGTGCATCTCTCAATATATTCTTTGATCCATATACTTTGTGCATTCATTTGTATTGTAGTTTTGGGACCTTATTCTGATGCTGTGTTTAATAAATGTACGATTTGTTAAACTGCTGCGCATATCTCTAAAAATAGGTAATCTTCCGCATAATTTTCATTTAACAGAGGTTACTGGTACCAACATCATTGGATGATCAATTAGGTCATTTTCGTCCTCCCTAGGCATATTCTTGTCCAATTAGGGTTTTTAACCAATCTTGTGCATCCAATAAGTGTGTTTGTGCCATTGAATGATCAATTAGGTCATTTTAGTCCTCCCTAGGCTTATTCTTATCCAATTAGGGTTTTTAACCAATCTTGTGCTTCCAATAAGTTGAGTTGTGTCATTGGATTAACATTTAGGTCATTTTCGTCCTCCCTAGGCTTATTCTTGTCCAATTAGGGTTTTTAACCAATCTTGTGCATCCAATACGTTCATTTGTGTCATTGGATTAACATTTAGGTCATTTTCGTCCTCCCTAGGCTTATTCTTGTCCAATTAGGGTTTTTAACTAATCTTGTGCATCCAATAAGTTCATTTGTGTCATTGGAAGATCAATTAGGTCATTTTCGCTCTCCCTAGGCATATTCTTGTCCAATTAGGGTTTTTAACCAATCTTGTGCATCCAATAGGTGTGTTTGTGTCATTGGATGATCAATTAGGTCATATGTTCGTTTTTGATGTTATTGACAAGCATCCAATTTGAAATACATCTAACATTGTCAACTGAGAAAAATTTCAGGAACAACAAATTCAATCCTACATACTCGAGACAATTGCTTGGAACTCAAGGAATCAACAAAATCTTGAAGATCCATGAGCACATCGATTAGTACAATCGATTCTATAACAGGGTTGAATAAGTTTACAAAGTTTGGTGTTACCCAATCGATTAGCACAATCGATTTGTACATCCTTAAAGAAAACAAACGGGCTATCAATCGATTCTCCAAATCGATTGGTACACATATTGAAAAAAATTGTACAAGTCAGAGAGCCAGTTTGCCACAAATCGATTAGGCACATCGATTGAGTGAATCACCAAGACTAAACTGATTGTTTAAATCGATTGGACAAATCGATTGACATGCTTACTGAATTTAAAATGTGCAAGTCAGTAGCACGTTTTGCAGGCAATCGATTTGGCAAATCGATTGAAATAATCACTTCTTTAATTGTGTTTTTGTCTACACCGATTGAAACAATCGATTGGTAATGTCCCAGAGCCAAACCTGTTTACTAAATCGATTAGGCCAATCGATTCACTAAAACAAGTCTCAAAATAACTCAGGCCTGGAACATACACAATCGATTACTACAATCTGTTTATATACATCTGTGTAATAAAAGTTGGTATCAATCGACTTGGTAAATCGATTGAATAACCCAACTGATGAAAAGTACTTCAGACTTAAGATCCACAATCGATTGGCACAATCGATTGACATAAAAGTTTTATAAACAGAGACGACCGAATGGTTAAATCGATTAAGCACATCGATGGTTTTGATCTCGTTGTTTGAACAAAACACATCAAGTCGATTCTGCAAATCGATTTAATCATATAATGTCATCAAAGTTTGAAGAACTACTTAAAATAATCGATTGAGCAAATCGATTAGTATGTACAGTTTCAAGATTCAAGAAAAACAAGACTCGCGAAATCGATTGAGGAAATCGATTAACCAGCATTATGACTTTAATGAATCGATTTGATAAATCGATTCATACGTTGTTTTTCCTGAAACTATATAAACTGTTTTTACTGTATCTTCCAAAAAAAACACACAACAACATACACATAACTTTCTGATATCTTTGTTTCTCACTGTGAAATAACATTGAACATTACTTTTTCAGTTATGAAGATTCATCTTTCATGATCCACAAGAACTGAGAAAGATTGCTGGAGAAACAACTTTAGAGAAGAAAACTGTTGAAGAAATTTCTATGTAATTTCTGATTAGATACATCTGTAAACAAATTCTTAAAACAAATAACATTGAGAAATCCAGTCTTAACTGGTAGTTATCTTCTGTGATTGAGAGGTCTCATCAAGAAGAAACTTGACTGTAATCTTGGAAGAGTTTATGGGAGATAAACTCTGGGATTCAGGGAGATAAGAATAGAATAAGAGGAATCGTTTTAGATTGATAGGCGAGGAGCTAGAACATCTGTAAACGGATTCTGAGATATTCTATTGGAAAGGCCAAGATTGGATTTGATCTTGGGACTGGATGTAGGTCGTTCAACAACGGCTGAACCAGTATAAATCACTGCGTACAATCTTTCTTACCCTTATCTCTTTTTAATTTCTGCACTGTGCATTTGACTGATATTGATTAAATGCTTGAATATCTTTCTGCATACTTTGATACTACATGAAAGAATGTTTCCAGCATGATTGTAAGTGAATAAATATCTTGAACAATAAACGTAACTGGTGCATCTCTCAATATATTCTTTGATCCATATACTTTGTGCATTCATTTGTATTGTAGTTTTGGGACCTTATTCTGATGCTTTGTTTAATAAATGTACGATTTGTTAAACTGCTGCGCATATCTCTAAAAATAGGTAATCTTCCGCATAATTTTCATTTAACAGAGGTTACTGGTACCAACAGTAGTACCCCTCTGTCCCACGATAATCAACATAGTTGACTATCAAACATATTCAGGAAATAATATTTTTACTAAATTGCCCTTATTTAATATAGATATACTTATAATAACCATAAATGTAAAGAAAAAAAATGTTTGATTGTCTGCAGTACTATAACTAGAGAGAACAATTGGAAAAATATAATTAAATAAAAATTAATTTCTAATTAAAAATAAATAAAAAAGAAAATAATAATAATAATAATAATAACAATATTATTATTATTATTATTATTATTATTATTATTATTATTATTAATTGCAGGTTGATTTATTTTCTTTTTGTTTGGAAAAATTGCAGGCTGATTCATATAGTAATACTGGGTGCTACAATTTACAATGTTCAGGCTTTGTTCAAATTAACCACAAAATTGTATTAGGAGGAGCAGTTTCTAACACTTCTACATATAATGGGCGCCAATTTGAAATTTCTTTTATGGTCTGGAAGGTTATTTTATGCTCTAATGATAAAAAAAAAAAAAGTAAATATGATCACCAAAGTTATACAAAAAAAATTAAATTTTGTATTTGAAAATAAAAAATCTATGATCACATTAATCATTTTAGTCACAATTTAATGATCTAGATGGTAATATCTTGATCATTATTTCTTTCACATCAATTATTCAGAGTCCTCTGAAAACATATTTTTTCTATTCTTTGTTTAGTTAAAGTTATTCAAATATTGAGCTCCTCTCATATTTTTTATCATTTATTTTTTTATTATTTAACAAAATATTAATATTTTGCGTATTTCATTCACGACCTTGTTACATTTGTTTTCCTATTTTTGACCCATTCTTGTCTAGCTTGCATGTTCTTTTAATGATTATGTCTATGTTTGATTAACTTTTATGTCTATGTTTGAATAACATTGTCGAGAAACAAAAGCTTTCATTTAAGGTTTTCTTTGACTATTTATTTTAGGATCCAAAGACACATCATTGGTGGCTTGATGTTGGACCAGGAAATTTAATTGGGTATTGGCCATCATCTTTGTTCACAAGCTTAAAAGATCATGGAGATAGAGTTTATTTTGGTGGAGAAATAGTTAATTTGAATTCAAAGAAAACTCATACTTCAACTCAAATGGGTAGTGGACATTTTGCTGAAGAGGGTTATGGTAAAGCTGCATACATTAGAAATATGGAACTTGTGGATTATAATAACCACTGGTATATAGCACAAAATCAACAAATTGGATCACAATTTCCAAATTGTTATGATCACAAAGCTGGAATTGGAAAAGAGTGGGGGAGTTACTTTTACTTTGGTGGACCTGGTAGGAATGTCAAGTGTCACTAAGGGAACAAATAATATAGAATAAGAAAAATAATAATTTCTTCTATTCCAATAAATTTTTTAAAACTCTATTGAATAATTCATATGTTCACATATATTAAGTTCTTATTTGTTCATTTTTTTATTCAAATGTCATATATTGATGGTACCATTACCCCTTTAGACTATTTGTAAATGTCTATGGAGATGACATCAATTATATAAGATGTCATTATTCTGCTTTAAGACATAGAAAAATATGTTCTCCACGCACTCCCTCATTTGAATACTAACAAAATGGGGGGGAATTTTTTTTCCATACGACCCATTTATAGATAGGATCGACAACTATCTAATTATTCTATCACTAAAACCACTAGAGAAGCCCCTGTAAATGGATACCTATGATAAAGTCACTTATCTTCACAAATATGTTGAGAACATGGATATCATCCTAAACTACTATGAGCACGAGAATCCATAAAGTGCAAAAGATATTTCCTTACAGTAAAAAATGTGGCAAGGACTTGGTTCAAAAGTCTAGGACCCCAATTCAATCGCTTGATTGATGGAACTCAATCATCAGTTCATGTTGCATTTCACAACCAAGAGGAAATATCCCAAATTGGTGGCCACCAGTGGGGAGATATATAAGGGAATGTACTAGTCACTAAAAAAATGCATAGAAATTTGCACAAGGTATCAATGGTAGTAAGATGAAGATGTATCTCCTCGACCATGCTTTACCAATGTTGTGACAAAATTCTTCATTTCATGTTTTGAGTAGGGGTGTACACGAGTTGGGTTAAGCCGATTTTGAAAAAATTTGATGCATGAATCGATCGATTATCTTTGGGTTGAGTTGAGTTTTAAATCTGTTTTTTTTTTCTCTCTTTCATTTAACCCAAACCAACCGATCCGATCAAGAACATGTTGGATTAGTTGGATTTTGTTGACGGGTTATACATAAATAGTAACATGTTTTTTATTTTACGGGAGAACCATAAGTAACATCAATAACAATTTAATTGAATAAAAATATATTTAATACTTGAATATCTCAAATACCATAAAATTTTCATCACATCATTTAATTCTTTTAAAAAGTGAACAACCTTTCACACAAAAAATAAATCAAACAATCTTCAAATATATAAATAAATTCAACAAGCTTTAAATGCATAGGTAATGCCAACAATAAAATATAAAATTATCAATTCTAAACAATGTCAACTTCAAGTCCAAACACTTAACACATTCCTCAAATTACGGAAGGAAACAATTGAGAATCTAAAAAAACAAATATCAATAATAAAATTGAGGAGTTAAAGAAGGAGAAATAATAAATAAGTCAAATATGTATGAAACAAAGCAATAACATGTACCTTAAGATGTAGTAGTGATTGTGTTAAGTTCAACAACAATCACCCTAACATCAATTGAAATTAATTTAGACAACTCTAATATTTTAAATACAATACACAATCTCATTAGCACACCAAATAATTAAAAGAATAAACAAAAATAAAAGAAAATCAATTTGAAAGTTAAAATAAAACATTTACACTTGATTCAATCTTTTTTACATCAACCAACTCAACTGCTAAATCAATTTTCTTAGGAGATTTAATCCAATTTTGGATACAAATTAAAGCTTCAACAGTAGTTGTTAAGACAAAATCTCAATTAAATGTTTTGATGATAATTAAAACAAAAGATTAATTAAAGATTATTAATTATGATTCTAAATGTTTTGATATTTAACATGTGCTTTTGAGTGTGTTAAAACAAGATAGGTATCAAACATCACAAATTAGATCAAAGAAAGCAGTTCTGGAAAATGAAGATGGATCTTGACACAGTTCTAGAAAACGAAGATTGATCTTAAAGCTATTCAGGAAAACGAACTTGACTTTTTGCTGAGAAACGAAGAACGATATTCGTTTATGGTAGAAACAAGAATAATCAGTTTTCTTGTAAAAGATCAATCCTGGAAACATTATTCATCTCATATCCTCATATAGAATCAACAAAGGATCAATCTAAGTCATATTTGTTACAGAATTTGAAGAATCAAAGACATGCTTCAATAAAAGTATAATTCAAGATCATTCTTCAAAAGAGGCAATTGCAAGTACAAGGCTACAAACTGTAAAGTACACTACTGATTGTACTTTTTAAGACATGCACACATGATTGAAAAAAGCAAGCACTCAACTCAGAAAACTGACACAATCTCATAATACAAATCAGTTCATCACAAATTCGAAGATCAATCCTGGTTCTCAAGATTGATCTTGGATGCAGCTGTGATTACTCTTGCTTTTTGGTAGATTTTATCCAACAATTATCTCATGACAACTGGCCCTATTCCAACGGTCATATGAGCTATCCCAAGCTATCTTGAAGTCTATAAAAGTAGCTTCAAGATGAAGAACAAAACACAACAAAAAGTGCCAAGCAAAGATCAATCATTTCAATCATACTCAAATGTCTCAATATCATTCTTATAGCTTGCTGCTTTTAATCTTTGTGTTTTGTAAGAATCAGTAACAAATGAGCTATATTTACAAAATCAATTTCTCGAACAAGAGTTGAGTAAATACCCAGATTATAAATAGTCTCAAATCCACCTTTTTGAAACTCAAGGTTATTTTGTCAACATAATTTTGAGTAAATTGTAGAAATCCTTTCTCGTTTTGAAAGGTAACTTGTTAAAGGCTTTCCAAAACAGTAAGGTAGAATTGAAGAAATCCTTTCTAGGTAGAAGGGTAGAAACTGTGTAAAGATCAAGATTGATCTGTGAAAAAGTGTGATAACCAAGAACAATCTTGCCTTTGAGCACATAGTGGAAAATCTCATTCTTGTGAGGACTAGACGTAACCCGTGTTTAGGTGAACCAGGATATATGTCTACGTAATCTTTCTATCTCTATCCTTGTTTACTATATGCTTAACAATCATATTTTATTTTGATAAAATTGATTTTACTGTTTTTGAAATAAACCAAGATTGATCTTTAATAATACCAAGATCGATCTTCATTACTACGAAGGTTGTTCTTAAGTTCTTAATTTTAATACCAAGATTGATTCAGTAGTGACATTTAATGAACTATGAAATGGAACGAGGATTCGACCCCCTGTACTAAACAATGACTCTAATGATACAATAGACACTAGAATAACTATAATATCTCTAGCTGTGCGAGAAAGAAGATTGTATTTTTTTTTTCCTTTCCACTATTTAAGAATGTTAAATGTAGGGGAGTCTTCTTCAATACCATCCTCTGAATACCTATCCAACCCACTTTCTTGCAACTGAACTTGTTTTTTCTTCATTTTCAATCTAAATTTTTTTTCCTATCATCCTAATCCCCCTTTTAAATGTTAGAATATTAGTGCATGTTGAGATTTGAGTTAATAGAATCACTAGCTTCATTAGTAATGGGATGCAAAACAATATAGTGTTCAATCAATTTACTTATGAGTGGACTTATAAGTGCAATACATTATTTCAAAAAAAAAAAAAAACTCAATATACTCAAGTTTATAACAGGGATCAAGAAAAACAACAACAAACACAAGAAAATTTATCTCACCACTATCCCAATATTTGTTGAATTTTATTTGCATATTTGCAGTCATCTTTTTCAAAACAACATCTTCTATGTTCTCAATGTTTTATGAATTTCAATTAACTGCTTAAAAAAAAAGAATTGGTTGTAACATGTAATGAACAAGAAAAATTAAAAGTCGTTTCACAGAAAGTCTTCAAAAACTTCACACAAAAATATAATAGTGTTCCCAATCGGTCTCGCAATCGATAACACAGTGTAACTGTGTTAATTGTGTGGCTAAGCAAGTAAGCAACCGATGAATCACATATAATTAGTTTGGTATCGTATAAGAATTAGTCATTTATAAAATATACTTCACTGATATGTCAAATATTCTTTGAAGCGAAGCTAATGAATTTAAATCCAATTTTATCGATCCTTAAGATATCCTGTTCAATTTATTTTTGAGTCAATTTTATGACTAAGCGAGTGTGACAGAATTATGTCATGTGAGTGTTTCTTGAGTGATGTTTTGATCATAACCGTCAAGAACCAAATGAAGGATTACTTCAAAAATTATTAAATAAAGTATCATTTAATTAAATAACCGTCTTGAGTGACATTTTTTTTCTTAAATAAAGTATTTTTTTACTTTGAACATTAAATGACATCAATAGAAATAAAATATAAGTAATTCGTTTTTAATTAAGTATTTTCTGAATAAATGTTTAATTATTTTTCTAATAACATCATTAAAATTTTGGATTTATATATATATACTTATGAGAATCGTGGATAAGTACAAATATATAAAACCAAACATGGATTTTAACAACTCAATAATTTTTCTCCTCCTACTTATTTTTCGGCTTTGTTCTTTGGTTAATCATGTTTACTCTTCAAAAACTGGTTATGGTCAATTTGTTAATCAAACATTTCAACAAGAAGAATATTTTCAGAAATTGATGAAGAAGAAAGCAGATCAACAAACATGTTGTTAAGACAATTCATGTATGTTAAAATAAATTTTAATTTATTTTAATAGTTTGTTTGAATAAAACAATTTATTGAAACAATTTGATTTAAACGATAATTCAAATTCTTCAATATAAATTTTATTATTTCGATGGTAAATTTGAATAATTTTTATAATGAAATAGTTTTATAATGTATTAAGTGGAAAGTAAATTTAGAAAATGACTAATGCTCATTAATATGAAAACTTTTTTAATAAAAGAGAAGAAATATATTGTCATTAAAACATGATAACCTTTGTATCCTCCAAATAATTTATATTATCTATTACTTTATTTTTAGCAGGTTTTTCACTACTTCGTCAAACTTGGTGTGTGAGACATTTGTAACGTGTGAGACATTTGTAACTTATAGCATCACTATTAGAGTATTTCAAATACCACATAAAAATTAGGAGCGTTCATAAGTACGAGTAAATAAACAAACTGGATCACCTAATTCAATTGGCATTTTGATCTAAATCTTCAAATCTATATCTAATTTGAACCAATTCATGTAAATTCAATCATATTCAATTCGGGTATTAGATTTAATATTTTTTACCCGCAAACGCAACTCATTGATGTGATATATATATATATATATATATATATATATATATATATATATATATATAATTATTTTATTATTAATGTATAGTTAAAATTTAATTGTTAGAATCTATTTGAGAATGTGTTGCTATTTTAGATGATCTAAGTGTTTTATTGTGTTTGTGAATGTATTTTAAGTTTTTAATTATATGTTGTGATATAGTTTTATTATTTTTTAGATGTTCAAGTATTTATATTTAATTAATTTTTTAATGATAATTTTTTTTCATAATGACCTACGAACGGAATGGAATCCAATCAACTCATTATTGGGTTAGTTTGATTTGGCTATGATGTTAAAATTATGGATTGAGAGTTCAACCCAAGTCAGATGAAATTGATTGATTTGAATATCAGGTTTTATAAGAAATGACTCAATACAACCCATGTACACCACTAATAAAAATAAGAAATTTGAAATTCCTTTCTAATCTTAAATTGGTCCTCATAATTCTTTCATATTATGCAAATTTGTTCATATCTGTTTAAAATATAAACCGTTAAGTCCCTATCAACTTTTTATTTTGCAAATGGGTCCTTATAGTATCAAAATTTGCAAACTGGTCCCTAAAATATACAAATAAAGTGAAGATTAATCCCTATATTTTGATACAGTCCTTAATTTTTTTTAATTGCAACTTGGTCCCTATTTTTGATATTTCGCAAGTTTATCCCTTAACTACTTGAAATTTCAAATTTAACTTTATTGTCTTCAAAATAGCATTTTTTTTGTCACATTTCCTTATATTGAACAATTTTTTCCCGAAACTTATATAACGTATAAAAATAGCCCGGTAAAAGTAATTTAAAAATCAAATAATTTCAATCGAAGCATTTAAATTTTTTTAGAATTCTAATATTCATATAATTTCCAATTACCCCAATATGTTTGGATGTGGGAAATTCAAATTCCAGCATGTATCTTAAATTGTTTAAATAAATTACCTTTTGTGTAAAACAAATTTTAAAAAATTTAAAATGTGAGATTTCATAAGATAATTTGTTAAAATTAAATTTATGTGATTTTAAAT
>JBBPBR010000007.1:18229010-18241438 GCA_037974775.1 Cicer pinnatifidum | reverse complement strand
AATGTTCAGTTTACACCTATTTCCTTTTGTTATTTATATTTTCCCCAAAAAATTGGAAACTTATAAAAATGACTCAATTCTAAATAAGCAAATTCTCTGTCCAATCAAAATTTAGAAATGAAAGAAATTTACTTGAAGTATTTGAATTTTTCATAATTTTAAATCTTTTATAATTTTCAATTACTTCATCCAAACAATTTATGTCTTGTTGTCTAATTTAATTATATGCTTGTGTAATTGGTGGTTGTGTCATAATTTTGAAATTCTCTATAATTGTCAATTACTTCATGCAAAAAATTTAAGTTTTGGTATCTAACTAATGTATGTTTGTGTTTTTTTTTTTCCAGAGTCCTGATGGTGATATCATCGACTGTGTTATGATTCATAAACAACTGCTTTTGATCATCCTTTATTGAAATCACATAAACTATTAGTATTTTTTTAATTGACATTAGTATTCAAAAATATTTATGTATCCAATTAAGTTTTAATATTTTAACTTTATAATTGAGAATTTTTTAAGCATACTTTTATATACAGATCTTCCAAAAATATCAAAAGGACATAATCAAACCGGTATTTTGAGTGACAATTTTCAGTTATGAAGTTTATCTGATGAAGCATGGTCTGACAAAACAATTCCAATCAGAAATATCAAAAGGACATAATCAAACCGGTATTTTGAGTGACAATTTTTAATTATGAAGTTTATCTGATGAATCATGCTCTGATAAAACAATTCCAATTTTAAGAAACAGAAATGATGACACTACAAAAAAAGAGATCTATTGTGACACTCAACATCTAGTGATATCTCTTTATTTGTCACAAAAATAACTTTTAGCTACAGACAGAGTGTCACTTATTCTTATTTAATATTTATACATCATAATTATTTTTTAAAAATTTTGAGCTACGGACAGAATGTCACTTATTCTTATTTAATATTAATACATTATAATTGAAAAAAAAAACTCAAATATTCGTACAAATATTCCGATCTAAATAAATATTAATTTAAGAAAATATATGTGATTTCAATGCAGAATCAACTCTTTGCTCAAACCCATTTTCTTTGCACCCAAACACTCTCCAGAAAGTCTCTTCAATTTTCTCGGGAAAATCTCATCATCTCGTGACAAGTGTACGTCGATGATCACCTTCTATGTGACATCGAAGGTAACCACCTCACTTCTGCTGCTATCCTCGGTCAAGACAGTAGCGTTTGGGATCAGAGTCACAATTTCCCTCAGGTTTTCAATTCTCTTCATAATCATCATTCGATCTCATTCTTATATTTAATTTCGATTTGTTCCTTTCGCGATTCATCGCTTACTTAATCATTTAATTTTGGTGGTTTCATTTCCTAAGGAATATTCTAGATTCACCGATCTCTGTTCACTGCGATTGTAAATTAACCTAACAGTGACTACTGTTATTAACTTGTTGTTTGAGATTATTAAATGATCCGCGTGCAAATGAAGTTCCTCAACAGTGAAATTGAATTGAAACTATGTCGTTTGGATTATATATTGCATCTAATTAATATGCTACATTTTTTTCATGTGTGATTGATACATAATGTTCATGAGATGCATATCTATTTGAAGTTTAGTTGATCTATTCTTATTTGTGATGTATTGGTGTTTATTTTGTGTAGTTCAAGTCTGAGGATATAATTGGTATCATGAATGATTTTGCTGAATAACTGGTAAATCATCCTTGTACCTTAGGCCTCTTCTTGGTAAATCATCCTGGTATATCATGATATCGTGTCAAGGACTAACACTCATAATATATTTAAAAGAAAAACAATTAATAACGATGTAAGAGATAGACACAAGGTATGCCAATGATATTGTTGTTATCATTTTCGTCTTAAAGTAAGAAAGTCTCTTTTGATTTCATTTATTTATATCTTTGAGCCAACTATATCAAGAAATTAAACACAAACCAACATTACACAGTATGTAATTGCACCACGGAGGAAAGGCTATCTTTAACATGTGGGTGCCCCATGTGGAATATAATGAACTTAGTGTCACCTACCCATTAGAATAGGTAGTGATATTTTTATCTTTCTATTGTACATACCAATACCAACTCCAATCATAATTTGTTAGTTTAATAGCAAGATAAAACAACAAAATCAACACTAATAACTAATTTTAAATTAAAATGATATTCTTAATTATCATTCATATACAGTTAAATCCCATTAATATTATCTATTTCTAAGGAACAACATCCATACATTCAAAACCTAAAACATTAGTAGAGTGAGTGAACATGCAGAAAAATGGCATCAAATTAAGAAGTTCATAAAAATCTCTAGTGATGTTGATTCATAGTCGTCAAATCGAAAGTTAGTCTCAAAGGAATGTCTACTATCTCTTAAAGTTTCTACATTTGTTGTATAAGAAAATATATAAATCTAATATTAAACTCAAATTCAATCCACTATTTCATATATACTCAAAACCGACTTTGATGTTAACATCTAACTAATTAATTAAACTTAAACATGATCATACATTCAAAATCAAACACATGCAAACATTAAATTTTGAAATAGATCAATTGAATTCCGTTCTAGAATATATACTCTAAATCGCAAGACTGTAAAAATCTATGTCAGATTTAAAAGAAAAATGTGACACAAACATCAAAACATTCAAATAAATCTCATTGTAAAATATTCCAATGCCCTTTCCTTTAAACATTAACTCTACTCGACATAATGAAAAACTAGAGCAAAGCTATCTGAAAGATGAAACAACTTTCTACATATAGTATTCTCTATCTTGTTGAACTGATGTGTCATAAAGCATCCACTTAGGAGTTCAATAATATTAAGGGTAACTATTGGATCCAACTTTAAAGGAGTAGGCTGTTTGGAAGTGGTTACCAAAATATCATATGAGAGAAAATATAAGAAATTAAATTGACCTTTATGAGGTTTGCACTCATTTACACCCTCTTTGTTACAAAAATGACACTCAATTATGATAATTTCAATTATGATTAACTCTGTGTTCTTTCAATTATGATTAATTGTGTGTTCTTTTTACTTATATTATACTATTAACATGATTTTAAAACTCAACTCCTTCGTTATTTGTGTTTGACTGACTTGGCCTTACATTTGCAAAATCGTAGTTATGACAGGTTAATGAGTCTTGAAGTTCAAGTTTGGGAGAAACCCTACTCTTAAGGTGATATCAGGAATAAGAGTTCTAAATTGTATTTTACTTTTAATTTTTTTATTACAAACAATATTTTTATTTTGTATGAAAACCTATTAGTAAATTTTTGTAATTAAATTAAGAAATTCTAATTAATTCAAGTTTATTGAGATTGCACTATTTTATAAGAGGAAAAAGTTTAAAGTGGTTCTTTTGAATTTTGAGAAATGTGATATCTTAAATTAGTTATAAAAGTTTTTATTACCTTAAAAATATATCTTTTTTATCCACTGCAAATGTACTGCAAAAAAATATAATAATAATAATAATAATAAATCTAGTATAAACTATTATGTATTATTTTGGATTTAGGGTGTCACAATTTGTGCCTAACTTTTGGATTTAGACTAATGAAAAAGAGTTTATGATGGCGCCTAAGACTAGTATACGTGTGGAGAATAACATAGATCCTTCAAGTAGTACTAACATGTTAAGTGTAGATTATTATAACTATCAACACTTTGAGGTGATGAATGATATGATTTTGGATGTTGTTAGGGTTAATTTTCAATTCAATGAAGATCAATATGACGACAATAATGACTTCCAAATGAAGAAGCTTACAAATTTTATGGTCTTTTGAAAGAGACAAATAAATCGTTGTTTAAAGGATCTTCAAACTCAAAGTTATCAATGTGTATTAGACTTTTAGGTCTAAAGTCTCTGTTTCATGTTTCTGGTTTAGCTTTAGATTTGATTACTTAAATTATACTAGATGCAATACCTATTAGAAATGGTTTGTCGCAAAGTTATTACGATGCTAAAAGATCAGTGTCGAAGTTATAATTGGGTGTTAAGAGAATTGATTGTTGTGTTAAAGGTTGCATGTTGTACTACGACAACAAATTTGATATAAATGATGCTAACTTAATTGAATTTAAGTTTTGTCAACAACCAAGGTATCACCAAAGGAATAACTCTATGGCAAGTAGACGAAAATCAATTCCAAAGAAGGAAATATTTTATCTACCTATTGTATCAAGATTGTAGAGAATGTTTGTATTAATGCAAACAACATGAAAGATAACGTGACATTATGATAATAGAAGAAATTTAGGTGAGGTGTGACATCCATCTAATGGACAGGCGTGGAACACTTTGATCAAATGCATCTTGATTTTACGTCAGATCCACGCAATGTAAAATTTGGATTATCCTCAAATGGATTTACACCTTATATGCAAACATCGTCTACTCTTTATTCTTGTTGGCATGTTGTTAATATTTCATACAATCTTCATCTTGATATGTGTCTATCTAAACCTTACATGTTTTAGTGGTCGTGATACCAAATCCTTTTAACCCTACAACTGACATTGATATTTTTTTTACAACATTTGATTGATGATTTGAAGAGCTTGTGGAGTGATGTCTTGAAATACGATATTGCTTGAAAAAAAATTATGATGAGAGTTGCTTTCATGTAGACCATTAATGATTTCCCAGCTTATGGGATGTTGTCATGATGGGGGACCCATGCTAAATTAATTTGTCCTATTTGCATGGAAGACAAAAAAATGTTTACATTAAAATTCCGCAGGAAGGCATTGTCGTTTGACTGACATCGTAGGTTAGTACCTGTTGATCATGCATTTTAAAGGAATAAATCTGTATTTATCAAAAGCTACACAGAAAATTTAGGGCCATTGCTTAAATTGACATCGAAAAGTAAAAGATATGTCAAATGTACAAATTTTTAATGGTGTGGCTTGTAAACCACAAGGTTACGGACAATGGCACAATTAGACAAAAATATGTATTTTTTGAGATCTTCCGTATTAGAAAGACAATCTTTTGAGACAAAATCTCAATGCTATTGAGAATAATTTCTTTGACAACATAATTACAAATGACAAAACTAGAAAAGACATAGGTATATCTTGTGTAGTACCTCAATTTTGTCCGATCAATTGAAAATGATTTAAAAAATATATAATAAGAAATAATATGTTTTGCAAGTATTATTGTAAAAATTTTTAAAAAAAAATGTCATTTTACAAATTTGGCCCAATTTTGAGTCAATATTATCATGAGTTTTCTCATTCCATTCCACACCAAAAATGAAAAATAAAATTTAAAAAAAATATATATATTCTTCCTTTATTCTTTTGCGTAGGAACACCCTCTCCCTTTCTAATTTTCAGTCTCATTTTTGTTCTCCTCTTTGATAAGCTACCTTTCTCTTTAATTATATGAGGTTGTTTGACTTTATCATTGTATCAATTAAAAAACTAGCAATTAATTTTATCTAATGGACACAATCAATCATCATTGTAATCTATAAATTGAGGCAAAAAATCAATGAAAAAGAGAGGGAAAATTTTGGCTCAAGAAATTTTGGAAAAAATGAAGTTGATGGTGAAGAAACAACAACTCAAATCTATTCTCAAAATCATATATTTTAAAATTAAAAGAAAAAATAAAAAATGAGAAAAATAGGGCATCACCGTCATTTCAACTACCACGAATAACCATCGCCAACCACCGTCAACCATGCACCATCGTTGTCTACCACATATCAATGTCACCCTCACATTTGGTCTGTTCTCTATCTATTAACTACATCATTTGGTCCTTTAACTTAATCTGAATATTTGAGTTATGCATTTGATAAAATTTGCATTATACTGAAGATGGTTATTCATTTTCGTTTTTTTTGAAATATTGTAGAAAAAATGATAACATCGTTGACATTTTGAAACATAAAAATCAAATTGTCACTTAAAATTAAAATAAAGAACTAAATAAAAAAAGATAAAAGATTAAAACGTTAACTAAAATTAAGTAAAAGGATCGTGGGTGCTATTTAGCCAAACTTTTATCATTGCGAATAGATATCTTAATGGATTATATTTTACTTGTGAGAAAAATTATTCGTAAAAAAAAATTATTTTAAAAATTATTATTTTGTCTAATGTTAATTAATAATGTTACACCAAGCTAGAGTTTAACTTTATTGGAGACTACCTCTTGGGGGTGAAAATCATCAGACAATATAAAATGCGGCCAAATTTTGTGATAAACTTTCGATGAAATTTTTATAGTAATTTAATAATATAATAGATTAATAATATAATTTTATTTCGATGAATTTAAATAACTTCATTAACTGATAAATTGGTAGAACATACAAAATACAATTACACAATACAATTAATTATAATTATGATAATATCTACTATCTCACCCTCAAAAATGGGTCTTACAAAAATATTACCCATAAAATTTTCAATCAAGAAACCACTATTAATAGCGTTAATTTATCATACTAATTAACAGTAAGATACATTTCTGTTAAAATTTTGCAAATAAATTTTTACCGATAAAAATATTTATGGTAAGAGTAACTCAAATATTATGATAAAAGATAACATTTTTGTTACTAAAAAAAATATAATTCCACTTCAAACAAAACACAAATAATTAAATAAAATTATTTTTTAAATTTTAAAAAACTATTTCAAAATATATTTATGCCACTGAAGATATTATTGAGTTGAGTCGCGGATTAGGACGTATGTTTAAGACGTTTCACAATATTGTCTAAATTATGCAAGGCAGACTATCAACCACAAAGTCGCCAGGATAAAACAAGTTTTACTGCACTGTAGAAAATTGTTCTAGAGTTACATCTTCAATATGACGGTTAAAGCCACTCGCAATTCGTATTATGAACACTCATAAATCAAAAGTACTAAGACATAGAAAATGCTCTAAAAGAACTGTGGTATTAGGACCACTCAAAAAGTGAATGGACTACGACATAAAAATCGCTCTAAAAGGACGTATGTTTAAGATGTTTCACAACATTGTCTAAATTATGCAAGGCAGACTATCAGCCACAAAGTCGCCAGGATAAAACAAGTTTTACTGCACTATAGAAAATTGTTCTAGAGTTACACATTCAATACGACGGTTAAAGCCACTCGCAATTAGTATTATGAATACTCATAAATCAAAAGGACTAAGACATAGAAAATGCTCTAAAAGAAATGTGGTATTAGGACCACTCAAAAAGTGAAGGGATTACGACATAAAAATCGCTCGAAATGGACAGTGGTATTATGACAAGTTAAAAATTGAACGTACTACGAAATAAAAACTACTCTAAACGAATAGTGGTATTATGACAACTCTGAAATCAAAGGGACTACGGTATAAAAAACGATCTAAAAGAAAGTGGTACTATCCACTAAAAATCGAAGGAACAGAAAGAAAGGGGAGAAGTGGCTCAAAAATACATCAAAAAGAAAAGAGAGATAAAAGAGAAAGTCTGGAAATGCATCCAACTTTGGTGTGCTTTTCACAAGTTTGATACTCAATAGTGATAGAACAAACTCACATATTTTCTATTCAATGTAGTACTTTAGTATTTATAGAGTTGAAAATTACTCAATATATGAGAGTTTTTCAATGTGGGACTTCAATAACTTTTAAATTTACATACTAACATATTCTATGTTCCAACAATCTCTCACTTGAATTAAAAAAATGTTTCTGAAATAGTTTTAAACACTTCTATAAGATTGTGCATAAGCATATGTGTCTCTTGACTTGAACCTTTGCATAGTAATTGAGATTCAAATTCAACAAGAGTGACTTGTAGTCTTGAACCCTATCTCTTACATTAAACACACACATAACTTTTTCATAAGGTGTATTCTAAAATAGTCATGATAATGGTCTTATACGTATACCCATTATAGTGAACGTTCAAGAAATTCTGCCTCAAAATTTTATAGGAAGTGGACCCACTTCCACATTCACATAGGTGAGTCTATCAATAGTACTCTTGAAGCTAGGTACTCCACTCAACATGGAGTATATATCTTATCAAGAGCTTCTATTATCTCATCATATCATTGCTTCAGAAACCACACTTCTCTGATTTATAATAGCATGTTCATCTCATATCACTTTACAACTTGTTACTATCCATTGAACCTAATTCTTAGACTCTCCAGTCTTTTAGGTTGGGTTACCATCTTGAGTGACTCTATAGGCATTAGTGTCATCCTTTTGGATATATATAGGACTTTTTCTCTAGCTGACCATTTCTTCAAAGGATTTGCTAAATTCTCATCAACGCATACATGATTCACTATATATAACAACTCCTTTAGAACATAACTTTTAACAGTGTTGTGCTTACGACGTATATGTTGTCTCTTATTCTTGTAGTAACGATTCTTAATTTTAGCAATAATTGTAGTACTATTGCAGTGGATCAACACAATTGTCATAAGTTTTTGCCATAAAGGGACCTCATCTTGCAAGCATCTCAACTAGTTTAGTTCTTCATTTGCAATAGCTAGTGCTATCATTTCAGACTCCATAGTGGACTGAGCCAATATCATATGTTCTTCGATTTCCAAGATACAACACCACCGGCTATACTTAAAATATAGCCATTGGTTGCTTTGGCGTATTCTGATAAGGTGTTCCAATCAACATCATTGTATCTTTCAAGGATGACAAAAAATATTTGATAATGTAATATGAGACACATGGCTCTTTTCCGGTATCTCATGACTCTTTTGATAGCGTGCCAATGCTCCATACTAGGTCTATTGGTAAACTAACATAATAGTCCTATGACATGGCAATGTCGGGTCTAGTATAATCATATGCATACTGAGGCTGCCAATGATGCTTGTATATTCAGTGTTTAACACATTCACTAGTGTTCTAGAAAAGTTTCAAACTGGGATCATATAGTGTGCAAGTAGATTTACAATCAAAGTATTTGTATTTCTTTAGGATCTTTTCAACATAGTGAGGCTCATCTAAAGAAATTCCTTTTTCTGATCTAGTAATCTTGATTTTAAGAATTACACTTGCTTCTTTAAGGTCTTTCATATCAAAGTTTTTACACAACAATGATTTCAAGATATTTACAACATGAATGTTTGAACTAAATATGAGTAAGTCATCTATATAAAGATATATGATAGTGCAAATGCTATTTTTAGATTTGTAATAAATATATTTGTCACTTTCATTCACTTTAAGCTTATTCGATATAATCAAGTTATCAAACTTTTCATGTCATTTCTTAGTAGTTGGTTTAAGACCATATAGAGATTGATCTAACTTACAAACCTTGACTTTTTTTCCATTACTCTATGTTGCCCTTCCATACGAAGAAGATAATCAACTAAATCACCAATGAAGTTTGAACTTAAACTTGAACATGTTCCTAGTCACAATGACTTGTGTTCAATCTTCTCAACTCCAGCTTAGTACCATCAAGTTATTGAGGAAAGACAACCACTGTCAGGCCAAGTTACAAATCTCGATAAGTGTGTTCTGCATTTCAAACTTAACACCGTCAAATCGTCGAGGAAAACAATCACTACTAGGCTAGGTTACAAAGGGACACCTTTAGGTTTTTTGCATAATTGTTCTCAAGAGACTGTTTACAAATAATCTCATAATTTCAGCAGTTGGAATACAGTAATTATGTAGAGTGGTTTTATTGCAATATTTGTTGTATTATGTGGTTTCATGTGTTTTTCAATGTTGCAACACGTTCTTATATAGATCTTTATAGGGTTTCTTGCCATTGACCCGATACTACAAAATCATCATGTATTTCATGAAGTTTCTATAGAAAGTCTTTGTAAATTCGTATCAAATCTTTCAATATATTTGAAGCAAATTTGTATCAATGAATACATGTATGATGACATTAAAGGAGAAGTAGTAGATGATATGTTAAGCAGAGGAAACAATTGGAATAGGATACATAATCAAAGCATGTTTCATAGACCATCATCAAACAAAACATATTCAGGGTGATTAGTAGAGAATGTGCAGAGCTTTATCTTCTTGGAGCAATGACTTTATCATATCATTGATTATCATTAGAATAATTGACTTCTTTAGAGTGTTGACTTTCTCCATAGGATACATAATAACTAAGAGTCAAACATGGATACCGACCACCAAACCCCATAAAGTGCAAACCATTAGTCCAGCCCAAACCGGTGGCCATCTTTCAGGATAACTTGTGTATTTTATAGTCCATTAATCTTAGAGCATGTTTAGGGAAAATGTTTGATTGATTTAACTACAATCCTTCATGATATTTTCATGATAACAAAAACAATATTATCTAATTAACAATTAATTATGTTTACTAATAAAGTAAGTCATTGCGACACCCTAAATCTTAAATTGAAACATAAGATAAAATGTTCTAGTTTTAATAAATGATTCGCAATGGTTTCAAAATAAAGCAATAAAAAAAATCTTCTCAAAGATAGACTCAACACACCATATCTCCTCTTTCACAGAACATTACATAAAAATTCTTATTCAAAAATATCTTTAAATCAAAGTAAGGAATGTTTATTATTCTCAGACATTAAATTGTTTATAATAGTTGTTGCTTGACATACACGACAAAGTGTTTCGTTTCTTACATATGTGGATATATGTTAATTTTCATATGTGGATATAGGATTCATGTTGTTTACATATTGCTTTTGATAAATGAAAATTATTGATGTACCTCATCTAAAATGAGTTGAATTGGCCTATATGGAAAATCGTATCCTCTTGCATATCATAGGTACATGGTGAGCGTGATGGGCTACATGGTGTAGTTATTAGGAATGAATTCACCTTATTCTTGTGAAAATTATTGAGTCGTGATGGCTCATGATAAGCATCATTGTGCTACTTTATGAGTGACTATACTTTAGTGGATGGTACTGGTCTATGAACGAATATAAAATTGTGATTCACGCCCCTTTATGGAGGATTATATATTACTTAATCATCTGCCCTAACATTTAAGCATGACATTAGGACTTTCACTTTTTTGATGGAAATATGTGTTGTGAATATATAGTATGCAAGGTTGTATTTGGTTGATCGTAATTTATACATGTATAATTTGTTTACTTAGATATTTTATTTTATTTTGTGTGTGTATATTTGTTATTTTGGAATGGTGATCATTGGTATTATCGTAGAATAAGACTGAACGCCCCAGATTTTTTGATCTAGTTACATAGAAAGACTATGACGAAGGTGTACAAGAGTCGTGACTTGTACGCTAGTCAGACACAAATAACTTGTTGTAGATAGTGGGTCATTAGTACTCAGTAGCTTTCGATTAACAATTGTAAAAATCAGTAGGGGTAATCGGGTTATCAATCACTATTGAAACTTTTTTATTGGAATTTACTTGATGTAAGTTTCATTTTGAATAAAGATATATACTCTAAAAAAAATTGTTACGACTAACTGATAAGTACGAAAATGCATGGTATTATCGCGTTGTAAAAATTATTATTTTCACAAGGATTTTGTTTAAAATTTACAATAAAAATAAAGCTTTGGGATTGTAGTTTTTAATAATAATGGATACAATAAAATTAACCTTCTTTAAGTTATTGGTGTTAAACTCTTAAAAATCAAATAAACAATTATAACTAATGTATCTTTCAAAGAACAAAAGTGTATTTTATACTAATAATCACTCTATTTTCATAATTGATGTATTAGCAAAATCCTTTAAGAGAAAATATTTTTCACGATTTCCAAAAAACCAAAATGTGTTTTCATGTTTAATTCTCCAATCCAACCTTAGGGGTCGGATATGAAATCCACATTTTGGTATATTATTATTACTAAGATTGGATTAAAAGATTATTCAATCCTTGAGTTTCATTCATTTTATTGACTAGGAAAGTTCATGACTGCACCACTTGACTTCAATGCTCTTTTGCCACAAAAAATTTCACTTATTTCTTCACTTATGATTGCAATCTAAATAAAACAAAAAGGTAGTAAAGTGAAACTAAAATCAAATTAAAAACATCAAATTAACATATCAATCAAAGCTATAAAAACATATAAATTATACCTTATCACTAAACATATTGTTTTATATTGGTTCAAAAAGAGTTTATTTAAAAAACAATTCGCTGTTAAATATCAGAGTGTTACAATTTTATATAACTTTTTTTTAGTCAAAAAATATGAGGAGATGGATAAAAACAATCAAATTTAAAATAGAGTGACCAATTATATGAATTGTCGAAAGTAGAAATATAAAAAATGCAATTAAGCCAACAATTTAATTATTAGACATAAATATAATTTTTTTCATTTTCCTTTTACAAAATATTAGTTTGGTCCTTTATCTTTTTTTGTTTAATTTATTTGCGT
>JBBPBR010000007.1:18203905-18227145 GCA_037974775.1 Cicer pinnatifidum | reverse complement strand
AAAATTGTAAATTTGTGTTGATAAAATATAAATTTTACACAGTATTCCGTATAAATTTACAAATTGATCCTTATAATTTCTTAAGTTTTGGTAATCGGTTCCTACAAACTTTGATAATTTCATAAACTTTAAATTTGGCGTATATTTTTAAAATTGCCACTTGATACTTATTTTCTTTTGATATTAATATTTTTATTTCAAGTTTTTTAAATTTATAAAAATGACTCAATTTTAAATAATGGATTTATTTATCTAAACAATAAACTACATATAAACGTAATTCAATTGAAGCATTTGAATTATTCATAATTTTAAATTCTTTATAATTTTCAATTACTTCATCTAAACAATTTAAGTCTTGGTGTCTAATTTATATTCTTGTGTTTGAGTTTATGTAATTAGTAGTTGTGTTCATTTTTGCAGAGTCCTGATGGTGATATAATTGATTGTGTTTTGATTCAAAATCAACCCGCATTTGATCATCCTTTATTGAAAGGACAAAAACCATTGGTATTTTATTTTGTTGTTAATTGATATATGCAGTATTAAAAAAAAATTGTAGCAAATTAAATTTTAATATTTAAACATTATAATTGAGAATTTTTCTTTCATATTTGTATTTACAGGATGCTCCGGAAAGACCAATAGGATATAATAAAACAAGTATTTTGAATGATAACTTTCAATTGTGGAGTTCATCAGGTGAATCATGTCCTGAAGGAACAATTCCAATCATAAGAACTAAAGAACAAGACGTATTAAGAGCTGACTCTCTCAACAGATTTGGAAAAAAATCAATTGACCATGTTAACTCCTTTAGTAATAAACACGAGGTATTCCCATCACAAGAAACATAATTTTTGTTGACTATCAAATTCTTTCTATATTTTTCCCTACAATTCTTTGTGTGTTTTTTCATCTTATGTTAAATGTAAAGTAATAATCAAACAATTTAATAGAAATCAATAATAGTAATAGAAATTTGCCATATACAGAAGATAGTTTAAAAATCGATAATAGCAATAGAAATTTTCCATATATAGAAGATAGTTTAAAAGAAATTTCTTTTTGTATTTTATTTAACATGTTTTTATATGTACGAAATTAAACATATATAGTATCATTCCTTGTCATTCTAATTTTCATCTATAATTAAGAAGGCAGATTATGATTTTCATCTATAATATGATTTTATTAATTGTCCAGTAAATCTTTTGTTATTTTGAAAATAAATTAACATAGATTTTATTACTGCTTTACAGTATGTAATTGCACAATTGAATAACGGTAGGTACTATGGAGGACGGGCTGCCTTTAACGTGTGGGCCCCTCAAGTGGAAGTTGATGATGAATTTAGCTTGTCACAAATGTGGGTCGCCTCAGGTGGACGAAAAGATCTCAACACCATTGAAGTTGGTTGGCAGGTTTGGTTAAATTTTGAAGGTTTAACATTTTATCATGTCATAATCAATAATGAAACCCAGGTTTGGTTAATTTACTATTTTGAAGACGTACTCAATCACCTCTAAATTTTATAAACAATTTAATATCTAAGAACAATAAGAATTCGTTACTTTGATTTAAAGAGATTTTTGAATAAAATTTTTTATGCAATGTTACGTGTAAGAGGAGATGTGGCGTGTTGAGTCTATCTTTGAGAAGATTTTTTTTATTGCTTTATTTTGAAACCATCGCGAATCATTATTAAAACTAGAATATTTTATCTTATGTTTTAATTTAAGATTTAGAGTGTCACAATGACTTACTTTATTAATAAATATAATTAATTGTTAATTAGATAATATTGTTTTTGTTATCATGAAAATATCATGAAGGATTGTAGTTATCCCGAAAGATGGCCAGCGGTTTGGGCTGGACTAATGGTTTACACTTTGTGGGGTTTGGTGGTCGTAGTAGTTTAGGATGGTATCCATGTTCTCAACATATTTGTTAAGGTTAATGGATTTATTATAAGCATCTATTTCTACCAGCTTCTCCAATGGTGGAATCAAATACTATAATATCTCTGTCTTAATTATAAGCACTAATTTGAAAAAAATTGTTTTTAAATATAAGTTTTTTTCAATTTAATTGCTGCATTTATTATTATTTTTTTCAAACATAAGAATACAAAGGATAAATCATTGTATATATCATTTTTAAGATAGTGAAAATTAACATCAAAATTTTTATTTTTCATAATTTTATGGTTGTTGAAGATATAACAATTTTACTGTAATTTTGCTAACACAAAAACTTTACATTGATTGTATCAAATTCAAACAATTATTTATGTTTTGAAAATATTATAAATTTATATAATTTAAACTCAATTAAATTATTTTTATGCAGGTGTATCCAAATATTTATTACGACCGTCGTCCTAGATTATTTATTTATTGGACGGTATGTAAATTTATTAATGTATAGTATGTGAAAAAATATAATCTTTCTGATCATTGTTATAAAAAAAAAACGTCTTATAAGTATTATTATAACTATTATTAGTATGTGGAAATCTCAAATTCATATAACTATTATTAGAAATAAAAATTAATTATCTATTAATTCTAACGTATCTTTCATTTACTTTAAAAAATTTAGATGTAGGTTGTACGGTAACTAATTTAGATTTATTAATTATCATGAAATGTATTGTTTTTGTTTATTATCGTGACCGATGGGAGTATGATGTAGTACCCCTTTGTCCCACGATAATCAACATAGTTGACTATCAAACATATTCAGGACATAATATTTTTACTAAATCGCCCTTATTTAATATAGATATACTTATAATAACCATAAATGTAAAGAAAAAAAAATGTTTGATTGTCTGCAGTACTATAACTAGAGAGAACAATTGAAAAAATATAATTAAATAAAAATTAATTTGTAATTAAAAATAAATAATAAAATAAAATAATAATAATAATAATAACAATATTATTATTATTATTATTATTAATTGCAGGTTGATTTATTTTCTTTTTGTTTGGAAAAATTGCAGGCTGATTCATATAATAATACTGGGTGCTACAATTTACAATGTTCTGGTTTTGTTCAAATTAACCACAAAATTGTATTAGGAGCAGCAATTTCTCCAACTTCTACATACAATGGGCGCCAATTTGAAATTTCTTTTATGGTCTGGAAGGTAATTTTATGCTCTAATGATAAAAAAAAAAAAAAAAAAGTAAATATGATCACCAAAGTTATACAAAAAAAATTAAATTTTGTATTTGAAAGAAAAATCTATGATCACATTAATCATTTTAGTCACAATTTAATGATCTAGATGGTAATATCTTGATCATTATTTCTTTCACATCAATTATTCAGAGTCGTTGGAAACATATTTTTTCTATTCTTTGTTTAGTTAAAGTTATTCAAATATTGAGCTCCTCTCATATTTTTAATATTCATTTTTTTTATTATTTAACAATATATTAATATTTTGCGTATTTCATTCACGACCTTGTTACATTTGTTTTCCTATTTTTGACCCATTCTTGTCTATCTTCCATGTTGTTTTAATGATTATGTCTTTGTTTGATTAACTTTTATGTCTATGTTTGAATAACATTGTCGAGAAACAAAAGCTTTCATTTAAGGTTTTCTTTGACTATTTATTTTAGGATCCAAAGACACATCATTGGTGGCTTGATGTTGGACCAGGAAATTTAATTGGATATTGGCCATCATCTTTGTTCACAAACTTAAAAGATCATGCAGATAAAGTTTATTTTGGTGGAGAAATAGTTAATTTGAATTCAAAGAAAACTCATACTTCAACTCAAATGGGTAGTGGACATTTTGCTGAAGAGGGTTATGGTAAAGCTGCATACATTAGAAATATGGAACTTGTGGATTATAATAACCACTTCTATATAGCACAAAATCAAAAAATTGTATCACAATTTCCAAATTGTTATGATCACAAAGTTGGAATTGGAAAAGAGTGGGGGAGTTACTTTTACTTTGGTGGACCTGGTAGGAATGTCAAGTGTCACTAAGGGAACAAATAATATAGAATAAGAATTATAAAGGTGAACATTATTTTGAAACAAAATATCTTTAACGCATTTCATGGTTGGGTGGTTTATTGATTTATTCTTATCAATAAAGTGTTATCTCATTAGTAAAAGTTTGACCCTGTAATGTCAAAGGACAAAGTTGGAATTCTTTCAACGCCATTTATCTAATTGCTATCAACGACACGTTATTTAATAATAATTTCCTTCATTCCAATAAATTTTTTAAAACTCTATTGAATAATTCATCTGTTCACATTAAGTTCTTATTTGTTCATTTTTTTATTCAAAGGTCATATATTGATGGTACAATTACCCCTTTGGACTATTTGTAAATGTTTATGGAGATGACATCAATTATATAAGATGTCATTTGTAACATCCTCTAAATTTTATAAATAATTAGAAATTATCAATATTATTCAATATTAAAATACGTGTGATAATTATTTGTCTTATTCGACTTACATTAGTTGGTAAAGTTGTTACTAATAATTATTTAGTAGAAATTAAAAATGTACTTGAAATATGTTTCATTTCACCTCAATTAAATGTAGTAAGTAATTACCAACTACGCTTATATGTTATATTTTATTTGTAGATTATAGTGAGTGACTCTATGGTATTGTCGTCCATAATTGAATGCTAAATGTGATATGCATTTTCAACTCATGTTATAATCCCTATAATGATATGCAAGGTGATTTCTGATATGTTGTACTTAAATAAATTGTGAATACCTTCTGCATGTCTATTATATCTTTGGAGACTAAGTTTCGATTTCGATTGTGGTAATTTAGATAATAAATTTCTTATTCGTCATTACAAATTTCGAGGACGGAATTTCTGTAAGTTGGGTAGAATTGTAACATCCCAAATTTCATGATAAACTATTTTATTTATTAAATAGGATTTTAAAGAAATTAATTTGGTGTTAAAATTATTTTAGAATATATGTTGATTAATTTTATGATTACTTCTCCTTATATGTGTGAGTTTCTTATGGTTTGATAACCGTATATATTTGATTTAATTAGTAATATAAATTATAAATATTATATTTAGTTATTTGATTTATTATAAAAATAATAATAATGGTATTTTAGCAAAAGTATTTTAGATGATAAGATTTTGACTGAGTTTAAATATAGATATGGATTAGATATTTGTGGTGATAGCTGCATGTGTGTTAAACTACATAATAAATGTGTGTATAGTTATATTTTAATTATTTAAGACTATTTCATATTTTAATTATTTATTTTATAAATAATGGTTTTAAGATGGTAGTAATATTGTGATTAATTTCTTTATTTCTATATATTTTATATGATATGATGGTTTTAAACGTATTTATTGGGATTCAATAATAAATATAAATGATTTATGTTATATTTAATTATTTTATCGTTTTGACTATTTCATAAATGTGGTAGTATTTTATGTGATTCTATTGTAAAATAGTATAGTAATAATTGTAGTTAATATTGTTAATGAGTTTTTGTTATTAATGTATTTTAAGATAGTAATTACTTAAATTACTTTTTATAAATATTAGTTTTGAAATAATTGTAAAACGTTAGTATTGAGATTGTGTTTATAAAACTAGTTTTGGTAATTGTTGGTTTTATTTAAAAATAATAATAATAATAGTAATAATAATAATAATAATAATAATAATAATAATAATAATAATAATAATAATAATAATAATAATAATAATAATAATAATAATAATAATAATAATAATATTGTCTCCCTTCTATTTCTCATTTAGGTCAAACACTAAGAAAATAATACTAAACCCTAATCACTACTACAAACCCTATTTCACAAATCCTTTATAAATAAAACCAAAAATCCTAGCCACCATCCCCATCACCTCCTCTTTTTCGGCATCAAAAGTTTATAACATCTTTTCCGTATGAACGACTTTGTGGGGGCTTAGAGCTTTGTACTAGGAAGGAAAGCGGCCAAGGTAAGGGCTTTTGCCCACACAGATTATTGTTAGGCCGTTAGTTGAATAACATGAAATAAATAATCGCGATTACTTGTATTTTAAAAGAAATAAATGTAGACTAATAAAACTCCTAATTTTTATGAGATTAAATTTAATATTTGACTTCTATGTAGTAAAGTATGAAATTTTATGCGATATATGATAAAAAAGACTTAACTCTTATTATGTATATTGGTTGGAGTGTGAAATCATATTGTTATATATGTTAAAGTGTTAATTTTTGTGGCCTATATGATATCAAATTGTTGTCTCTAGGTGTATGTGGTGAAAGTTATAATTTTTATCATCATTTGTCTATGAATATGTGATACTCATGATATGGATGTGCGTATGTGTTCTTAATGATGTGTGAATGAGGTGATGATTTTAAAAAGGTGATTTTTGGAGGCACATGGCATAATTCTTAGTGGGCTGTGTGGGAGTATATCTATTGCATACTACATTTTCATGGCATGACATATGCATCTTTCGGGGCGTTACATCATTATACTGCTTTAAGACATAGAAAAATATGTTCTCCACGCACTCCCTCATTTGAATACTAACAAAATGGGGGGGAATTTTTTTTCCATATGACCCATTTATAGATAGGATCAACAACTATCTAATTATTCTATCACTAAAACCACTAGAGAAGCCCCCTGTAAATGGATACCTATGATAAAATCACTTATCTTCACAAACATGTTGAGAACATGGATATCATCCTAAACTACTATGAGCACGAGGATCCATAAAGTGCAAAAGATATTTCCTTACAATAAAAAATGTGGCAAGGACATGGTTCAAAAGTCTAGGACCCCATTCAACCGCTTGATTGATGGAACTCAACCATCAATTCATGTTGCATTTCACAACCAATAGGAAATATCCCAAATTGGTTGCCACTAGTGGGGAGATATATAAGGGAATGTACTAGTCACTAAAAAAATCATAGAAATTTGCACAACGTATCAATGGTAGTAAAAGGCATCGATAACAAGATGAAGATGTATCTCCTCGACCATGCTTTACCAATGTTGTGACAAAATTCTTCATTTCATGTTTTGAGTAGGGGTGTACACGAGTTGGGTTAAGCCGATGTTGAAAAAATCTGATGCATGAATCGATCGATTATCTTTGTGTTGAGTTGAGTTTTAAATCTGTTTTTTTTTTTCTCTCTCTTTCATTTAACCCAAACCAACCGATTCGATCAAGAACATGTTGGATTGGGTTGGATTTTTTTGACGGTTTATACATAAATAGTAACATGTTTTTTATTTTACGGGAGAACCATGAGTAACAACAATATCAATTTAATTGAATAAAAATATATTTAATACTTGAATATCTCAAATACGATAAAATTTTCATCACATCATTCAATTCTTTTAAAAAGTCAACAACCTTTCACACAAAAAAATAAATCCAACAATCTTCAAATATATAAATAAATTCAACAAGCTTTAAATGCATAGGTAATGCCAACTATAAAATATAAAAATTATCAATTCTAAACAATGTCAACTTCAAGTCTAAACACTTAACACATTCCTCAAATTACTGAAGGAAACAATTGAGAATCTGCAAAAACAAATATCAATAATAAAAATGAGGAGTTAAAGAAGGAGAAATAATAAATAAGTCAAATATGTATGAAACAAAGCAATAACATGTACCTTAAGATGTAGTAGTGATTGTGTTAAGCTCAACAACAATCACCCCAACATCAATTGAAACTAATTTAGACAACTCTAATATTTTAAATACAATACACAATCTCATTAGCACACCAAATAATTAAAAGAATAAACAAAAATAAAAGAAAATCAATTTGAAAGTTAAAATAAAACATTTACACTTGATTCAATCTTTTTTACATCAACCAACTCAGCTGCTAAATAAATTTTCTTAGGAGATTTAATCCAATTTTGGGTACAAATTAAAGCTTCAATAGTATTTGTTAAGACAAAATCTCAATTAAATGTTTTGATGATAATTAAACAAAAGATTAATTAAAGATTATTAATTATGATTCTAAATGTTTTGATATTTAACATGTGCTTTTGAGTGTGTTAAAACAAGAAAGGTATCGAACATCACAAATTAGATCAAAGAAAGCAGTTCTGGAAAATGAAGATGGATCTTGAAACAGTTCTGGAAAATGAAGATTGATCTTAAAGCTATTCAGGGAAACGAAGATTTATCTTGACTTTTTGCTGAGAAACGAAGAACGATATTCGTTTGTGGTAGAAACAAGAATAATCAGTTTTCTTGTAAAAGATCAATCCTGGAAACATTATTCATCTCATATCCTCATATAGAATCAGCAAAGGATCAATCTAAGTCATATTTTCCAGAATTTGAAGAATCAAAGACATGTTTCAATAAAAGTATAATTCAAGATCATTCTTCAAAAAAGGCAAGTGCAAGTACAAGGCTACAAATTGTAAAGTACACTACTGATTTTACTTTTTCAGACATGTACACGTGATTGAAAAAAGCAAGCACTCAACTCAAAAAACTGACACAATCTCATAATACAAATCAGTTCATCACAAATTCGAAGATCAATCCTGGTTCTCAAGATCGATCTTGGATTGAGCTGTGATTACTCTTGCTCTTTTGTAGATTTTATCCAACAACTATCTCATGGCAACTGGCCCTATTCCAACAGTCATATGAGCTATCCCAAGCTCTCTTGAAGTCTATAAAAGCAGCTTCAAGATGAAGAACAAAACACAACAAAAAGTGTCAAGCAAAGATCAATCCTTTCAATCATACTCAAATGTCTCAATATCATTCTTATAGCTTGTTGTTTTTAATCTTTGTGTTTTGTAAGAATCAGTAACAACTGAGCTCTATTTATAGAATCTATTTCTCAAACAAGAGTTGAGTAAATACTCAGATTCTAAATAGTCTCAAATCCACCATTTTATAACTCAATGTTATTTTGTCAACATAATTTTGAGTAAATTGTAGAAATCCTTTCACGTTTTGAAAGGTAACTTGTTAAAGGCTTTCCAAAACAATAAGGTAGAACTGAAGAAATCCTTTCTAGGTAGAAGGGTAGAAACTGAGTAAAGATCAAGATTGACCTGTGAAAAAGTGTGATAACCAAGAACAATCTTGCCTTTGAGCACATAGTGGAAAATCTCATTCTTGTGAGGACTGGATGTAACCCGTGTTTAGGTGAACCAGGATATATGTATGCGTAATCTTTCCATCTCTATCCTTGTTTACTATATGCTTAACAATCATATTTTATTTTGATAAAATTGATTTTACTGTTTTTGAAACAAACCAAGATTGATCTTTAATAATACCAAGATCGATCTTCATTACTACGAAGATCAATCTTGGATTAAGTTCTTAATTTTAAAACAGAATTTTTTAAAAAGGGGCAATTATAATTCAAACCCCCCTTCCTTATAATTGACATTTCTACTTCAGTATTGGCATTTAATGAACTATGAAATGGAACGAGGATTCGACCCCCTGTACTAAACAATGACTCTAATGATACAATAGACACTAGAATAGCTATAATATCTCTAGCTGTGCGAGAAAGAAGATTGTATTTTTTTTCCTTTCCACTATTTAAGAATGTTAAATGTAGGGGAGTCTTCTTCAATACCATCCTCTGAATACCTATCCAACTCACTTTCTTGCAACTCAACTTGTTTTTTCTTCATTTTCAATCTAAATTTTTTTTCCTATCATCCATATCCCCCTTTTAAATGTTAGAATATTAGGGCATGTTGAGATTTGAGTTAATAGAATCACTAGCTTCATTAGTAATGGGATGCAAAACAATATAGTGTCCAATCAATTTACTTACCAGTGAACTTATAAGTGCTATACATTATTTCAAAAAAAAAAACTCAATATACTCAAGTATATAACAGGATCAAGAAAAACAACAACAAACACAAGAAAAAAAAAATATATATATATATATATATATATATATATATATATATATATATATATATATATATAATTATTTTATGATTAATGTATAGTTAAAATTTAATTGTTAGAATCTATTTGAGAATGTGTTGCTATTTTATATGATCTAAGTGTTTTATTGTGTTTGTGAATGTATTTTAAATTTTTAATTATATGTTGTGATATAGTTTTATTATTTTTTAGATGTTCAAGTATTTATATTTAATTAATTTTTTAAAGATAATTTTTTTTCATAATGACCTACGAACGGAATGGAATCCAATCAACTCATTATTGGGTTAGTTTGATTTGGCTTTGATGTTAAAATTATGGATTGAGAGTTCAACCAAAGTCAGATGAAATTGATTGATTTGAATATCAGGTTTTACAAGAAATGACTCAATACAACTCATGTACACCAATAATAAAAATAAGAAATTTGAAATTCCTTTCTAATCTTAAATTGGTCCTCATAATTCTTTCATATTAGGAAAATTTGTTCATATCTGTTTAAAATATAAACCGTTAAGTCCCTATCAACTTTTTATTTTGCAAATGGGTCCTTATAGTATCAAAATTTGCAAACTGGTCCCTAAAATATACAAATAATTAGTGAAGATTAATCCCTATATTTTGATACCGTCCTTAATTTTTTTTTAATTGCAACTTGGTCCCTATTTTTGATATTTCGCAAGTTTATCCCTTAACTACTTGAAATTTCAAATTTAACTTTATTGTCTTCAAAATAGCATTTTTTTTGTCACATTTCCTTATATTGAACAATTTTTTCCCGAAACTTATATAACGTATAAAAATAGCCCGGTAAAAGTAATTTAAAAATCAAATAATTTCAATCGAAGCATTTAAATTTTTTTAGAATTCTAATATTCATATAATTTCCATTTCCCCAATATGTTTGGATGTGGGAAATTCAAATTCCAGCATGTATCTTAAATTGTTTAAATAAATTACCTTTTGTGTAAAACAAATTTTAAATAATTTAAAATGTGAGATTTCATAAGATAATTTGTTAAAATTAAATTTAGGTGATTTTAAATACTATTTAAAACTTAAGAATTTCAAATTTGCTTCTATCGTCCTTATAACTTATCAAACTTTGGTAGTTGGTTCCTATAAATTTGTTTATTTTGCAAATGGGTACCTTGACTTTTTCAACATTACTAATTTGAAACAATTTTTAAAATGTTCAGTTTACACCTATTTCCTTTTGTTATTTATATTTTCCCCAAAAAATTGGAAACCTATAAAAATGACTCAATTCTAAATAAGCAAATTCTCTGTCCAATCAAAATTTAGAAATGAAGGAAATTTACTTGAAGTATTTGAATTTTTCATAATTTTAAATCTTTTATAATTTTCAATTACTTCATCCAAACAATTTATGTCTTGTTGTCTAATTTAATTATATGCTTGTGTAATTGGTGGTTGTGTAATTGTCAATTACTTCATGCAAAAAATTTAAGTTTTGGTGTCTAACTAATGTATGTTTGTGTTTTTTTTTCCAGAGTCCTGATGGGGATATCATCGACTGTGTTATGATTCATAAACAACTGCTTTTGATCATCCTTTTATGAAATCAGATAAACTATTAGTATTTTTTTAATTGACATTAGTATTCAAAAATATTTATGTATCCAATTAAATTTTAATATTTTAACTTTATAATTGAGAATTTTTTAAGCATACTTTTAAATACAGATCCTCCCAAAATATCAAAAGGACATAATCAAACCGGTATTTTGAGTGACAATTTTCAGTTATGAAGTTTATCTGATGAAGCATGCTCTAACAAAACAATTCCAATCAGAAATATCAAAAGGACATAATCAAACCGGTATTTTGAGTGACAATTTTCAATTATGAAGTTTATCTGATGAATCATGCTCGGATAAAACAATTTCAATTTTAAAAAATAAAAATAATGATATCGTGTCAAGGACTAACACTCGTAATATATTTAAAAGAAAAACAATTAATAACGATGTAAGAGATAGACACAAGGTATGCCAATGACATATTAATTCCAATGATATTGTTATCATTTTCGTCTTAAAGTAAGAAAGTCTCTTTTGATTTCATTTATTTATATCTTTGAGCCAACTATATCAAGAAATTAAACACAAACCAACATTACACAGTATGTAATTGCACCACGGAGGAAAGGCTATCTTTAACATGTGGGTGCCCCATGTGGAATATAATGAACATAATGTCACCTACTCATTAGAATAGGTAGTGATATTTTTATCTTTTTGTTTGACATGCTACAATTGTGATTTGAGATCGAAAATTTGAAAAAGAATTTTGAATGTTATAATATGTTTCTTTGGCAGCCTTCCAAACCTCTTTCACAGTAGAAAAAATTATAAAAGGTTTTCTAATCGGTGATTCTATATTACTAAACAGTCAAGCAACAATAACAGTGTTAATAAACCACTTTGTGAGTACAAAGTCATAATTATCATGTGAGTTAATAGTGAAATTATCAATAACTACAAGTTATAAACAAAAGTGATTAATCCTTCATAAAAAACTGGTTAATCATCTCCCATATTTGGTTAGTTTTGTATATTCAATGGTATACTATTAGCTACAACAATGTCAATAGCTACTAAATCAATTATTCGTACTTATTAAATTATTCATGTGAGCTTAGTTATTGACTATTCGCAAACTCTTAGTCTAAACTCCTCCATTGCCTCACTTTTCAATTGAATATGCAATTCAAAATAATCTATATAAAAGAACTTCTATTGTACATACCAATACCAACTCCAATCATAATTTGTTAGTTTAATAGCAAGATAAAACAACAAAATCAACACTAATAACTAATTTTAAATTAAAATGATATTCTTAATTATCATTCATATACAGTTAAATCCTATTAATATTATCTATTTCTAAGGAACAACATCCATACATTCAAAACCTAAAACATTAGCGGAGTGAGTGAACATGTAGAAAAATGACATCAAATTAAGAAGTTCATAAAAATCTCTAGTGATGTTGATTCATAGTCGTCAAATCGAAAGTTAGTCTCAAAGGAATGTCTAATATCTCTTAAAGTTTCTACATTTGTTGTATAAGAAAATATATAAATCTAATATTAAACTCAAATTCAATCCACTCTTTCATATATACTCAAAATCGACTTTGATGTTAACATCTAACTAATTAATTAAACTTAAACATGATCATACATTCAAAATCAAACACATGCAAACATTAAATTTTGAAATAGATGAATTGAATTCCGTTCTAGAATATATACTCTAAATCGCAAGACTGTAAAAATCTATGTCAGATTTAAAAGAAAAATGTGACACAAACATCAAAACATTCAAATAAAACTCATTGTAAAATATTCCAATGCCCTTTCCTTTAAACATTAACTCTACTCGACATAATGAAAAACTAGAGCAAAGCTATCTGAAAGATGAAAGAACTTTCTACAGATAGTATTCTCTATCTTGTTGAACTGATGTGTCATAAAGCATCCACTTAGGAGTTCAATAATATTAAGGGTAACTATTGGATCCAACTTTAAAGGAGTAGGTTGTTTGGAAGTGGTTACCAAAATATCATATGAGAGAAAATATAAGAAATTAAATCAAAAAATTACATTGACCTTTATGAGGTTTGCACTCATTTACACCCTCTTTGTTACAAAAATGACACTCAATTATGATAATTTCAATTATGATTAACTCTGTGTTCTTTCAATTATGATTAATTGTGTGTTCTTTTAATTATGTTATACTATTAACATGATTTTAAAACTCAACTCCTTCGTTAATTGTGTTTGACTGACTTGGCCTTACATTTGCAAAATCGTAGTTATGACACGTTAATGAGTCTTGAAGTTCAAGTTTGGGAGAAACCCTACTCTCATAGGTGATATCAGGAATAAGAGTTCTAAATTGTATTTTACTTTTAATTTTTTTTATTACAAACAATATTTTTGTATAAAAACCTATTAGTAAATTTTTGTAATTATATTAAGAAATTCTAATTAATTCAAGTTTATGGAGATTGCACTATTTTATAAGAGGAAAAAGTTTAAAGTGGTTCTTTTGAATTTTGAGAAATGTGGTATCCTAAATTAGTTATAAAAGTTTTTATTACCTTAAAAATATATCTTTTTTATCCACTGCAAAATAAATAAATAAATAAATAAATCTAGTATAAACTATTATGTATTATTTTGGATTTAGGGTGTCACAATTTGTGCCTAACTTTTGGATTTAGACTAATGAAAAAGAGTTTATGATGGCGCCTAAGACCATTATACGTGTGGAGAATAACATAGATCCTTCAAGTAGTACTAATATGTTAAGTGTAGATTATTATAACTATCAACACTTTGAGGTGATGAATGATATGATTTTGGATGTTGTTAGGGTTAATTTTCAATTCAATGAAGATCAATATGACGACAATAATGACTTCCAAATGAAGAAGCTTACAAATTTTATGGTCTTTTGAAAGAGACAAATAAATCGTTGTTTAAAGGATCTTCAAACTCAAAGTTATCAATGTGTATTAGACTTTTAGGTCTAAAGTCTCAGTTTCATGTTCCAGGTTTAGCTTTAGATTTGATTACTTAAATTATACTAGATGCAATACATATTAGAAATGGTTTGCCGCAAAGTTATTACGATGCTAAAAGGTCAGTGTCGAAGTTAGAATTAGGTGTTAAGAGGATTGATTGTTGTGTTAAAGGTTGCATGTTGTACTACGACAACAAATTTGATATTAATGATGCTAACTTAATTGAATTTAAGTTTTGTCAACAACCAAGGTATCACCAAAGGAATAACTCTATGGCAAGTAGACGAAAATCAATTCCAAAGAAGGAAATATTTTATCTACCTATTGTATCAAGATTGTAGAGAATGTTTGTATTAATGCAAACAACATGAAAGATAACGTGACATTATGAGAATAGAAGAAATTTAGGTGAGGTGTGACATCCATCTAATGGACAGGTGTGGAAACACTTTGATCAAATGCATCCTAATTTTACGTCAGATCCATGCAATGTAAAATTTGGATTATCCTCAAATGGATTTACACCTTATATACAAACATCGTCTACTCTTTATTCTTGTTGGCATGTTGTTAATATTTCATACAATCTTCATCTTGATATGTGTCTATCTAAATCTTACATGTTTTTAGTGGTCGTGATACCAAATCCTTTTAACCCTACAACTGACATTGATATTTTTTTTTACAACATTTGATTGACGATTTGAAGAGCTTGTGGAGTGATGTCTTGAAATACGATATTGCTTGAAAAAAAATTATGATGAGAGTTGCTTTCATGTAGACCATTAATGATTTCCCAGCTTATGGGATGTTGTCATGATGGGGGACCCATGCTAAATTAATTTGTCCTATTTGCATGGAAGACAAAAAAATGTTTACATTAAAATTTCGCAGGAAGGCATTGTCCTTTGCGTGACATCGTAGGTTAGTACCTGTTGATCATGTATTTTAAAGGAATAAATCTGTATTTATCAAAAGCTACACAGAAAATTTAGGGCCATTGCTTAAATTGACATCGAAAAGTAAAAGATATGTCAAATGTACAAATTGTTAATGGTGTGGCTTGAAAACTGCAAGGTTACGGACAATGGCACAATTAGACAAAAATATGTATTTTTTGAGATCTTCCGTATTAGAAAGAAAATCTTTTGAGACACAATCTCAATGCTATTGAGAATAATTTCTTTGACAACATAATTACAAATGACAAAACTAGAAAAGACATAGGTATATCTTGTGTAGTACCTCAATTTTGTCCGATCAATTGAAAATGATGTAAAAAATATATAATAAGAAATAATATGTTTTGCAAGTATTATTGTAAAATTTTAAAAAAAAAATATCATTTTACAAATTTGGCCCAATTTTTAGTCAATATTATCATGAGTTTTCTCATTCCATTCCACACCAAAAATGAAAAATGAAATTAAATATATATATATATATATATATATATATATATATATATATATATATTCTTCCTTTATTCTTTTGTGTAGGAACACCCTCTCCCTTTCTAATTTTCAGTCTCATTTTTGTTCTCCTCTTTGATAAGCTACCTTTCTCTTTAATTATATGAGGTTGTTTGACTTTATCATTGTATCAATTAAAAAACTAGCAATTAATTTTATCTAATGGACACAATCAATCATCATTGTAATCTATAAATTGAGGCAAAAAATCAATGAAAAAGAGAGCGAAAATTTTGGTTCAAGAAATTTTGGAAAAAATTAAGTTGAGTGTGAAGAAACAACAACCTAAATTCATTCTCAAAATCATATATTTTAAAATTAAAAGAAAAAATAAAAAATGAGAAAAATAGGTCATCACCGTCATTTCAACTACCACGAATAACCATCGCCAACCACCGTCAACCATGCACCATCGTTGTCTACCACGTATCAATGTCACCCTCACATTTGGTATGTTCTCTATCTATTAACTACATCATTTGGTCCTTTAACTTAATTTGAATATTTAAGTTATGCATTTGATAAAATTTGCATTATACTGAAGATGATTATTCATTTTCATTTTTTTTGAAATATTGTAGAAAAAATGATAACATCGTTGACATTTTGAAATATAAAAATTAAATTGTCACTTAAAATTAAAATAAAGGACTAAATAGAAAAAGATAAAAGATTAAAACGTTAACTAAAATTAAGTAAAAGGATCGCGGGTGCTGTTTAGCCAAACTTTTATCATTGCGAATAGATATTTTAATGGATTATATTATACTTGTGAGAAAAATTATTCGTAAAAAAAATTATTTTAAAAATTATTATTTTGTCTAATGCTAATTAATAATGTTACACCAAGCTAGAGTTTAACTTTATTGGAGACTACCTCTTCGGGGTGACAATATAAAATGCGGCAAAATTTTGTGATAAACTTTCGATGAAATTTTTATAGTAATTTAATAATATAATAGATTAATAATATAATTTTATTTCGATGAATTTAAATAACTTCATTAACTGATAAATTGGTAGAGCATACAAAATACAATTACACAATACAATTAATTATAATTATGATAATGTCTACTATCTCACCCTCAAAAATGGGTCTTACAAAAATATTACCCATAAAATTTTCAATCAAGAAACCACTATTAATAGGGTGAATTTATCATACTAACAGTAAGATACATTTCTGTTAAAATTTTGCAAATAAATTTTTACCGATAAAAATATTTATGGTAAGAGTAACTCAAATATTATGATAAAAGATAACATTTTTGTTACTAAAAAAAAAAATATAATTCCACTTCAAACAAAACACAAATAATTAAATAATATTATTTTTTAAATTTTAAAAAACTATTTCAAAATATATTTATGCCACCGAAGATATTATTGAGTTGAGTCGCGGATTAGGACGTATGTTTAAGACGTTTCACAACATTGTCTAAATTATGCAAGGCAGACTATCAACCACAAAGTCGCCAGGATAAAACTAGTTTTACTGCACTGTAGAAAATTGTTCTAGAGTTACACCTTCAATACGACGGTTAAAGCCACTCGCAATTTGTATTATGAACACTCATAAATCAAAAGGACTAAGACATAGAAAATGCTCTAAAAGAACTGTGGTATTAGGACCACTCAAAAAGTGAAGGGACTACAACATAAAAATTGCTCTAAAAGGACGTATGTTTAAGATGTTTCACAACATTGTCTAAATTATGCAAGGCAGACTATCAACCACAAAGCAGCCAGGATAAAACAAGTTTTACTGCACTGTAGAAAATTGTTCTAGAGTTACACCTTCAATACGACGATTAAAGCCACTCGCAATTAGTATTATGAATACTCAAAATCAAAAGGACTAAGACATAGAAAATGCTCTAAAAGAAATGTGGTATTAGGACCACTCAAAAAGTGAAGGGATTACGACATAAAAATCGCTCGAAATGGACATTGGTATTATGACAAGTTAAAAATTCAACGAACTACGAAATAAAAACTACTCTAAATGAATAGTGGTATTATGACCACTCTAAAATCAAAGGGACTACGGTATAAAAAACGATCTAAAAGAAAGTGGTACTATCCACTAAAAATCGAAGGAACAGAAAGAAAGGGGAGAAGTGGCTTAAAAATACATCGAAAAGAAAAGAGAGATAAAAGAGAAAGTATGGAAATGCATCCAACTTTGGTGTGCTTTTCACAAGTTTGATACTCAATAGTGATAGAAAAAACTCACATATTTTCTATTCAATGTAGTACTTTAGTATTTATAAAGTTGAAAATTACTCAATATATGAGAGTTTTTCAATGTGGGACTTCAATAACTTTTAAATTTACATACTAACATATTCTATGTTCCAACAATCTCTCACTTGAATTTACAAAATGTTTCTGAAATAGTTTTAAACACTTCTATAAAATTGTGCATAAGCATATGTGTCTCTTGACTTGAACCTTTGCATAGTAAGTGAGATTCAAATTCAACAAGAGTGACTTGTAGTCTTGAACCCTATCTCTTACATTAGACACACACATAACTTTTTCATAAAGTGTATTCTAAAATAGTCATGATAATGGTCTTATACGTATACCCATTATAGTGAACGTTCAAGAAATTCTGCCTCAAAATTTTATAGGAAGTGGACCCACTTCCACATTCACAAAGGTGAGTCTATCAATAGTACTCTTGAAGCTAGGTACTCCACTCAACATGGAGTATATATCTTATCAAGAGCTTCTATTATCTCATCATATCATTGCTTCAGAAACCACACTTCTCTGATTTATAATAGCATGTTCATCTCATATCACTTTACAACTTGTTACTATCCATTGAACCTAATTCTTAGACTCTCCAGTCTTTTAGGTTGGGTTACCATCTTGAGTGACTCTATAGGCATTAATGTCATCCTTTTGGATATATATAGGACTTTTTCTCTAACTGACCCTTTCTTCAAAGGATTTGCTAAATTCTCATCAACGCATACATGATTCACTATAAAACTCCTTTAGAACATAACTTTTAACAGTGTTGTGCTTACGACGTATATGTTGTCTCTTATTCTTGTAGTAACGATTCTTAATTTTAGCAATAATTGTAGTACTATTGTAGTGGATCAACACAATTGTCATAAGTTTTTGCCATAAAGGGATCTCATCTTGCAAGCATCTCAACTAGTTTAGTTCTTCATTTGCAATAGCTAGGGCTATCATTTCAGACTCCATAGTGGACTGAGCCAATATCATATGTTCTTCGATTTCCAAGATACAACACCACCGACTATACTTAAAATATAGCCATTGGTTGCTTTGGCGTCTTCTGATAAGGTGCTCCAATCAACATCATTGTATCTTTCAAGGATGACAAAAAATATTTGATAATGTAATATGAGACACATGGCTCTTTTTTGGTATCTCATGACTCTTTCGATAGCGTACCAATGCTCCATACTAGGTCTATTGGTAAACCAGCATAATAGTCCTATGACATGGCAATGTCGGGTCTAGTACAATCATATGCATACTGAGGCTGCCAATGATGCTTGTATATTCAGTGTTTAACACATTCACTAGTGTTCTAGAAAAGTTTCAAACTGGGATCATATAGTGTGCAAGTAGATTTACAATCAAAGTATTTGTATTTCTTTAGGATCTTTTCAACATAGTGAGGCTCATCTAAAGAAATTCATTTTTCTGACCTAGTAATCTTGATTTTAAGAATTACACTTGCTTCTTTAAGGTCTTTCATATCAAAGTTTTTACACAACAATGATTTCAAGATATTTACGGCATGAATGTTTGAACTAAATATGAGTAAGTCATCTATATAAAGATATATGATAGTGCAAATGCTATTTTTAGATTTGTAATAAATATATTTGTCACTTTCATTCACTTTAAGCTCATTCGATATAATCAAGTTATCAAACTTTTCATGTCATTTCTTAGTAGTTGGTTTAAGACCATATAGAGATTGATCTAACTTACAAACCTTGACTTTTTGTCCATTACTTTCAGTCGCCCTTCCACATGAAGAAGTTAATCAACTAAATCACCAATGAAGTTTGAACTTAAACTTGAACATGTTCCTAGTCACAATGACTTGTGTTCAATCTTCTCAACTCCAGCTTAGTACCATCAAGTTATTGAGGAAAGACAACCATTGTCAGGCCAAGTTACAAATCTCGATAAGTGTGTTCTTAATTTCAAACTTAACACCGTCAAGTCGTCAAGGAAAACAGTCACTTCTAGGCTAGGTTACAAAGGGACACCTTTAGGTTTTTTGAATAATTGTTCTCAAGAGACTGTTTACAAATAATCTCATAATTTCAACAGTTGGAATAAAGTAATTATGTAGAGTGGTTTTATTGCAATATTTGTTGTATTAGGTGGTTTCATGTGTTTTTCAATGTTTCAACACGTTCTTATATAGATCTTTATAGGGTTTCTTGCCATTGACCCAATAGTACAAAATCATCATGTATTTCATGAAGTTTCTATAGATAGTCATTGTAAATTCGTATCAAATCTTTCAACATATTTGAAGCAAATTTGTATCAATGAATATATGTATATTGACATTAAAGGAGAAGTAGTAGATGATGTGTTAAGCAGAGGAAACAATTGGAATAGGATACATAATCAAAGCATGTTTCATAGACCATCATCAAACAAAACATATTCAGGGTGATTAGTAGAGAATGTGCAGAGCTTTATCTTCTTGGAGCAATGACTTTATCATATCATTGATTATCATTAGAATAATCGACTTCTTTAGAGTGTTGACTTTCTCCATAGGATACATAATAACTTAGAGTCAAACATGGATACCGACCACCAAACCCCATAAAGTGCAAACCATTAGTCCAGCCCAAACCAGTGGCCATCTTTCAGGATAACTTGTGTATTTTATAGTCCATTAATCTTAGAGCATGTTTAGGGAAAATGTTTGATTGATTTAACTACAATCCTTCATGATATTTTCATGATAACAAAAACAATATTATCTAATTAACAATTAATTATGTTTACTAATAAAGTAAGTCATTGCGACACCCTAAATCTTAAATTGAAACATAAGATAAAATGTTCTAATTTTAATAATGATTCGCAATGGTTTCAAAATAAAGCAATAAAAAAAATCTTCTCAAAGATAGACTCAACACACCACATCTCCTCTTACACAGAACATTACATAAAAATTCTTATTCAAAAATCTCTTTAAATCAAAGTAACGAATGTTTATTATTCTTGGACATTAAATTGTTTATAATAGTTGTTGCTTGACATACACGACAAGGTGTTAAATTTCTTACATATGTGGATATATGTTAATTTTCATATGTGGATATAGGATTCATGTTGTTTACATATTGCTTTTGATAAATGAAAATTATTGATGTACCTCATCTAAAATGAATTGAATTGACCTATATGGATAATCGTATCCTCTTGCATATCATAGGTACATGGTGAGCGTGATGGGCTACATGGTGTAGTTATTAGGAATGAATTCACCTTATTCTTGTGGAAATTATTGAGTCGTGATGGCTCATGATAGGCATCATTGTGCTACTTTATGAGTGACTATACTTTAGTGGATGGTACTGGTCTATGAATGAATATAAAATTGTGATTCACGCCCCTTTATGGAGGATTATATATTACTTTATCATGTGCCCTAACATTTAAGCATTACATTAGGACTTTCACTTTTTTGATGGAAATATGTGTTGTGAATATATGGTATGCAAGGTTGTATTTGGTTGATCGTAATTTATACATGTATAATTTGTTTACTTAGATATTTTATTTTATTTTGTATGTTTATATTTGTTATTTTGGAATGGTGATCATTGGTATTATCGTAAAATAAGACTGAACGCCCCAGATTTTTGATCTAGTTACATAGAAAGACTATGACGAAGGTGTAGAAGAGTCGTGACTTGTACGCTAGTCGGACACAAATAACTTGTTGTAGATAGTGGGTCATTAGTACTCAGTAGCTTTCGATTAACAATTGTAAAAATCAGTAGGGGTAATCGGGTTATCAATCACTATTGAAACTTTTTTATTAGAATTTACTTGATGTAAGTTTCATTTTAGAATAAAGATATTTACTCTAAAAAAAATTGTTACGACTAACTGATAAGAACGCAAATGCATGGTATTATCGCGTAGTAAAAATTATTATTTTCACAAGGATTTTGTTTAAAATTTGCAATAAAAATAAAACTTTGGGATTGTAGTTTTTAATAATGATGGATACAATAAAATTAACCTTCTTTAAGTTATTGGTGTTAAACTCTTAAAAATCAAATAAACAATTATAACTAATGTCTCTTTCAAAGAACAAAAGTGTATTTTAAACTAATAATCAATTTATTTTCATAATTAATGTATTAGCAAAATCCTTTAAGAGAAAATATTTTTCACGATTTCCAAAAAAACCAAAATGTGTTTTCATGATTAATTCTCCAATCCAACCTTAGAGGTCGGATATGAAATCCACATTTTGGTATATTATTTGATATTCAAGTATGAACATTATTATTACTAAGATTGGATTAAAAGATTATTCAATCCTTGAGTTTCATTCATTTTCTTGACCAGGAAAGATCATGACTGCACCACTTGACTTCAATGCTCTTTTGCCACAAAGTTTTTCACTTATTTCTTCACTTCTGATTGCAATCTAAATAAAACAAAAAGGTAGTAAAGTGAAACTAAAATCAAATTAAAAACATCAAATTAACATATCAATCAAAGCTATAAAAACATATAAATTATACCTTATCACTAAACATATTGTTTTATATTGGTTCAAAAAGAGTTTATTTAAAAATAAAAAATTCGTTGTTAAAAATCAGAGTGTTACAATTTTATATAACTTTTTTTTAGTCAAAAAATATGAGGAGATGGATAAAAACAATCAAATTTAAAAATAGAGTGACCAATTATATGAATTGTCGAAAATAGAAATATAAAAAATGCAATTAAGCCAACAATTTAATTATTAGACATAAATATAATTTTTTTCATTTTCCTTTTACAAAATATTAGTTTGGTCCTTTATCTTTTTTTGTTTAATTTATAATTTGCGTCATTTATCATTTATATATGATAAATATTAGTCATTTTCACCCTAACTCTTTTAAACAACTATATGATTACTGTCATGAATTGTTGAAGTTTAATTTTGGATTA
>JBBPBR010000007.1:18183922-18203277 GCA_037974775.1 Cicer pinnatifidum | reverse complement strand
TCCATTTTTTTTTTCTCGATTAGTTGACCAGACCGAAGGAAATTATCCTCGCATACAACATAAAAATAAAATAACTAACACAAGATATTTAAGTACACAATATTATTAATTAAGATGCATTTAATGTTTTTGTTATTTTTTTTTGTCCGAATTATTTAATGTCTTTGTGAAATTAAAATATTTTATTTTAATTAAAATATTTTAATTAAGATGTATATGTTATTTTTAATTTGTAATCATATTCTCTTTATGACATCAATATAATTTTGGATTATATATATATAGATACTCAAAAGATTGCTCCACAGGTACACACATATAATACTGAACATGAATTTTAGCTCCCCAAAAATTTTCATCCTCTTACAGTTTCTTCTCCTTGTTTCTTTGTTTTATCATGTTTTTTCTATCGATACAAGTTTTCACCAATTTTCCAATCAAACTTTTCAACAAAAACAAAAGTTCCACAAGTCAAAAATAAATTAAGATTTCAAATACTATCTAAATTCTAAGAATTTGACATTGCCTCCTAACCCTATGATGTGATTATCTAAATGGTCCCTGTAATATTTTTCAAAAATTTGTTAAATTGTATTGATATAATTCAAATTTTACACAGTATTGCTTATAAATTTACAAATTGATCCTTATAATTTCTTAACTTTTGGTAATCGGTTCCTACAAACTTTGATAATTTCTTAAACTTTAAATTTGGCATATATTTTTAAAATTGCCACTTGGTGCCTATTTTCTTTTGATATTAATATTTTTACCTTCAAATTTTAAGTTTATAAAAATGACTCAATTTTAAATAATCAATTTATTTGTCTAAACAAAAAACTACATATAAACGTAATTTAATTGAAGCATTTAAATTGTTCATAACTTTAAATTCTTTATAGTTTTCAATTACATCATCGAAATAACTTAAATCTTGGTGCCTAATTTATATTCTCGTTTTTGAGTTTATGTAATTAGTGGTTGTATTCATTTTTGCAGAGTCCTGATGGTGATATAATTGATTGTGTTTTGATTCAAAATCAACCCGCATTTGATCATCCTTTATTGAAAGGACATAAACTATCGGTATGTTTTATTTTGGTGTTAATCCGTATATGCAGTACTATAAAAAATTGTAGCTAGTTAAATTTTAATATTTAAACTTTATAATTGAAATTTTTTCTTGCATATTTGTATTTATAGGATCCTCCGGAAAGACCAAAAGGGTATAATAAAATAAATATTTTGAATGATAACTTTCAATTGTGGAGTTCATCAAATGAATCATGTCTTGAAGGAACAATTCCAATTTTAAGAACTAAAGAACAAGACATAAGAGCTGACTATCTTCACAAATCTAGAAAAAAATCAATTGACCACGTTAACTCCCTTTATGAACACGAGGTATTCCCATCACAAGAAACATAAATTTTTGTTAACTATCAAATATTTTCAATATTTCTCCCTACAATTCTTAGCAATAGAAATTTGCCATATATAGAAGATATACACTAGTACATTTTAACCTTGTTACATCGTCGATATTAGATCGGTTGTTATACATCCAATGTAATAAGTAAGGCGGTGGCAAATTTGTTATTATAATAAACTTTGTTAGATCTGTTCTAATTGAACCGTTCTAATAGTTACATTAAAAAAAATAAAACTACACCAAAAAAAAAATTGTATTAAATTTATTATTATAGTAAATTTTATTAGATCTGTTCTTATTGAACCGATCTAATATACATATTAAAATTAAAAATAAAAACTACACAAAAAAAGCTATGCAAAAAAAAAAAGACATTAACATATTTGTTATTATTATAAATTTTATTAGATCTGTTTTATTAGACCGATCTAACAAGTCTTTTTTTAAAAAAAAAATTCCTAAATTAACCAAAACAAATTGTAAATATTGCATTTAATAGTTACAAAATATTTATTCTGTAAACCCATTTTGCAATTCCTAAGCACACATTCCCCATTTTGCCTCTTTTCATCCTTCGTTCTTCATCATTTTACCTAAGCACGCGTTCTTCATCTTTTCATCTTTTCTTCTGTAAAGCCACAAATGAGTCACCTATTTTTCATCATTTTACCTTCATTCTTCATCAAACTCAGCCACAAATTAAACACGTGCATCTTACCCGTGAAAATGTTTTCATCCTTCCACATTTAACCTTCATACTTTAGTGAAATCTGAATCGTGAATCTTCTAATAACAACTTTAGTGAAATCTGAATCGTGAATCGTGAATCTTCTAATCTGAATCGTGAATCTGCTTTCTCCGGTAATTTTCTAATAACTCTTGTTTGTTATTCAACAATCTAAAATTATTTGATTGTTAATTATTCTTATTATTAATCTTTAATTGATGGAGAAATTTGAAGAAATTTCTACATAAGTGATGGTGAATTTTAAAACTGCATGTTATGTGTTTGTGATATTGTCTGTGTTAATAATATGTTCTGCACATTCCCTGCATGTTATGCTAGTCTTATATCTTCATGCTTAGATTGCTTGCACCACTCTGCATGTGATGCCAGTGAATGTTGAGTGATTTCTGATTGGAATTGGGCTTTATTTAGTGTGCTTATATACAATATTTGTGTTTCCTGCATCACCGGAAACCTGCATCACCGGAAACATGCATGACCGAAAACCTATTTGACTTGGTTTTGATTTTCGTTTTGTTAGCGAATGATGAATTAAACGAAGCTGAAGCATGAAATTATTTTGACATTGTTCGCATTCGTAGGTAGAACTGGTTTTGGTTCCATTTTAGTAATCATTGGTAACTTAGTCGAAGCTGAAGCCTGAGATACTGTTGAGTTGACTAGGTAAGACTAGTTTTGATTCTATTTTAGTAGCAAATGCTAATTTAAGCGAAGCTGAAGATGAGATTTTGGTGATACTGTTCATTTCCGAAGGTAGAGCTTTGGTTATTTGTTCGTTTTTAGGATCTTTTGAGCTTAAAGATCTTTTGATTGACCGAACATTTGAAATTCAGCACCAGTAGTTTCGTCCCTACAGAAATAGAATGCATAGTGTTAGCTGTTGTTTTAAAATTATTCTAGTTGGATTTGTTTTTTGTTGCAATGCAGTGGAAATTATTGTGATGATCATAGATGTTTCTTTTGTAACATATATGCAGCTTCTGCTTTGAAACTTGTATTTGCATGAATGAGTGGGCAGAATGTTTTTGAAATATTAATTGTAAGATTTTGTGAAAAGTTTGTACTGTTGAACTATGTTACTTCTTTGTTGTTTATTGAGAATATCAATTGAATGATTGATTCTTAAATGTTTGTGGTTTGATGGTTTGTGATTTAGCAAAATTTATTGAGTGGTAGTGTGAGGCCATTTTGTAATTTTGAGTTGTTTTACCTTACGATTTTGATGACCTTAAAATAAGTCTTTTGAAGATTTTTTACTAGCCATCCTTGATTCGATTTTTTAGTGTAAGAGTTATTTTATCAAGGTAATTTAAGCCATGCTTGTTGATGTTTTTGTGTTTCATGTTTTGAAGCATAAATGGAATTTTTGAAAGAGAATAATTAATAAGAAAGAAAAGGGACTTAACATGCAATTTGAGAAGGTGAGGTTTTGGTTGTTAAGGAGAAAGAAAAAGCAAAGACAAGAATCATCTGGAAATTCAATACTTGCACCTCCATCTCCACCATCACGCCATGAAAAATGGAAGAGAGCCCGACAAAAGCCATCGGGAGATTACTCATCAGAAGATGCTCGTGTCATTGCAGAAAAAATTTTAAGTAATTGTGTAATCAATTATTAATTTAAACTAATAGTCATTGGTGATTTGTTATCAATTTAAACTAAAATTGTAAGTAATTGTGTAATCAATTATTAATTCAATTCTTAATATGATTCTAATTCAAAAATTAGTGTTTGCTGTTTGTGTTTGCTATTTTGGAAGAATTGGATCTTGATATATATATGAAAGGACAATGAGGGTTTATTGATTCTCAACATGTTATTGATTTAAGTCTTCTATATTTTCATTTGTTTTAAGTCTCTTAATTATTGCATTTGTCCTCTCTATAGTAAAAGCTTATGAAATATGTATTTCCTAATTTTTGTAGTGCAACTGTTATATGCTCTATCCCAGTTCATATATTTGAAAATTGAGAATTAAAATTAAGTATAATATAGATATATACATTAACAACATCTTCACAAAAGTCTTTAGACACATAAAAATTTATCATAGCCATTGATTCATTTGCTTGATGATCACAACTAGTGTAGGCCCCAAAAGATGAAAAAAGTGAAACATCATCATTATCATGAATTTGATCAGAATGTGCAGAAGATGTTGACATTGATGGAGATGAAACCAATGAAGATGAAGTTGTTGTTGTTGACACAGGATTAGGAGAAGGTGGGGTGTTAATAGCAATATCATTAATATTATTATTATTATTAGCAGCAGCCGCTACTCTTTGGATTGATTTAGGTGACATAACAACATTATTGTTTGATGTTGTTTTGTTGAGGAATAAAATTATGTGAAGAATTGTTGTTTAGAGGGAAATTAAAATTTGCTGAAGAACCTTTAAGGCATAAAAGTGCAGCATCATAGGCTCTAGCTGCAGCTTCAGCAGTTGAATATGAACCTAACCATATTCTTGTTTTTTGATTTGGTGCTCTAATTTCTAACTCCTTTGTACTTTTCCTTCTTCTCATTTGATGCTGAAATTTCTGATGAAGATATAGATAAAGGTTGGTTTTGCATTGGCTTTGATTTTTCTTTGTTGATTTTGTTCTCTGCCTTAACCATGATATATATATATATATATATATATATATATAAAGATGCAAAGATAGTTCTTTTAATGTGAGTGTGACTTTTTTGGTTTTCTTTGTTTGTGTTTACAAAGTGTGAATTTTGAGTCCCAATAAGACCATCACTTTTGGGTCCAATTTCAAACTTCACGTTATTTCCTCTAACAATGGTTCAACTTCTAGTTGTTCTTCTCGTGGGGTCAGTTATCTCTTACTTTCTCTCTATATAGAATTGTTTAGAAACAAACAACTACTGTAGTGTTGGATTTCTTGTTTCCCCGCATAAATGTTTTTTCTTTAATTAGTTAAGGATGTTTTTAGGATTGAGTCCTTGGTTATAATTGGCCTGAATGATACTATAAGTATACATTATGTGTATTACTTAGTATATTGATTAATGGTTATCATTTGCTACATATTTGATTTGATGTAGTTGATATTTTAAAAAATTTAAGATAATTTTCTCTTCATTTTCCAGTTTTTTATTTGTTTATGGACTATATTAGTAAGGTTGGTATTTGGCATGGAATTCCAAGAAATTGAATCCCCTGCACCTGTTGTGTGGTTGCAGCGGTTGTAGACACCGTTAGATTTAGAGAGAAATAATAGTCCTTACGGCTGTTGTACCATACCACAGCTGTAGAAGATACTGATTTGAGGTCCACAGGTATTTTTGGTTATTGAGAAAGCTTTGTCCTTGGTTTACGTTTTGCAGCTTACATATTTACTAGTCATATAGTTATATGTTTCTTTTCTACTTTGAGAACATTTCTTTTCCATCTATGTCGCAGTTAGAATTTGATTAAATGATTCAATTACTCCCCGAATTCTGGAAAAAAAACTCGTGAGATAGGCATTTGCAAAGAGTTTAGACTATTGAGGATTGATTTGTATGCGATTTGATTTTAGAATGTTGGATTAATCTTGATTAGAAAGAGGGACAAAGAGTGTTCAATGCATTATGATCAGATAACTTTCGTGACAATTTTATGTATCTGAAATATGGATTGAGTTTTTCATTATCATATGTAAGTTTTTCTTGTAACCTGAGCAATCAAAGATAGCAGATAGATCTTAATTAGAAAAGTTCGGTCTGCTGAGCGTGTTCAACATCTGTTGTTACTGCATAGCAGATAGTTCTTTGTTTTAAGAATTTTCCAGAAACTCGTGGTGTTGTGTTGGGAATTCTTAAATGTTATGTTGGTCTTAGTGGTGCTATTATCACACAACTTTACTCTGCTATTTATTATGATGATTCTTAAATGGAATTCGTTCGTTTTTCTTCGAACCGTTCGATATATGAAACCTGTTAAACAGAGTAATGAACTTGGTGTTTTCTATAAGTTTTTGTATATTTCACTTGGTCTTGCTGGTTTTTTATTGGTTATGATCATAGTACAGAAAAATGTGTCTTTTAAAAAAAATGAGTATATTGGAAGTGCTTCTATTGTTCTTTTTAGATGAATTTTTTTTTCCTTTATTGCATTCATTAAAACATGTTATTTTTTATTTTATTTATTTATATGCTAATTCATCTTTATGTGATTTTATTTGCTACACTTTAATGAATATTTCATTTTTGAAGAGCTTTGGGTGAATATAATAAGTTGCGAAAATTAAGAAAGAACAAGCCCACATGGAGCATTCCCATTGTAAGTTGTTTAGATTATATATATAGAATTTCAATTATAATTTATATGTTTTTATCTATATAATATTTACTCATTATAATATTAAATTTTAGTGCCAAAGACAACCTAAAGGTTATGAGTGTGGTTACTACATTATGATACATATGTTGAACATTGTATCTAGTGGTCTTGTTGATTCATGGATGCGGGTATGTGATAGATTTTTTCAAAGTTAGTATTAATTAACTACTTATGATTTTTATGGTCACATGATTTAGATAACTTTGTTATTTCAATGTTTATAATTCAGATATTTGGAGAATCAAAACCATTCGAAGATGAAGAAATGATGAATGTCCGACAACTTTGAGCAAACTTGATTCTAGAACTAATAGAAAATGCTTGAAGCACTTTTATCATTTTAGTATGTTTAGACATGTTAATAGAAGATAATGTTTTTTTTTTTTTTTTAACTAGTGAATATTATGTAGCTCTAAATTTGATAATTTAGATTTTGTAAAAAAATTATGATTCATTGTCATTGATTTTTAAATGTAAAGCTTTGTATGAAGTTTTGTGTTTTATGGTTGAATGAAAAATTCTAGTTAATAGTGTAATTTGTGAAATTATGAGGATGCATATGTAAGGGTGAAAATTATGAAGAAAAAAAAATAAAAAATTAATTATTTAAATCGATTGGTTCAATAAAATAAACAATTTTGAATATGACTTATTATATTGGTTCAAATTTAACCGATGTAATAAATGAATTTTGAATTTGACTTGTTAGATTGGTTAAAATTTAACCAATGTAATAAATCATCAATTTTAAATTGACTTGTTAGATTGGTTCAAATTTAATCGATCTAATAAATCAATTATGAATGTGACTTGTTACATCTATTATTTTAACTGATTTAATAATTAACTATTTATTACAACGCTTCATGTTAGATCGTACAAGGAACCAATCTAACAAGTACGTAGGATCCGATCTAACAAGGTTTTATTGCACTAGTGATAGTTTAAAAAAAATTTCTTTTTGTATTTTATTTAATATGTTTTTATAAGTACGTAATTAAACATATATAGTATCATAATTAAGAAGGCAGATTATGATTTTCATCTATAATATGATTCTATTAATTGTCCCGTAAATCTTTTGTTATTTTGAAAATAAATTAACATAGATTTTATTACGGCTTCACAGTATGTAACTGCACAATTGAATAACGGTAGGTACTATGGAGGACGGGCTGCCTTTAACGTGTGGGCCCCTCATATAGAAGTTGATAATGAATTTAGCTTGTCACAAATGTGGGTCGTCTCAGGTGTACGTGGAAAAGATCTCAACAGCGTTGAAGTTGGTTGGCAGGCATGTTTTTTTAGCTTAATCAAATCATTCATTTATTCATAACATTGTTTTAAATGCTAAAAAGTGTTTTTTTTTTATTATTAAAATTGTTTTGAAAATTGTTTGGTTAAATTTTGAAGGTTTAACATTTTATATGTCAAGATAAAATTACTGTTTTTAATTCTTTAATAAAAGTACTCTAAGGGCATTATTTAGTATGACCCTATTTTTTTTATATTACTATAATATCTCTGTCATTAATTATAAGCACTAATTTACAAAATTTGTTTTTAAATATAAGTTTTTTTTTTCAATTTAATAGCTGCATTAGTTATTTTTTTTTCAAACATAAGAATACTACTATTTTATATTGGAATACAAAAAATTAAGTTCAACACATTTAATTATAAAGTTAACATAGAAACATTTACCGGTAAAATAAACATATTAATTTTTCTATCAACTAGTGAAAAAATGCAAAGGGTGTTTATAATAAGAGATGAGGGTGGTATAAATCATTGTATATATAATTTTTAAGATAGAGAAAATTAAAATTAAAATTTTTATTTTTCAATTTTACTGTAATTTTGCTAACACAAAAACTTTACGTTGATTGTATCAAAATCAAACTATTATTTATGTTTTAAAAATATAATAAATTTATATAATTTAAACTCAATTAAATTACTTTTATGCAGGTATATCCAGAGATTTATGGCGACAACGGTCCTAGATTATTTATTTATTAGACGGTATGTAAATTGATTGATGTATATAGTATGTGGAAAAGTATAATCTTTCTAATCATTTTTTATAAAAAAACGTCTTATAAGTATTATTATGACTATTATTAGTATGTGGAAATACTACTAATAAGTATTATTAGCGTCGTGATCGGGCCTAGGCTAAAACGATCGAAGTTAATTATTAGCGTCGGTCAAATACCATGCGATACTATATTAGCGTCGGCCTAGCCGACGCTACACCGACGCTATGTGTAAAATTGAAACATCCGACACTAAAAATGCCATTTGCCACGTCAGCTGGGAAAAATAGTTGCATCGGATGGCCGATGCTAACGTCAACAAACAATAGTCAACAAAATTTGTAGCGTCGGCTGACCGAAGCAAAAGTCAAAATAAAAGTTAACTGTATTTTTAAAGTAGCGTCGAACAGGCCGACGCTAAGTTCAAATTTATTTAATTTTTTATTTTTAATTTTATTGCCCTTTCTTAATTTCATTTTTTTTAATAATATAATTGATTGCTAATAAACATTAAAAGTCATTCATTGACAACATAACAAACGCACCAGAGTATTAAATAACATAACAGAATATCATGTGTTCTGAAACTACAAATTAACAAATAGTATCGAATAACAACTTTAACAAAGTTACTTAATACATAATTGTCAACCAATTACTACAAAAAGTAAGCATAACTATGACATTAAGGTTCGTCCAGCGACACGTCGTCCAAATTATGATCGTAATGAGGATGCGAAGGAGGATGACTCGCAATAGATGATCCACCAGCTGATTGATGGTGCAAAGCGTCAATTTTATCTCCAAAAAATTGCTTTAATGCATCAAAATCATTCTCTAACTTCTTTGAACGCTCCCTAGCCTCTTCGGCGACCTTAGTAGCCACTTGAGCTTGGGCCACTGCATCATGAGCAATTTGTTCAGCTCTAATTCTATCTGCCCTCTCTGCTTCTAAAGACATCCCAGTCATAGAATTAAAAGGATTCTGGGAATGTTGTTTAAGCGATACACACTCCTGCCGGACGTTAATGGACAAGTCTCTCGTACCATAAACTCGACCACGAGTGCGACCCCTTGTAGATTCAGTCCATAACTTAAGTATTGTCCCTCCATCTACCTCTTTAGCACTTACTTCACTTGTTTCGCCAATTTGTGTTTGTACTTCCTCCAATTTTTTTTAAATGTTCTCTGATAAATAGAATAAATTAATAACGTAATATATGATCAAATTTCTAAAATAAATTAAACAAACAAGTGTATAATAAAGGGATTGCTCTTCTAGGTATAAATGGCATCATATTATTTTTTGGTTGATTTGTAATATAAAGAATTTGCATAAAGAATTTACATAAATAAAGAACATACATAGGTAGATTCTGCGCGACTATCAACCCAAGCACCATTTTTCCTCTTGTGGGTTGTAAAAAATAACTCATCTGGAAGTAAATCTCTTTGAAGGTTATTGCTCTACAAATAAAATCAAGATTATTGGATCACAACTCAGAATTAGATATCATACATTAAATTGAATTAATTTTAAGTAAATGTAAATTTAATACATACGAGCTCAATCGCAACATCAATATGAGCCTTGCGGCCTGAGGTGTGGATAGCCCCGCCTCTTGTTGAAGCTCGATTGATCTTATTTTGGTTAGAGATGTTCTTGAATGATGTACCTTCTAAATGTGCTTGAAGACCAGTCCAAGCTTCCTCACCTTTCCAACTAGGTCGAGTCCCTTTCTTCCTTACCTTTGTAAGCATATCTGATAGTCTTTTAGCGGTCTTTTGTTCAAACAGACGTTTCACAATATCATTATGACAAGGATCCCATGATACCTTCTTCTGGGAATAACAAAAAGTATATATGTACTAACTACTATCAACAAAACAGATTACACAATTCTCCCTATATATGCTAGAAAAATGAATTGAACATATAATTATATTCAAAGGCTTACCGCAAACTTTTCAAACCAATCTTGTCTAATTATGTCAATGGTTGCACTCCAACCATAGATAGGCTCACTTAATTGTTTTTGTATGGCATACCTAATAGCATCTGCAACTGCGTTGCTAGGAGTGAGTCTGCATTAATGTATTGAAGAAATAAAATATTAAGTAAATAATATGTGTCTATACTTATGCTTCTAATATTAAGAAAATAAACAATTGTTGTAACTTATCCTTTACCATAAGGTCGTATAATGACTTTTCCATTATCATCTCTCACATGCATGATAGGAGGAACGTTCCCTTGACCCATCTCCTCATCATCTTGGTTGTGGTCCCCAATTTCCACCCTATCCTCATGACCATCAGAAGTTTGTTCCACATTCTTCTCTACCAAAGCCTCATGTGGGGAATGTTGTGAAGAGGCACCCATGGTATGAATACTTAAACCTGGAGTCGGCATAAAGACAAATACCTCAAGGGTTGAGGCATGGATGGGAGATGGTGTTGAGTGGGATGGTGGTGTTATAGTATCAGCAGGTGCTACAATCTTAGTTGATGTTGGAGGCTAAGACGGGGCTGGAGACGAACAATGAAGTGGCCTAGTGGTAGACAAGTTGCGACGTATGACATCCCGCTGCTCATTAAGTTTACCCGGTCGCAACATCTTTGGTTTACCCCTAGTAGGATGGGTCTTTCCTTTATCACCGCCACCTTTGTTAGTCATCTGTTGTCATAAAGTAAAAAAGAGTAAATAAAAAATGTCACGTAAATACAAAATGAACAGTGCAATACAAAATGGATAATACAATTTATCAAAATACAAGTTGCTTAAGTAGACAATTTATCAAAATACATAATACATAATCAACAAGTTGTAATATGTTCGATCACAAAATACATAATACATAAACAATTTATCAGAATCAGCAAGTTGCTTAAGTACAAAATACACAGTGTAATACAAAATACATAAAATAAACTCTAATGTTGTGCAATAAAAATACTCTTGTAATATGTTCGATCACTATCCTTTCTCCCTTCACTATAATATTCAATCAAAAATCTCTTCGAACACATCTACTTGTGAGTTGTCAAGTAAACAAGATATGGATTCTATTTCTACAATTGGTAGAACATGTGACATCCCATTAGACTGATAATGCATTTCATCCTCTGTGTTGTCAATCTCCACGTGACCCCTTGGTTTTGTGGTAATTTCCACACACCATCCACGCTTATCTCTACACATTTCTGGATAGGGGACATAATACACTTGTCTTGCTTTTTGCACCAGGATGAAAGAATCATAAAGAAGATAACGTTTATCCATCTTAATATCAACAATTTGATATTGTGGATGAATCTTTGTACCCCTATTTTTTGTTGGGTCAAACCATTCACAATAAAATAATGCAACCTTGTCCTCTAGACCAAAGTAATCTAGTTCTATGATATAGTTGATCGTGCCATAGTAATCATCTTCTCCTCCTTCAGTAAGATCCCTTACATGCACCCCACTATTGATTGTCTTTTTATTAATGATGTAGGCCTTAGTGTGAAACGTGTACCCGTTAACAAAGTAAATGTTCCAAGATATTGTCATTGATGAAGGACCACGAGATAGTGCTATTATGCCTTTGTTGGTCACTTCATTTGCCTCGTTATTTACATATGCTTTCAGCCATATGGGAAACTCTGCATGTATACGTCTAGATGTGTCTTCTTCATTGATTGAGTGATTCTCCAAGAATAAGCTGTCAATAATCTCATAGTTCATAAGTAAATACGTATTATGGTTTGCATCAATATAATTTTCCACGCATTATGATGAACACTTACTCAAGATATAGTTTAATTTCATCACAATTAATCAACACGTGTACTTGAGTAGATTTCCATTTGTTATCTGTTAGATAATGTGTTCTAGACTTCCCACTAGGTCGACCTCGTTTTAACAAGATGGATAGTGAAGGTTGGAGATCATCACATTCTAAATGACGATTATTACTTAAATTTGTGGTCGACAACAAATTGAATGAATTGAAATAATGAGAACAAAAATAAGTTATCTCGCGTTGTATATAGTCGAGGCATATGGAGCCTTCAACCCTAGCCTTGTTTGTCACTGCCCGTTTTGAGACTCTCATACATCTGCACATTTAATCATTAAATGTCTATTAAGTAAGTTATAATAAACATGTAATCTGTTAAAAAAATCAACCACAAAAGTTACCTTTCAAATGGATACATCCACCGGTAATATACTGGACCACCTAACATTGCTTCATAGGCAAGATGTATTGGAAGATGCTCCATTGAGTCGAAGAAACCTGGTGGAAAAATCCTTTCTAACTTGCATATGATCATTGGAATGTTATCATTCAACTTAACTAAGTCGTCCAACCTCAATGTATTGCAACAAAGATCCTTCAACTATCGACTTAGCTCAGTTAATGGTTTCCAAACAAATTATGGCAAGGAATGAAATGCAATTGGGAGTAAATATTCCATGAAAATATGACAGTTATGGCTCTTCATCCCATGTATCATACCCTTCTCAACATTAACACACCTAGCAAGGTTTGAAGCATAGCCAAAAGGCATTCTCAAATCCTTAAGCCATTTGCAAACCAACTTGGCATATGATGATGTCAATGTGTAATTTGCCTTTGGTTTACCCATCTTTCCGTTAGATAATACTTGCATCTCCAAGTCCCCGCGAAAGCATAATAAAGACAAGTCTTTTCTCGCCTTTTCATTATCCTTTGTTTTACCTTTAACATTCATAACAGTGTTAAATATATTATCAAAGACATTTTTCTCTATGTGCATCACATCGAGGTTGTGCCTTAACAAGTTATCCTTCCAATATGGAAGATCCCAAAAAATACTTCGTTTTTTCCAATTATGACCCACTCCATACCCGTTCAATTTCTTTTTCCAACCAATTTCAGTCACTTTTGGAAAATTACTCACCACCTACGATATCTCTTGCCCTGTGTAAATGTAAGGTTGACCGTCTTTCTGATCCCTATTTTTGGTAAAACTTCTTTTACTTCTTCTGAAAGAGTGATTAGCTGGCAAGAATCGACGATGACAATCAAACCAAGAATTCTTATCGCCATATTTCAAAGTGAAAGCTTTTGTGTCTTCTATACAATGAGGACATGCCAACTTACCTTGTGTTCCCCATCCAGATAACATACCATAGGCGGGAAAATCATTAATTGTCCACATCAAGCATGCTTTCATGATGAAGTTTTGTTTTGTGGATATATCACAGGTCAAAATGCCGTTGGACCACATTCGTTGCAAATCATCAATCAATGGTTGCAATAAGACATCTATATTTTGTATGGGATTTGAAGTTCCAGATATGAGACAAGTCAAAAATAAGTATGGTTTGGTCATGCACATTTCAGGGGGAAGATTGTATGGAGTGAGTATAACTGGCTAACAGGAGTATGGAGAAGCAGACGCTTGAATATAAGGTGTAAATCCATCTGAACATAGACCCAACCTTACATTTCTGGGGTCACTAGCAAAGTCAGGATAAACATCTTCAAAATGTTTCCACGCTTTTCCATCAAACGGATGGCAAAGGACGTTTGAACTCTTTTTATTCTCATGATGCCATCTCATTTCAACTGTAGACTCAGTTGATGCATACAATCTTTGTAATCTATGAATGATAGGGAAATAAAACATTCTTTTTGCTGGAACATCTTTGTATTTTCCCATACCAGTCCTACATGGAATGAACCTAGGAGAATGACAAATTTTGCACTCAGATAACTTATTATCATCCCTGTAATATAACATACATCCTTTCTTACAACAGTCAATCTTCTCAACCTTCAACCACAACTTTGACACCAATTGTGTTGCTTGGTAATAGTTATCGGGCAAGCATGTTTCCAGTGGACATACACTTTTAAGCATTTTTGTAACAACATCTATACCTTTTTGTGGAACATGCCAGTTATACCTAATTTCTAGAAGTTGAACACATATTGATAACATTGATTGGGTAGCCCCCTCATAGATGGGGTTGTTAGTGGATATCAACTTGTCATAAAATCGTTTTGCATCTTTGTTAGGCAACTCATCCTCAGCAAATGTGTCATTTCCCATGTTAGTGTTCACATCAAGGACATCTCGATAAGGCCTAAAAGCATCAAACACCATTTCATCCATTGCATTAAATTGGTCATCGTGATGCACAATCCTATTACTAGTCAAACCTCCCCTTGTTTCAACCATTGGCTTCACTTCTCCGTGTTTAGTCCAAATCCAATAATCTGGTTGAAATCCATCCCGGTACAAGTGAAGTCTAACAGTAGTTGCTGCAGATATCTTCATACACTTGCATTTTATACACGGACACCTTATCCCTCCCTCAAATATACAAATCGGTTGTTTCAAAGCCCTCTTCACAAAATCTTTAGCACCACTAACATACTCCTCTTTCAATTCGCGTCTATTTTCATGTACCCTATTGTACATCCAAGTACGATCCATTTACTATAAGACCAAAACTTAACTTGTCAATCACTAAATAAGTTTGAAAAACAACTGAACCTAAATAAACTCATGAACCTATAAGTTATAAAATTATAGAGATAAATAAACAGCAAAATTATTGATATATAAACCTATTCACAAACTGTGTGAATACTAACAAGAATGCATTTGACAACCACAAGATAGAGAGACGAATTTATTAACATTTTATGATTTCATATATCCATTTAGTAAATTATTAAATATAAAAGTGAATTATGAAGCAAAAACAGAATTTATAAAACCTAACATCCAAAAACCTAACAGAATTGACAGAAATGAGCATGAAAACAAAATTATGAAAAACCTAACAGAATTGACAGAATTGAGCATGAAAAACCTAACATCCAAAAACAGAATTTTTAAGGATGGTGTTGTAGGTAAAACACCAAAAGTTGTAGGGGTGATTTTTAAGTATGAAAATGGGAAACAGAATGAGGTAATGTTGGAAAATGATAGTCATAGTAAATTGATATTGTCTAGTTGTCCATAGTAGATTAGCAACTATTAAGAAGTGCTACCATCAGAAGTAAATTTTCATTTTTTACATGATATAAATCAGATTGGACAACTTTCAACAATTCCTCCAAAGCAAAGATCAATAGAAGCTATTAAAGATTATGTGAAGAACAAGCGAGATGTACCGATCGAAGCATTCAAATGTGGATGAAAACCCTAGCATTATCTTCAACTACTTTAGTCATCCATATGATCTTCAACGTTGCGTCGAGGGGATCATATTGGCAATTAAAGTAGTCCAGTCAAAACACTTCACAAACTACCCATAATTCGGAAGAAAAAGAAATCAAAGCTAGACTAACATGCTTGAAATTTTTGTGAGACTCAAAATCACAAACTTCACAAACTGCATATGCTTGAATTTCACAAACTGCATGCTTGAATCAAAGTCAGACTAACACATAATTCACAAACTGCATGCTTGAATTTTTTGTAAGACTAACAAAATCACAAACTTCACAAACTGCATATGCTTGAATTTCACAAACTGCATGCTTGAATCAAAGTTAGACTAACACATAATTCACAAACTGCATGCTTGAATTTTTTTCTAAGACTAACAAAATCACAAACTTCATAAACTGCATGCTTGAATTTCACAAACTGCATTTCTAAACTGCATTTCTAAATATTATTATGCTTGAATTTCTAAACTGCATTTCTAAATTGAATTTCACAAACTGCATTTCTAAACTGAATTTCACAAACTGCATTTCTAAACATGCTTGAATTTCTAAACTGCATTTCTAAACACTTCAGAACTTGTATATCAAAATCACTGCCATTTGCATTTCTAAATATTATTATGCTTGTCACTGTTAAACCTGCCATCAAATTCACTGCCATTTAAACTTCAGAGCTACACTTACAGCACAAAATATGGATAACTTGTAGTTTGTTATTATGAATTGAAGGTATATGGTGCAAGGAGATGCAGCAGTTCATGCAGCAAATCCAGATATTCTTGTCATATTATCTGGATTAAATTTTGACAAAGACTTGTCATTCATTGCCAAAAGAGCAGTGAACCTAACATTCACTGAGAAAGTAGTATTTAAAGCACACTGGTAAGGTTTCACTGATGGTCAAGCTTGGGAATCAGGGAACCCAAATCAAGTATGTGGACAATTGTCTGGAAATATGAAGAGAATGTCTGGTTACTTAGTGAACCAAGGGTGGCCTTTGTTTGTGAGTGAATTTGGGGGTGACTTAAGAGGTACCAATGTTAATGGCAGTGAATTTGGGGGTGACTTAAAAGGTACCAATGTTACTTAGTGAACCAAGGGTGGCCTTTGTTTGTGAGTGAATTTTATCTGATTTGAATCCTCTTTAACAAACAACAATACATGAATTCGACTACACCTTCTTGTATTCGAATACACATTATTCTGGGAACGTGTATTCGACTACACATACATTATATTCGAATACATGAATTTCTTGGAAAGTATGTATTCGAATACAGACCTTTGTATTCGACTACATAAGCACAATTTTGCTTAAAAACTCAGTTTTTTTATGAAAATTGCATCATGTAATACACAAATTCATATATCAAAAAGCAATAAACAAGAGATATGACAAACTATGTATATCATGAAGTGGTTAAATATCATTTTCACTCAAAATACTAAGTTCTCTTCGGATTTTATAAACACTTTGGTGTGGACTTCTCTGATGAAGTCATGTTTACATCCACCAAAGAAAATATGTTGGATTTAGGTGTTTTGCCTAGCATGAGGATCATATGGAATGAGGAGCTTGAAGCCTTTGTGCATAAAAATGATCAACCATCTGCTGCACAGGATGACAATGCTGGACCCTCCAATGCTGCTGCTCAAGAAGATGATGGTGAAGAAACTGAATCTGATGATGATTATATCTCAAATCAAATGATCATGACTCACCTTGATTCTTTCCAAACCTTCTTTCAAACTCAATTCGACACTTTGATCACTTCTATCGACTCTCGCTTCAACAACATCGAAGCTACGATTGCTCGCAATCATGACGCTGTTTCTCAGGACATCAGTCAATTGTCTGACAAACTTGATCATTTTCACATTCCGACAGAGTTTGATTAAGTTTGCTATTTGGAATATATTTGTACTAATTTGACTAGTTGCATTATGTACTACCTTAATATTTGAACTCATTTGTCCTTTGGATTATGGTGTATTTTGTATTGCTCTAATTACGACTTGTTATGTATTGTCTTTTATGATGTTATGACTTAATTTCCAATTCTGATATTCTCCTTGTTCACTTATGTGCTGTTTGTATACTCGCAGCTTGTATGTCTCTTTTTCTATTTTTTTCTTCTTTTTGATCATGTCAAAAGGGGGAGAAAATTTGGTATTGTTGTTGCATTGGTATTGTTGTTGCATTTCCAAACTTGTAAGTACTCAAACACAATTTTTTCAAACCATCACATACAACGGGGGAGTATGCATATATTACGGGGGAGCAATGATTTCAACTATACACTTTCTTCACAACAACAAAATTTTGTCGTAATCAAAAAGGGGGAGAATGTAATCTACATGTTTTTGATGACGACAAAAGACCACCGATTATGGATGATGCAACAAGATCAAAAAGAAGATCAATAAGCTTCATAATAAGCTTCAAATCTAAACAATAGATGATATAATGTAAAGGTATATGATACTAACCAATACTTCAAGTACATGAGAACAAGTCACACTTATACATGCATTTAAAATAGTTTCAAAAGTCCAAACCACATTAACAAAGTATTTAAAAATCATATTTTTAACTAAGAACATAAGTGTATTTGAATACACCATGTTGTATTCGAATACAACTTAAGTCAGAGGCAAAAATCTAAACATTGTATTCGACTACAAAAATGTGTAGTCGAATACAACTTAAGTCAGAGGCAAAAATCTAAATGTTGTATTCGACTACAATAATGTGTAGTCGAATACACTTCAAGTCAGTGGCCAAAATTCCTATATGTGTATTCGACTACACACATCTGTAGTCGAATACAAGCTAAATCAGAGGCTAAAATTCACTAATCTGTATTCGACAACACCAATGTGTATTCGAATACAAGATGCAAAATTTGAATATTTTTGAACGTTACAAAGAGATGTATTCGAATACACATATATTGTATTCAAATACAACTGGAAACATTACACTTTTTCAGATCTGGGATGGCTTTAGAACATTGTAATTTTTCATCAAACCTCTTGGATCAATGGCCACGAATCTGAAGGGATGTTTATGGAGTATAAATACCCCATAACTTCAGATCAATAATAACACAATCCTTGAATCAAAACATAAAACAATTTTGAAATAAAATTCTGTTTTTACTAAGTACTTGCATTCCATTTTCATATCATTCTAAAAGGTTCTCAAGTACTTGAATTGCTATTGGATTGTTTATCAATATATCTCATCTTAGTCTTACTCAAACCTTATTGTATCAGTTGCAAAAGATAGTTTAATCTAAGGTAGTGGTGTGCTATCTTAGACGTATTGTTAGAAGTTTGTAGCAAGAATCCCAGGGTGGGAGTTGTACATTTTCTGACAAGTATTGGATCAATCTCTTGTGGTGTGCAAGAGGACTGGACGTACCCTTGGTTATAAGGGGAACCAGGATAAATCTTAAGTGTTCTTTATTTACTGCACTTTCTTATTCATAGACACTTTATTAAAACTCAGAAAATTCAACTACCATCTCATTAAAACAAGAAAATTTACTAACACCTAATTCACCCCCCCC
>JBBPBR010000007.1:18122919-18183862 GCA_037974775.1 Cicer pinnatifidum | reverse complement strand
CCCCCCCCCCCCCCCCTCTTAGGCGTACTTTTGTACTTACATTAAGAGGTACCAATGTTAATGGCAGTGAATTTGGGGGTGACTTAAAAGGTACCAATGTTACTTAGTGAACCAAGGGTGGCCTTTGTTTGTGAGTGAATTTTATCTGATTTGAATCCTCTTTAACAAACAACAATACAACACTGAAATGCCATAAAACCTCTGAAATTCCATAAAACCTAAACAAGAATACACAAATGAGAGTGAGACAGCGACACTTACCTTGAGAATTGACCACAGATGACAACATGACGAGGACGATGAACGGCGACTCTGAGATTGACGGTGACGGAGTTCGAGAGGGGGACGGTGACCGACTCTAAGAGTGAAGGTGACGGGTTCGATAGGTCACATGTTCTGCGGCGATACTCACGACATTGAGAGGCATGAGAATTGGTGATGGATTCTAAATGTAGGATTCAAGTGTGAGAGAAGGGTTCAATGTATGTATGAATGGTTGAACACTTAGGGATTTAGAGAAGAACTCAAAACGTAGGGATTCAGAGAGAAGGGTTATTTCAAAATCCAAACTTTTTAATTTTACAATATGATTTTACAAATAATACTAAAATGTAATTTTCTAGTAGTGAAATCTCAAATTCTTATAACTATTATTAGAAGTAAAAATGAATTATCTATTATTTCTAACATATATTTCATTTACTTTAAAAAATTTAGATGTAGATTGTACGGTTACTAATATTAAAATAAACAATTTAGTAAATTTAGGAAATCAAATGCAGTTTACTAATTATCATGAAATGTATTGTTTTTGTTTATTATCGTGACCGATGGGAATATGATGTAGTACCCCTCTGTCCCACGATAATCAACATAGTTGACTATCTTAAACATACTCAGGAAATAATATTTTTACTAAATTGTCCTTATTTAATATAGATATACTTATAATAACCATAAATGTAAAGAAAAAATATTTGATTGTCTGCATTACTATAATTAGCGAGAACAACTGGAAAAATATAATTAATACTTTCTCCAATCTTAATTTTAAGCAAAATATAAAACATTTACACTATCAGTAAATAAAAATTAATCTCTAATTAAAAATATATAGAAAAGAAAATAATATTATTATTATTATTATTATTATTATTAATTGCAGGTTGATTCATTTTCTTTTTGTTTGGAAAAATTGCAGGCTGATTCATATAAAAATACTGGGTGCTACAATTTAAAATGTTCACGCTTTGTTCAAATTAACCACAAAATTGTACTTGGAGGAGCAATTTCTCCAACTTCTACATATAATGGGCGCCAATTTGAAATTTCTTTTTTGATTTGGAAGGTAATTTTGGGTTGAGATGTGGTGTCTAAGTCTCTTATGAATCCTTGATGTTTAGCCCATTTCGGATGTCGGGCTCCCCCGGACTCCCCAATTGTTGGAATTCAATTATGAGTGGTTACTTCCACATTGACTAATGTCTTAAGGTTTTGGGTTGAGATGTGGTGTCTAAGTTTATGAGTGGTTAGTCTTACATTGATTAGGAATGGAGGCTATATTGGTAAACCTCTTAAGAATCCTTGTTTAGCCCATTCCGGATGTCACGTTCCTTCAGACTCCCCAACAAGTGGTATCAGAGTTGACTTAGATATATAAAAAAGTTAAGGTTTTGGACTCCCCCGAACTCCCCAACACTAATTACAAAATTATGGACAATTTGGTAGATATCTCTCCATGTTTCTCTTGTATTGTACTATCTTGATCATTATTTCTTTCACATCAATTAATCAGAGTCCTCTGAAAACGTCTTTTTTCTATTCTTTGTTTAGTTAAAGTTATTCAAATATTGAGCTCCTCTCATATTTTTTATTCATTTATTTTTTTATTATTTAACAAAATATTAATATTTTGCGTATTTCATTCACGACCTTGTTACATTTGTTTTCTTATTTTTGACCCATTCTTGCCTAGCTTGCATGTTCTTTTAATGATTATGTCTATGTTTGATTAACGTGTATGTCTATGTTTGAATAACATTGTCGAGAAACAAAAGCTTTCATTCAAGGTTTTCTTTGATTATTTATTTTAGGATCCAAAGACACATCATTGGTGGCTTAATGTTGGACTAGGAAATTTAATTGGGTATTGGCCATCATCTTTGTTCACAAACTTAAAAGATCATGCAGATAAAGTTTATTTTGGTGGAGAAATAATTAATACAAATTCCAACGAAACTCATACTTCAACTCAAATGGGTAGTGGACATTTTGCTGAGGAGGGTTATGGTAAATCTGCGTACATTAGAAATATGGAACTTGTGGATTATAATAACCACTTGAATATAGCACAAAATCCAGAATTTCTATCACAATTTCCAAATTGTTATGATCACAAAGTTGGAATTGGTAAAGAGTGGGGGAGTTACTTTTACTTTGGTGGACCTGGTAGGAATGTCAAGTGTCATTAAGGGAACAAATAATATAGAATAAGAATTATAAAGGTGAACATTATTTTAAAACAAAATATCTTTATCGCATTTTTTGGTTGGGTGGTTTATTGATTTATTCTTATCAATAAAGTGTTATCTCATTAGTAAAAGTTTGACCCTGTAATATCAAAGGACAAAGTTGGAATTCTTTCAGCACCACTTATCTAATTGCTATCAACGACACATTATTTAATAATAATTTCCTCCATTCCAATAAATTTTTTAAATCTCTATTGAATAATTCATATGTTCAAATTAAATTCTTATTTTTTTATTTTTTTATTCAAAGATCATATATTGATGGTACCATTACCCTTTTGGACTATTTGTAAATGTCTATGGAGATGACATCAATTATATAAGATGTCGTTATTCTCCTTTAAGACATAGAAATATATGTTCTCCACACACTCCCTCATTTGAATACTAACAAAATAGGGGGAATTTTTTCCATACGACTCATTTATAGATAGGATCAACAACTATCTAATTATTCCAACACTAACATCACTAGAAAAGCCCCTATAAATGGATACCAATGATAAAATTACTTATCTTCACAAACATGTTGACAACATGAATACCATCCTAAACTACTATGAGCACGAGGATCCATAAAGTGAAAAAGATATTTCCTTATAGTAAAAAATATGACAAGGACTTGGTTCAAAAGTCTAGGACCCGATTCAACTACTTAATTGATGGAACTCAACCACCAGTTCATGTTGCATTTCACAACCAAGAGGAAATATCCCAAATTGGTGGCCACCAGTGGGGAGATATATAAGGGAATGTACTAGTCACTAAAAAATGCATATCAATTTGCACAAGGTATTAATGGTAGTAAAAGGCATCGATAACAAGATGAAGATGTATCTCCTCGACCATGCTTTACCAATGTTGTGACAAAATTCTTCATGTTTTGTGTAGGGGTGTACATGAGTTGGGTTAAACCGGTTTTGAAAAAAATCTAATACATGAATCGATCGATTATCTTTGGGTTGAGTTGAGTTTTAAATCCGTTTTTTTTCTCTCTCTTTCATTTAACCCAAACCAACCGATCCGATCAAGAACATGTTGGATTGGGTTGGGTTTTGTTGAGTTTTAAATAGTAACATGTTTTTTATTTTAAAGGAGAAACATAAGTAACAACAATAACAATTTAATTGAATAAAAATATATTTAATACTTGAATATCTCAAAAGCCATAAAAATTTCATCACATCATTCAATTCTTTTAAAAAGTCAACAACCTTTCACATAAAAAAATAAATCCAACAATCTTGAAATACATAAATAAATTCAACAAGTTTCAAATGCATAGGTAATGCCAACAATAAAATATAAAAATTATCAATTCTAAGCAATGTCAACTTCAAGTCCAAACACTTAACAAATTCCTCAAATTATGGAAGGGTACAATTGAGAATATGCAAAAACAAATATCAATAATAAATGTGAGGAGTTAAAGAAGGAGAAATAATAAATAAGTCAAATATGTATGAAACAAAGCAATACCATGTACCTTAAGATGTAGTAGTGATTGTGTTAAGCTCAACAACAATCAACCAAACATCAATTGAAACTAATTTAGACAACTCTAAAATTTTAAATAATATACACAATCTCATTAGCACACCAAATAATTAAAAGAATAAACAAAAATAAAGGAAAATCAATTTGAAAGTTAAAATAAAACATTTACACTTGATTCAATCTTTTTTACATCAACCAACTTAGCTGTTAAATCAATTTTCTTATGAGATTCGATCTATTTTTGGGTACCAATTGAAGCTTCAACAGTAGTGGCATGTAATGAACTACGAAATGGAACGAGGATTCGATCCCTTGTACTAAACAATGACTCTAATGATACAATAGACAGTAGAATAGCCAAAATATCTCTAGCTATGCGAGAAAAAAGATTGTATTTTTTTTCCTTTCCACTATTTAAGAATGTTAAATGTAGGAGAATCTTCTTCAATACCATCCTCCGAATACCTATCCAACTCACTTTCTTGCAACTCAACTTGTTTTCTCTTCATTTTCAATCTAAACAAATTTTTCCTATCATCCTCATCCCCTTTTAAATGTTAGAATATTAGTGCATGTTGAGATATGAGTTAATAGAATCACTAGCTTCATTAGTAATGGGATACAAAACAATATAATGTTCAATCAATTTACTTATCAGTGCCATACATTATTTCAAAAAGAAAAACTCAATATACTCAAGTTTATAATAGGGATCAAGAAAAACAACAACAAACACTAGAAAATTTATCTCACCAGTATCCCAATATTTGTTGAATTTCATTTGCATATTTGCAGTCATGTTTTTTAAAACAACATCTTCTATGTTCTTCCATTTAATCAATGTTTTATGAATTTCAATCAGCTGCTTAAAAAAAGAGTTGGTTGTATCATGTAATGACCCAGAAAAATACGATAGTGTCCTAATCGGTCTCGCAATCGATTTGCAGCGTAATTGTGTTGCTAAGCAAGTAAGCAACCGATGAATCACATATCATTAGTTTGGTATCGTATAAGAATTAGTCATTTATAAAATATACTTCACTGATATGTCAAATATTCTTTGCAGCGAAGCTAATAAATTTAAATTCAATTTTATCGGTCCTTAAGATATCTTGTTCAATATATTTTTGAGTCAATTCACACAAAATCCCAATAAAAGAGGACAGGATATTAAGAAATAGTAAGTCATGTCAGTGGCATCCATCCTTGATGATTCAATGTCTCTTTGGAAAGAAAATAAAATTTGTGGCTTTTATGACTAAGCGAGTGTGACAGAATGATGTCATGTGAGTGTTTCTTGAGTGACGTTTTGATCATAACCGTTCCTTTTTTTTCTTAAATAAAGTATTATTTATTTTTATGTTAGAATAATTTAATCGGTCTAGTCAACTAATCAAGAACCACTTCAAAAAGTATATCCATTTAATGTTTTCTTACCATCTTTTGACCCAAAAATTGTTTTACGTTGAACATTAAAATTACATCAATAGAAATAAAATATAGGTAATTCGCTTTTAATTAAGTATTTTCTTAATAAGTGTTTAATTATTTTTCTTATGACATCAATAAAATTTTGGATATACATATATATACTTATGAGATTCGTGGACAAGTACAAATATATATAACCAAACATGGATTTTACCAACTCAATAATTTTTCTCCTCCTACATTTTTTTCTGCTTTGTTCTTTGGTTAATCATGTTTACTCTTCAAAAACCGGTTATGGTCAATTAGTTAATCAAACTTTTCGACAAAAGGAATATTTTCAGAAATTGAGGAAGACGAAAGGAATTCTTCTTCAGCAGATCAACAAGCATGCTCTTAAGACAATTCACGTATGTTAAAATAAATTTTAATTGTTTTTAATAGTTTGTTTGAATAAAATAATTTTTTGAAACAATTTGACTTAAACGATAATTCAAATTTTTCAATATAAATTTTATTATTTCGATGGTAAATTTGAATAATTTTCATAATTAAGTAGTTTTATAATGTATTCAAAGGAATGTAAATTTAGAAAATGACTAATGCTCATTAGTATGAAAACTTTTTTAATCAAAGAGAAGAAATATATTGTCATTAAAACATGATTACCTTTTTATCCTCCAAATAATTTATATTATCTTTTACTTTATTTTTAGTCGACTTTTCAGAACTTCGTCAAACTGTGATGTGTGAGGCATTTGTAACTTATAGTATCACTATTAGAGTATTTCAAATACAACATAAAAATTAGGAGCGTTCATAGGTACTTGTAAACTAGTAACCCCGATCACCCAATTCAATTGACATTTTGATCCAAATCATTTAAATTTGGATCCAATTCGAACCAACTCATGTAAATCCAATGATATGTTGTAATATAATTTTATTATTTTTTAGATATTCAGGTATTTATATTTAATTAATTTTTTAAAGATAATTTTTTTTTCTTTATGACCTGCGAAGTGAATCCATTTGATTTGGCTTTGAAGTTAAAATTATGGATTGAGAGTTCAACCCTAGTCAAATGAAATTGATCGGTTTGAATATTGGGTTTTACAAGAAATGACCCAATCCAACTCATGTACACGACTAATAAAAATCAGAATTTCGAAATTCCTTTCTAATCTTAAATTGGTCCTCGTAATTCTATCAAATTATGTAAATTTTTTCATATCTGTTTAAAATATAAACCGTTAAGTCCCTATCTATTTTTTATTTTGCAAATGGGTCCCTATATTATGAAAATTTGCATACTAGTCCCTAAAAATATACAAATAAAGTGAAGATTGATCCCTAAATTTTTACATCGTCCTTAGTTTTTTTTAAATTGCAGCTTGGTCCCTATTTTTCATATTTTGCCAGTTTGTCCCTCAACTATTTGAAATTTCAAATTTAAGCTTATTATTTTCAAAATAGCATTTAATTTTTTTTAGAATTCTAATATTCATATAATTTCCAATTACCCCCAATATGTTTGGATGTGGGAAATTCAAATTCCAGCAGGTATTTTAAATTTTTCAAATAAATTACATTTTATGTAAAACAAATTTTAAAAATTTTAAAATGTGAAATTTCATAAGATATTTTATTAAAATTAAATTTAAGATTTTAAATACTACATAAAATTTAAGAATTTAAAATTCGCTTCTACCGTCCTTTTAACTTATCAAACTTTGGTAGTTGGTTCCTATAAATTTGTTTATTTTGCAAATGGGTACCTTAAATTTTTCAACATTTCTATGTTGAAACAATTTTTAAAATTTTCAGTTTACACCTATTTCCTTTTGTTATTTACATTTTCCCCAAAAATTTTGAAACCTATAAAAATGACTCAATTCTAAATAAGCAATTTCTCTGTCCAATCAAAACTTATAAATGAAGGGAATTTACTTGAAACATTTGAATTTTTCATAATTTTAAATCTTTTATAATTTTCAATTACTTCATCCAAACAATTTATGTCTTGCTATCTAATTTAATTATATGCTTGTGTAATTGGTGGTTGCGTCATAATTTTTAAATTATCTATAATTGTCAATTACTTCATACAAAAATTTAAATCTTGGTGTCTAACTAATGTATGTTTATGTAATTGGTGGTTGTGTTTTTTTTTCTTTTTTCAGAGTCCTGATGGTGATATTATTGACTGTGTTATGATTCATAAACAACCTGCTTTTGATCATCCTTTATTGAAAGGACATAAACTATTGGTATTTCTTTTTAATTGTCATAAGTAGTATTAAAAAATTATTGGTGTATTCAATTAAGTTTTAATATTTTAACTTTATAATTGAGAGTTTTGCATATTTTTATATACAGGATCCTCCAGAAATACCAAATGAACATAATAAAACTAGTATTTTAAGTGACAATTTTCAATTATGGAGTTCATCTGGTGAATCATGTCCTGACAAAACAATTCCAATTTTAAGAAACAAAAAGATAGACATCATATTAAAAAATAGCTCTCATAATATATTTAAAAGAGAAACAATTAATAACAATGTGAGAGCTAGACACGAGGTAAGCCAATGATATCGTTGTTATAATTTTCGTCTTAAAGTAAGAAGGTCTCTTTTGATTTCATTTATTTATATTAAGAAATTAAACACAAAGCAACATTACACAGTATGTAATTGCAAAAGTGAATGAGGGTGAGCACTACGGAGGAAAGGCTATCTTTAACGTGTGGGCCCCCCATGTGGAACGGAATGAATTTAGTCTAGCTCAAATGTGGGTCGCCTCAACCTCAACATCAGGGACAGAACAAAACCTCAACACCCTTGAAGTTGGTTGGCAGGCATGTTATTACTCTCGTTAATTACTTTATCTTAATCACATCATTCATTTATTCATTTTCTCTTCCACAAGTTTTTTCTTAATATTTTTATTTATTTTATTTGGAAACATTATTAGTATAAAGATTATAAATCATCTTATACACTACTTTTACGATAGTTAAAATTAAAGTTAAATTTTTTATTGATCTATATATTAATTTTTATGACTATAAGAACTGTAGGTGGATAATGTATCAAAATTAAACTATTTATAAATGCAGTCAATTTGGTATCGATCATGTCTCTTTCATTTTTATCATTGTAAATATATAGATAATTTTGTATTTTAAATTTTAGTGATCAAATTAAGTTCTGGTAATTTTTATCCAGGTATATCCAATGCTTTACGGCGACAACCTTCCTAAGTTATTTATCTATTGGACAGTAAGTAATTTAATTGAAGTAAAGTATGTGGAAGAATGTACATTTTCTAATCGAATTTTTTTATTTTAAAATTTTGATACTAAATTGCCCGATTTTGAAAAAAAACAATTACCTAAATGCTCTCCTTTTTAAATTCAATAGATGATCGCATCTTAAGCTTGCGATGAGTTAAAGGAAAATTTGTTTTATGTAACAGAAGGCCGCATCTTGGGGATGTGACCATGTACTAGCCATAATTTTTTTTTTGTTCTCTTTTTGGCAATTACAAAATTGTTAATTTAATAAATTAAAAATATTATAATATTTTAAAAAAAGATATTATTAATAAATTATTAACAAAATATTAAATTGAATAAAAAAAATGTAGTTGACTAGATGTGCCTAAACAAATAACATGTGATATTATTTTAACAACTTCCTTCTATTTTTGAGATAAATTTAAATTATTTTAACAACTTTCTCTATTTTACATACAAATTAGCAATTTGATTATATTTTATTCACAACTTCCTTCTATTTTATCTCCAAATCTAATAAATAAAATTAACAAAAACAATAATTATAATAATAATAATAATAATAATAATAATATTATAAGTTATGATAGACCAAATTGATTGGTCCAAATAAAATAATAAGGATTCATACTTTTTATACTGCATCATCGTATATTGAATTGGAATGTCAAGATTAAATATTTAATAAACCAATTTGATTGGTACAAATAAAATAACAAGGATTCATATTTTTATACTGCACCATCCACAAGCGTTGATAAATTAAATTAAAAGGTCAATTTAAATATTTAATAGACCAATTTGATTGGTCCAAATAAAATAACAAGGGTTCATATTTTGTATTCCACTATTCACAACCATCGATAAAATGAAATCAACCGTCAGGATTTGTCCCTAAAGGTTCGCTACTTGGGGATGCGACTGTTGTAAGGGTTCGCTACTTTGAAATTATAATATAATTTACTTTATAATTATTTTAATTATTATTAATATTTATTTATTTAATCCGGAAAAAAAAGGAGAAAATAGTGAATAAAATATACTTAAGTGGTTAATTTATCTGCAAAATACGAGAAAATTGTTAAAAAATAATTTAAATTTATTTACATAACAGGAATAAGTTGTTAAAATAATATAACACGTTGTTTGTTTAGACACCTCTAGTCAATTATATTTTTTTTTCAGTTTAATGTATTTTATTTTATTTATTGATAATATTTTATTTTCTAAAATATTATAAATATTTTTAATTTATTAAATAAATAATTTTGAATTATAAAAATAAGAAAAAAAAATTTTAACAGTGCATAGTCACATCTCTAACTTACGACCTTCTATTAAATAATTTTTTTTCCTCACAAATCTAAGGTGCGATCGTCTATTGAATTTAAAAATAAAATATTTTAATATTTTTTTTAAAGTGGGATAATTTAATATCAAAATTTTAAAAAAGGATATTATAATAAAAATATCCTTTCTAATCACTGTTAAAAGTGAAAAAATTGTCAAATCTTTGTCTCTGTTATTTTTATAATCAAAAGTTAACTTTTGAAATATTTAATACTTTTGTTGAGTGTTTAACATACTTAATTAGTACTTCTCCATCTCATCATATTCAACATAGTAGACAATTTGAAACACATTAAGAAAATATATAAATTAAAAAGAGAAAAAATAGTACTTATACTATAAGTTAACATATTTATGACTTGACGGAAATTGAAAAGAAATTGATAATTGTAATCAATATTTCAGGCTGATGCATATAAGACAACTGGATGCTACAATATAAAATGCCCGGGCTTTGTTCAAATTAACAAGAAAATTGTACTTGGAGGAACACTTTCTAAAATTTCTACATATAATGGAATGCAATATGCTTTTACCGCATTGGTCTGGAAGGTAATATTCTTCTCAAATCACCAAATGATCTTAATTAGAAGATTATGGATAGTTTGGTAGATATCTCTTCATGTGCCTCTTGTATTTTTACAAATTTGGTATATCATTCTTTCATTTCTTTCATAGGACTTTTAAAACGTATTTTCATGTTTTTTTTCAACTAAAGTTATTCTAATAGTGAGCTCCTCTCATTTTATTATTTATTCATTCATTTTTATATTATTACCTTAATTTCTTCCCATGTTGCCAAGCTTGCATGTAACTTTCAATGATTATGTCTATGTTTGATTAACTTTGTCATGAAACAAAAGGTTACATTTAAAGTTTTTTACTTTTGATTATTTTTTAGGATTCAAAGACTAAGAATTGGTGGCTTATGATTGGACCTGACATAATTGGGTATTGGCCGTCCTCTTTGTTCCCACTCTTAAAGAATCATGCAAATAGTGTTCATTATGGTGGAGAAATAGTGGATGATGGGCCAACATGGACTCACACTTCAACTCAAATGGGTAGTGGACATTTTGCCAACGAGGGTTTTCGAAAAGCTGCATACATTAGAAAATTACAAGTTGTGGATTCTAACAACTACTTGAATCCAATACCAAATCCAGAATTTGACTCAAAACACCAAAATTGTTATGATATAAAACACGGAATTGGCAAATTGTGGGGCAATTACTTTTACTATGGTGGACCTGGCCGAAATGGTCAATGTAACAAAGGAAACAAATAATTAATATACATTTCCAAGTATAAATGTGAACATTATTTTGAAACACTCTCTTTTTGAAGATTGTGACTGTTTATTAATTTATCATATTCCTGAGGTATTAATAAATTGTGGGACAATTTGATCTTATAATAGAAAATAACAAAGTTTGAATTCTTTTGAATACAATTATATAATGGTCATTAACAATACTTTTATTTAATAATAATATGATCCTTATTCTCATTTTTTTTTTCAAATTTTATTTATTAATTCTTACATTCAAATTAAAGATCTTGTTTGTTCATTTTCTATTTTCTAGCGCAATATCCATTCACGGATTAGATCCACAACTATCTAATTCCATTATTATTGACAACAATCAATTATAAGGAATTATTATTAATTAAATTATGGTTAATGTGTGTGAAGTACTTCATTATGTGTTGAAATTTTGTTGTTAAATGGACTGTGATATGTTAAATCATTATATTCAATCCTATGAGAGATCACTCCTCTCAATTGTTTAGCTATTTAATCTTTATCCTATCAGATGATTATCTTTAATCCTAAAATTCTAATTATAAAACGTTAGACTGCGATAAAGGTAGTTAACCCCTCACAATTTTCTCTTCGTGCGATAAAGTTAGTTAACCCCTCACCATTTTCTCTCCGTCAACTACCTCTTGAATTCTAAAAGTACGTCGTTCTCGAATGTTCATGTTAATGTGATATGCTATAAATTGTATCTATGATTTTAGTTACACTATTGAAATCTCACAATTCCAACACAAATTTCATAATCAACTATTTTATTAATTAAATAGTATTTTAAAGAAAATAATTTGGTGTTAAAATTATTTTTGAATATATGTTGATTAATTTTATGATTGCTTCTCCTTATATGTGTGAATTTCTTATGGCTTGATAATCGTATATATATTTAATTTAATGAGTAATATAAATTATAAATATTATGTTTAGTTATTTAATTTATTTTTCAAAAATATAATGGTATTTTAGCAAAAGTATTTTAGAGGATAAGATTTTGAGTGAGTTTATATGTAGATTTTCATTAGATATTTGTGGTGATATTTTCGTGTGCGTTTGACTACATGATAAATGTGTGCATAGTTATATTTTAATTATTTAAGACAATTTCCTATTTTAATTATTTGTTTTATAAATAATTGTCTTAAGAAATTAGTGATATTGTGATTAATTTCTTTATTTTATATATTTTTTATGATATGATGGTTCCATACGTATTTATTGTGATTTAGTAATAAATATAAATTATTTATGTTACACTTATTTATTTTTATGTTTTGACTATTCTATAGAGATATTAGTATTTTTATGTGGTTATTTTCTAAAATATTATAGTAATAATTATAGTTAATATTGTGAATATGAGATTTTTATCACTACGCCAAAATTCTCCTTTTACAACGCTTTTTCAAAAAAAAAAAAAAGTGCTGTGGAATCGAGCGCTTTAAAAGATACAACAGCGCTTTTCAAAAAGCACTATAAATCATGTAAATATAACGCACGCTTGTTATGCACCTTTTACAGCGCTTTTTAAAATAAGCGTTGTAAAAGGCATATCCATATTTCACATATTTGGTGTACCTTTTATAGCGCTTTTTCAAAAAGCGCTGTAAAAGGCATACCCATAATTCATATTTTTGGTAAACCTTTTACAACGCTTTTTATAAAAAGCGTTGTAAAAGGCATACCCATAATTCATATTTTTGGTGTACCTTTTAGAGTGCTTTTTATAAAAAGCACTGTAAAAGGCGTACCCATAATTCATATTTTGGTGTACCTTTTACAGCGCTTTTTATAAAAAGCGCTGTAAAATGTCCATCCAATGCACCTTTTACAGCGCTTTTTCAAATGTAAAAGGTGTTTTTTTTTAAATCCCTGTATATATTTGAAAAGCGCATTTTAGCTTTTTATGGCATTTTTTTTATAAAGCGCTGTCTTTTATCTTTTTATCCAAAATTAGTTTGAACAAGTTCACACAACACAACCAGAATCAGTAATTTACAACATGATACATATATATTACCCTGTAACAGTAATTTACAATAAGCAGTTCACACAATATGATACATATATATTACCCTGTAACACAGTAATTTACAACATAAGTAACTAAATATACATTGAACCTAATTTACAACATATTCATATGCATGTTTATATATTGTCCTATTATCATATACATATAATAACTATGCACCATATAATATTCAGATCCCTTGCCCAGCAGCATGCTATTTCCCAGAAAATCAAATAATTTTCATTTCCAGCACATACTCACACCATTCCTCTTTTAATTCCATCAGATCTTGCTCAGAATATGATGGACTGAAATTTTCAAAGTACTGCAATATAAAAATTGAACATATTATATTAAGTTAGTATCAAATATATAGATAATTTATATATGAAAATCATATAATCAAAATACCGTACTGTTTCTGAGATAATAGTTTTATTCTTGTCAACAATCCCCTTCATGAATCTCAATACGTAGTACCCACAGTCAATGTTGTTTGTTTGACGAGGGCACTTTACTGGGATCCATGTAATATTATTAGACTTTTGCTTCGACACTACCGCACCTCTTTGAGCTCGAAAAACTTTTAATGCACTATCAAATGAATAAATGTGATTATTTTAGCATGAACAAACACTTATTTATATATATTTGTAACAAAAATAAATGAATATTACTTACGTGTCGAACATAGTCTTTATTTCGGAGTGGTTATTGTAATCGCCATGCATGGGATCCAAATAGTATATAACTTCAGAGACCGCATTGATTGCAAATAGCACCCAATGTGCCCTACAACAGCAAAAAATTGGTTAAGCAATTTTGTTTATACACAACTAATAAATTAAATTCTCATCAATTACAAAAGATAAAGTTACGTACCTTGAACTATATGGTGCGAAGAACAATTTATCCTTTTCTATATTTCCTAAAAACATATTTACAATGTATTTCTTTACATTGTCTAGATCGAGTTTCCACATGGACGTCTTATGCGGAGACAAGAATGAGTATTTATTTGACAATTTCCTAGGGCACACGACCTTCTCATACAAAAACCTTCAATGAAAATTTTAAACTAGATTAATTACCAATACATTTAATTAAATACCAATAAATGCAATTAAAAGTATTTTTTACCTTATGTACAGGTTCATTACAGTAGCACTGAGCTCCTTATGTTCGAGAAGTTCGTATATGTGCTACTTTCCGAGATATTCAACATACTCATCTCTGAATAAATCTTTATTCATGTGTACGATGCGTGAATCGTCGCTGCTGCCCATATTCTTTTTTACTTCGATGTCAATACACGCCCCGTATTTACCAAGGCGTTGCTGACTTATTTTAGGAGCAGCAGCAGCAGCGACTGATTTCCCCCGATCTAGTTTTTTTCTAGCTGCAAGTTTGGCAGCTTTATTGCCCTCCGGCCTTTGTAATTTGGCAGGTCTATTATCCTCCAATTTTGGAGGTTTGCTGCCTTTTTTTGGATGTGCGGGTTGTTTATTTATTTGGACCTACAAAAATGAGATTAAATGTTAGTTTATTGAATCTGAAAAAATTGACAAAGCTTGTGCAATAAATGTGACAAACCTTTTTGGGAGACGTAACTGATTCGTTTCTGGGAGGGCTTTTAACGAGGGCAACAAGGTTTGTGGGCCATGCCACGTAACTACCAATAGCTTCGCCCAATGTCTGCATATCTCCGTCGTTGTCCGGTATCGGCAACGGTGCAGTTGGTTCGAAAGCAACAGTATGCGATACTTTGACATGGCCCGCAGGAATCGGAATATTGTGCAATACTTCTCTCAAAGTATTGTACAATTTTCCTTTTCCCACTTTCCGATGAGTGGGCGAGGACAAGTATAGGAAACATGAAGTGACACCCTAAATCAATAGTTAAAACATAAGTACAGTTAATATATAATATTGTTTAATGCATAAGTAATTACATAAGCAAGTAAGTAATTAATTACCTCGGGAATAATTTTCAAACCGACGTTGCAACTCCCGGTTTCACTCTCAATTTGTATTTCACGTTGGAGCTAATCCACAAGTTGCTTGTCTTTATTCGTATTCACCAAGAGTGCCACTTGCTCTGATAGGATTCTGAGCTTCTCTAATACTTCCTCGTTGGAAGGTTTTTGGCGCTTCTCTTGAGGAAAAAAGCTTTTGGGAGTTACGCCAAATCCCTTTCCCCTAACTCGACCGGAATATTCAAGAACATTAAAAACTTTGCCCAGAATGTCCCTACAACTAGCCTTGTTGCCCTCTTCATTTTCAGAACTTTGTTCGATGGTCTCCTAAAATACATGTAACATTAAAATAGTTAAGTTCATTAGCATTTTTAAAATACAATATTAAAAAGTATTCAAGTGATAAATACAATATTGAAAAATATTAAAGTCATAATATACTTACACAAAGTTCTACTATTTTTTTGACATTTTCGTTATCAACCACTCCATCCTTATTTACACGAGCTTCCTTCCACAAGATATGACGACCCAACGGTTGATCGGATTGGGTCTCTTGTCGCTATTCGTTAAGATTATAAACAAAATATTAGTTAGAAACTATAGTTTATAATACAAATTCCTTCATTATATAAAAGTGATGTTTAATTACTTACAAGCTCTTGATCAAGGCGTGCATATCCCATACGTGATTTTCTGTATGGGTGCTTCGGATTGCTTGCCCTCTCGCGATTTGCCTTACTAATATTCTATATAAAAAAATAGCAATTATGTAAAAATTTAAAATACGCTACGAATATGAATAATAAAACACACAAATGCTAATAAATTAATCACTTACGACAAACGCGGGGTCAGAACGTTTGGAAACAAATGCTTTCCATTCATCATTTGATATATAATTTGATATATTTTTGGAGGTTCAGCAGTTGTGTTTCCTTCTCTATCTTTTAGATAGAAATTTGAGAGATGCAATCTAAATCCCCGATGGATTTTCCCAGCAACTCTCAAAACGTAACTCTTTCGTCCCTCATCAAGGACAAAAGTTGTCTGCAATGAAAAAAATTATAAGTAAAGTATTTCAGTGAAAATATTTATAAATGACAAAAGATTAGATCAAAAAATTTACTTGAAAGTCATTCCATATTATGTCTTTGTTATCCTTCAACGCCTTATCTCTCCAGTCGTCAATCGTTATTGGAATATTTTGTCGAACAACAACCCCAATGTAACTTACAAAAATTGAGCTATTGGGGTCAATTGGCTGACCACTTTCATTCCAGCCAACCTAATAAACTCATATAGTAAGTACATGCTATTAAAAAAAGCTAAAAAAATACACAGCAAACAGAATATAGTATAGTATAACCTCAAACTTGGTGCCATTGCTCCTTGCTTTAATCACATTTTGCATTATAGTTGCACCACGTTTGACTTCATTTTCATAAGCCTTACTGGTGCCAACTTCTTCATTTTGACATTCTAAATCTCTGTTTGTAACCATTTAACTACAACAAGTTCAACATGCAGTTTAGTATAACATCAACAAGCTCAACATGCATCATGCATTATTCTAAACAAGCTCAACATGTATCAATATATATATTTTAAACAAGCTCAACATGCATTTTAATGATTACAAAAAATTAATAACATCAATACCTGAATAATGGTTCGAAGAAAGATGAAATGCGAAGAAAAGAGCGAACACAGAAAGTTCACAGAAATAAGGTTTACAGAAAAACGGTTTGAAGAAATACGTAATGAGGGTTACGTATTTCAATGAAAATATAAGGTTCGAAATGATCTTGGATGGAAATAAGGTTCGAAATGAAGGAGATGATCGTGGAAATACAGTTCGTAATGGACGAGATTATAGGGTTTGCAAAAGAAGAGAAGAACGATGAAGGTTGAGATGATAGTGTAGTTTACGTAATGAAGAGGAAACTGAAGAGGTTACTGTTATATATATAACCCTTTTACAGCGCTTTTTTATAAGCCTTTTACAACGCTTGTTTGAAAAGCGCTCTAAAAGGATTAGGCCTTTTACAACGCTTGTTAAAAAAGCACTCTAAAAGGCGTCCTTATTTAATTTTTTAAAAGGCTCTTTTACAGCACTTTTCCAAATAAGTGCTGTAAAAGACCTCATTGATTTAGAATGTTATATAATGTTATTTTTAAAGCCTTTTACAGCGCTTGTTCAAATAAGCGATGTAATAGACCTCCTTGTTTTATTATGTTATATGAATGTTTTTTTTTCCAGTCTTATTGTTTTTTTATGTTATTTTTGTGTTTTGTTATGTTATTTTTTAAACTCTTCCTCTTCACCAAACTCTTCTCCTTTTATGCATCTTCTTCACAAACATCAAAGATTACTCCCTTTACATTCCCTTTTTATCAATCGCCCTTTTTATCTCTTTACATTCCCTTTCATTCTTAAATCGAAACTTGGTCTTCAGGTTTAACACCCTTTTTATATCTTTTGATTGAGTATGATGTTTTTGTTAACAATGTGTTTTTGCGAAAAATGCATACAAGGTGTTTGAAGAAAATCCTGTTAGATAAGGTCCTCTTAGGTGTCTGATGAATGTTATTTTTAAAGCCTTTTACAGCGCTTTTTATAAAAAGCGCTGTAAAATGTCTCTTTATTTTATTTTTAAAATGTCCACAATTGGAAGGCCTCGGTTCGAATCTGAATTAAGTGAACTTCGTAAATGTAAGCGCTTTTAAAAGGTTCTTTTACAAGAGTCTTTTACGGCGCTTTTTAATGTAAGCGCTGTAAAATGTATCTCTATTTTATTTTTAAAAGGGCCTTTTATAGCGCTTTTTAAATAAAGCGCTGTAAAAGGCCTCATTATGTTATTTTTGTGTTTGTTTTATTTGGGTTCAATATTGGATGATTGTAACCCAGTAACTCAGATATGTTCCTTTTGATGGCACTTAATTTACATTATATAGGTGGCATTATCATAACCAGTAGCAGCACAAGCAAAAGAGACTAATTTATATTCAATTCATGTAAATACTCAGTTCAGCTGATGTAAATCAAGCTAAATATAAAACACTCATTAATTGTTACATGAACTTATTATAAAACACTCAAATCAAGCTAAATATAAGCAGAAAATAAATTAATCAGAACTTATTATAAAACACTCAATTCAGATTACATGCATATTTATCACAATAATTCAGATTACATGCATGTACATTAAGATGCCCTTCTTCTTTACCTGGTAGGATTCACATTTGTTTGTCCATTTACAATATGAAACGATGGATTAATCCAAATTCCCTCATCATGATCATCTCTAAGATATAAACCATCATCAGTTGAATCAATTTCATGTGGTTGTTGTGATGTTGCAAATAAAAGATCATTACCAACATCTTCATCATTATTGTTATCATCACTTATTTTATTGGTCGATAGGACAACAGACCATTTATCATCAGAAGGATCAGTGACATAAAACACTTGTTGAGCTTGCGACGCTAAAATAAAAGGCTCGTCTTTATATCCAACCCTATTAAAATCAACAAGTAAGAATCCTGACTCATCAATTCGAACGCCATTATTATTATCGACCCACTTGCAACCAAATATGGGAACACGAAACATTGTGTAGTCTAACTCCCATATGCGCTCGATAACCCCAAAATATGATAGATTTGCATATATTGGATTTTTGTCTTTTGCACTTGAGACATGCATCGCTTCAGCTACGAGAGTGACTCCACTATTTTGCATAGTGGTCTGATCATCTTGTTCTTTGGTATAAAATGTGTAGCCGTTAATAACATAACCAATGTAAGAAAAGACATGTAAGCTCGGACCATTTGCTAGCCACCTCAATCTCTGTGAAATTGATCCGGGGTCTAAATCAAATTTTGACTTTATGTGATTTTTTAACCATGTTATAAAACTTCGATTGTGCTCTCGAGTTATCCAATTTTGATTCCTATTCATGTTAAAATGAGATAACTGATCCATGTGTATTGTAACATACGGTTGAACCTCATCATCATTGTGCAGAACATACAATTGTGCCTGCTCCATCCTTGATATAGTCAGTAGTCTCCTTCCAATTATCCCTTCTCCTGATAGTCTTCCCGAATGACGAGACATGGGAAGCCCTATGGATTTAACATTGGACAGATATTCAGTACAAAATTCAGCAGCCTCTTCAACAATGTATCATTCAGCAGTACAACCTTCTGGTCGACTTCTACTTTTTACGTACCCTTTTAATATTTTCATATATCGTTCTATCGGATACATCCATCTCATATAAGCTGGCCCACAAAGTTGCGTCTCCTTAACCAGATGAACAGTAAGGTGAACCATTATGTCAAAAAATGATGGTGGGAAATACATTTCAAGCTCACACAAAGTAACAACAATTTCCCTCTGCAATGTCGGTAATTTCTGAGGGTCGATCACTTTACTACAAATTTCCCTGAAGAAGAAACATAATCTAGTTAATGCTAGTCGAACTTTTTCAGGTAAAATGGAACGTATACCTATTGATAGCAAATGCTCCATTAGAATACGACAATCATGGGTCTTCAAACCTTTTAACTTGAGGTCTTTCATACAAACCAAATTTCTAATGTTCGAAGAGTATCCTTCTGGAACTTTAACTTCGTGTAGAAATTTACATAAAACAATTTTTTCATTTCTAGATAGAGTATGAGCGGCTGGAGGTAGATATGTGCGATTTCCTTTCTTTACTGGAGCCAATTCATTTCTTATTCCCATATCGACCAAGTCCAATCTTGCGTGGATGTCATCTTTAGACTTTCCTGGAACATTGAGTAACGTACCAATAACACTATCAAATACATTTTTTTCAATATGCATCACATCAAGGAAATATCTTATATACAATGACTTCCAATATGGCAATTCAAAGAAAATTGACTTTTTCTTCCACCCAGTTTTGACCAGCTCTCTCGCAAAAGGTTTGCCAAATTTATTGGTCAAACCTTGTACTTTTTCAAGTATTTGATATCCAGTCGGTGGTAAAGGAGCTTTACCTTCCTCTGATTATCCATTAAATACATTTCTCCACCAACGATACTGATGACTATAAGGTAAAAATCTACGATGTCCAAGAAACACATTCTTCTTACAATGTTTCAACCGCATCCAATTTGTACTCTCTTCACATATAGGACAGGCACACTAACCTTTAATTCTATATCGTGATAAATTACCATATGCTGGAAAATCATTAATTGTGCCGAACAACATAGCCCTCAAATTGAAACATTCTTTCTTATACCCATCATAAACTTCCACACCTGTCTCCCACATACGTTTTAAATCTTCGATTAGATGAGTCAAGTATACGTCGATATCATTCCCCGGTTGTTTGGGTCCAGAAATTAACAGAGACAACATCATAAACTTATACTTCATACATAACCATGGAGGTAGGTTATATATTACCAAAATCACAGGCTACATGCTGTGTGAGATGCTTTGAAGATCATGTGGATTCATTCCATTAGTAGAAAGTGCAAGTCTTAGATTTCTTGACTCTATCCCGGATTCAGGATACTCGTGATCAATTTTTGCCCATTGTGGGGAATCTGCAGGGTGTCGAAACATTCCATCTCTAATTCTTTCATCTGCATGCCATGTCAAGTGTTTTGAATCTTCTTCATTGTGATACATGCGCCTAAATCTTGGTATTATAGGAAAATACCACACGAATTTTGCTGGAGTAGATTCTTTCTTCTTATATCGAGAGACATTACATTTCGGACACGCCTTAAGTAGTTTATATTCATTTCGAAATAAAATGCAATCGTTAGGACACGCAAGAATCCTTTCGTAACTCATGCCAATAGGACACAAAATCCGTTTAGCCTCGTAGGTTCGACTGGGAAGTTCATTGTCATCTGGCAACATATCTTTTATGAGTGTTAATAATTCTGTAAAGCTTTTATCAGACCATCCATTACTCGCTTTTAAGTTGTACAACTTTAATATCGCCGACAGTCTTGTGAATTTAGTACAACCATTATATAATTCTTTCTCTGCATCACTCAACAAACTTTCAAACATTTTAGGACAATCTCGAAGATCTTCTTCAACTGCTTTTGCGATCTCATCAACTCGGTCCGGCTCATATGTATCTGTATCGAAGTCAGTTGAAGCATATGTCGAACTATTCTCAAAATTAATGTTTCCTTTTTTTTTTTCTCACCATGTCTTATCCAACATGTGTAGCTTTGATCAATTCCATTACATACTAGATGTCCTTCTAATTCATCTTCTCTAACACGTTTTCCAAAACAACATTTTAAACAAGGACAAACTACTCTATTTGGATCTTTTGCATTCTTCACTGCAAACTCAACAAACTCCTTCGCTCCAATTTCATACTCTTTTGACAATCGATTGGCTGATATCCATTTCCTATCCATATTATACCACCTATATAAATGCAGTTACAAAAATAATAAGCTTTCAAAACATATCAACAAGTTTCAAAAAGAAACCAATATCAACTAACAATTTCAAAAACATAACAAATCATGTGGTATGAGTTTTTGACTAGTAGAAGAGATTTAATATATATATATATATATATATATATATATATATATATATATATATATATATATAACAATTTCAAAACAAAACACATATCATGTGGTATGAATTTTTAATTTGATAAAAAAAATCTAGTTAAAAAAAAAAATACCTGAGACAACGTAGATGGCGGCACAGTACGTAATGGATATGAGGGTATGAGGGTTCCCAGAGTAGAGGTGATGAAAGATGTAGAGGATATGAGGGTTCCCAACGTATATAATTATTTGAAATTTATGTATTTTACAGCACTTGTAGTAAAAGCGCTGTAATAGGTAGTTAAATTCAATGAAAGCGCTTTTATTTTACAGCGCTTGTGAAAAAAGCGCTGTAATAGATGGCTCAATTATTTTAAAGCGCACGTATTTTACAGCGCTTGTGAAAAAAGCGCTGTAAAATCATACGCGAAAGCGCTTCATTTTACAGCGCTTTTCTTAAAAGCGCTGTAAAAGCCTTATAACATTATGCGCAAACGTTATATGACCTACAACAACGCTTGTTTTACAACGCTTGTCAATAAAAGCGCTGTAAAAGGCTCCGTTATTTTTCAAATATATTTACAACAGCGCTTGTGTTTAGCAAGCGTTGTAAAAGGGGCGCTGTTAAATGTCATTTTTGGCGTAGTGTATTATTAATGAATTTTAAAATAGAATTTACTTTAATTACTTTAATTACTTTTAATAAATATTAGTTTTGAAATACTAGTAATACTTTAATAATGAAGTTGTGTTAAAAAAAATTAGTTTTGCTAATTGTTGGTTTTATTTTAAAAAAATAATAATAAAAGAAAGGAGTAAAATGTGTTTATGAGTTAATACCTAATTCAAGTAAAAGCTAATTTTAAAAATATATAGATATATACAAGGAAGCATGTCCACCCATGAAGAAACAAAAATTAGGATTAACGTTTGGCGCATTACAACAATTGTTCATGAAAACTTTCTCCATTTTTATATCCAAATTTCAGTATATTGTTTCATTCATTTAGCTTGTCAATTAAATACACTTTTCTAGATTTTTAACCATCTAAATTTCTCTCTAAAATATCTGACTTCTCCCTTTATAAAATTCATTGTTTTGAGTGTGTTTTCATAAATTTCTCTCTAAAATATCTCTCTAAATTTCTCTCTAAAATGTCTCTCATAAATTTCTCTCTAAAATATCTGACTTCTCCGTTTATAAATTTCTCTCTATAATATCAACGTAAGTTCGATTTGAGTGAAACCAACGCCAAAATGACCGTATGAACGATGACTATATTATATCATGATTATCTTTTGATTTAGGTAACTTGATTCAGTTTTGAAAATTAACCTTTGCAGAGTGTGTTTTCATAATTTATTTTTGACGTTTACCCAAAAACTGTCGAGTAAGATCGAATGAAGGACAATGAGTCAAATAACAAATGCTTATTCTTGCAAACCCGTATTCATGTGCGAAAGCTTCGAAATAAGGTAAGGGGTGATAAAATGTTTGAATTCATGACTATAATATATTGTGAGATAAACGGGAAAACCGTATTTCCCAATGATTAATTTGGGGCTCTCTATGCACGACGCTAGCCCTAGTTAGTAATAATTGAATTAATATGACTAATTATAGTTTTTAGGATTAAAATATAGATTACAAACTTTTATTTGGTTGTTGTCTAATTTTAAATTATGCAACTATGCGGTATGTGTGAATAAAGTTTCAGTTTTATTTTTAATGTGTTGAGTCTTACTTATGATATATGTGATAAACTTTGAATTTGTTTGATATATGAGGCTTTTAATCTCTATAAATATGTGATGAAATTTTAAATTTTTAGAATGTAACATATTAAAGTTTTGATTTTTATGATACTTTTATAAATATATGATTTCTTGATATGTGTAGTGGAAACATTGATTTTTGTGATAGTTGTTTATAAATATATGATCTTCATGATATGTGGGGTGGAAGCTTGATTTTTATGATGGTTGTTTAAAAATATTTGATTTTCTTGATAAGAACTTGGGATGTATGATTTCGTATAAGTTATTTTTGGATTATTTGGCTTAATCTTAGTGGATTGCGTGAGAATGTTTGATTTTGATGATACATCATTATGTCATGACATATGCATCTTAGTGGGCTATGTGAGAATATTTTATTTTGATAATTCACCATCATGTCATGGCATATGAATCTTCGTGGAAGTTGCCTTTTGTGACAAGAGTTTTCTCCCCATTGTTATGAGTAATTTTATGTGTGGATGTTGCCTTTGTGGCAGGTTTATTTTTCTCATTGGCATGAGTGATTTTCTGTGTGGATGTTGCCTTAGTGGCATGTATTATATCCAGATTATATAGTTATTAGGAGCATATGTATAACATTGCACTGTCTAGTGATTTTTCGATCGTGGTTAATGTGTATTTAATGTGATACTAACTTATCTTAGACGATTTAATGTTATAATGAGATATTGATTCTCCTTGAGTGATTTTGACTTTATAATATGATTTCTTTTTCTTGAAATACTTTGATATATTGTGATGTGTTTGATACGATTATGTGTGGATTATTTGTATGTTCTTCTTACTTATATTATATTATTAACATGATTTTAAAACTAACCTCCTTAGGTTAATAAGTCTTGAAATTCAAGTTTGGGAGAAGCTCCGCTCTTTTAGGTTATATTGGGAATGAGAGTTATAAGTCGTATTTTACTTATTTAATTAGAAACGACTTTTTGTATGAAAACCATACAAGTACTACTAAGTATATGAAATTAAATTAAGAAATTATAGTTAACTATAGGAAGAAAAATATTAAAGTATTCCATGTGTATTTTGAGAAACATGATATTCTAACAGCTTATACAAGTTTCTTTTCTTTTGAAGGAGTTTGTATTTATCTACTGCAAATTTTAGTAAAAATATGATATAAATTATTATGCATATTATTTTAGGGTTTAGCGTTTAACTAATTATTTAAAAGAATAGTAGTTTATGTATTCTTAAATAATTTTCAGAAAAATTATCGTAATTGTTCTAAGAAATAAATATTTTTAAGTAATGTTTTGTATCAAAAATTTAAGGCGTTACATTATAGTATTAGAACTGGTGTGTCAATTCCGACCGAGTGAGTCAAATGTCGATCCATTAAACACAAACCAACATTACACATTATATAATTGCACTACGGAGGAAAGGCTATCTTTAACGTGTGGGCCCCCCATGTGGAACAGAATGAATTTAGTCTAGCTCAAATGTGGGTCGCCTCAACCTCAACATCAGGGACAGAACAAAACCTCAACACCCTTGAAGTTGGTTGGCAGGCATGTTATTACTCTCGTTAATTACTTTATCTTAATCACATCATTCATTTATTCATTTTCTCTTCCACAAGTTTTTTCCTAATATTTTTATTTATTTTATTTGGAAACATTATTAGAATAAAGTTTATAAATCATTTTATACACTACCTTTACGATAGTTAAAATTAAAATCAAATTTTTTATTGATCTATATATTAATTTTATATTAATTGTTATGACTATAAAAATTGTAGGTGGATAATGTATCAAAATTAAACTATTTATAAATGTAATCAATTTGGTGGCAATCATCTCTCTTTCATTTTTATCAATGTAAATATGTAGATAATTTTGTATTTTAAATTTTAATGATCAAACTAACTTTGAATAATTTTTATCCAGGTATATCCAAGGCTTTACGGGGACAACCTCCCTAAGTTTTTTTATCTATTGGACAATAAGTAATTTAATTGAAGTAAAGTATGTGGAAGAATGTACATTTTCTAACCGAATTTTTTTTATTATAATATTTTATTTTAAAATTTTGACACCAAATTGTCCCATTTAAAAAAAAAATATCAAAATGCTCTCTCTTTTAAATCCAATAGATGATCGCATCTTAGGCTTGCGATGAGTTGAAGGAAAATTTATTTTACGTAATAGAAGGTCGCATCTTGGAGATGCAACCATGTACTGTCCTTAATTTTTTTCCTCATTTTTACAACTACAAAATTATTTATTTAATAAATTAAAATAATTATAATATTTTAAAAAACCAAATATTATTAATAAATTATTAACAAAATATTAAATTGAAGAAAAAAATGTGGTGGACTAGATGTGTCTAACCAAATAACGTGTTATATTATTTTAACAACTCCCTCGTGGCTTAGAGATAAATTTAAATTATTTTAAAAAATTTCTCCTATTATTATAATTATATTTATTAATTTTTATATATTAGATATGGAGAAAAAAATAGAAGAAAGTTGTGAATAAAATATAATTAAGTGACTAATTTATCAACAAAACACGAGAAAATTATTAAAATAATTTAAATTGATCTACAAAATAGGAAGTAGTTGTTAAAATAATATAACACATTGTTTGTTTAGACACATCTAATTAACCATATTTTTTTCTTCAATTTAATGAATTTTATTTTAATTTATTAATAATATTTTGTTTTTAAAATATTAAAATTATTTTTAATTTATTAAATAAATAATTTTTGAATTACTAAAATGAGAAAAAGAATATTTAAGGCTAGTTCATGGTCACATCCTCCAGTATACCACCTTCTATTAAATAATTTTTTTCCTCATCGCAAGTCCAAAGTGCAACCATCTATTGGATTTAAAAATAAAACATTTTGATATTTTTTTTTAAAGTGGGGCAATTTGATATCAAAATTTTAAAAAAGGAATATTATAATAATAAAATCCTTTCTAAGCACTATTAAAAGTAAAAAATTTTGTCAAATCTTTGTCTCGGTTATTTTTATAATCAAAAGTTAACTTTTGAAATATTTAATACATTTGTTGAGTGTTTAACATATTTAATAAGTAGTACTTCTCCATCTCATATATTCAACATAGTTGACAATTTGAAACACATTAATAAAATATAAAAATTAGAAAGAGAAAAAAATAGTACTTATACTATATGTTAACATGTTTATGACTTGACGGAAATTGAAAAGAAATTGATAATTGTAATCAATATTGCAGGCTGATGCATATAAGACAACTGGATGTTACGATATAAAATGCCCGGGTTGGAGGAACACTTACAATATAATGGAACACAATTTGCTTTTACCGCATTGGTCCGGAAGGTAATATTTCTACATATAATTAGAAGATTATGGATAATTTGGTAGATATCACTTCATGTGACTAGTATTTTTACTAATTTGCTATATCATTCTTTCATTTGTTTCAAAGGATTTTAAAAATATCATTTTCTTTGATTACATTTAAAGTTTACTTTGATTATTTTTTAGTAAAGAATATTTGCGTTGCTTATCATGTATTCCTTGTAGAATGAGTGTAGTTTTGGGTTATAACAAGTACTTATGTCTATCTTTTGATTATTGTTGTATTCTTGTTTGACACTCTTTGTACTTCAAGAATCATTTGTGATGAAGACATAGAAAGCATAATCATGGAAGGAAGCATAGAGAATATATATTTAAGGTCATGGAACTTCAATAACAAGGGCAATGTCAAAGAAGGCAAATGAGGTTATAAATAACTTGATCGCCACTTTATTTGAAGCACGTCTAACTAATGAAGAATTAAAGTCCAAGATAGTAAATTGCTTAATCCAAATTGTAGAAGTTAAGGAATGAAGGTTGGATTTATTTGTTATCAAATTTTAATATTATTTTTAATTGAAGTTTGAATTAGTAAGAATATTTGAGTCTATATGTAAAAACTTGACTTAGGCCAAATTTAGAGAACTTGTAAGGAAGTTCCAATATAAAAGGTAAACCCTTATTTTTTTGAAGGTAGATTTTGAACATTATTTTTGTGAGACTTTGCTCTCTTGAGTTTTTGAAAGAATTCACTTTGACTTATCAAGGTTGCTAACCGTTGTTGAGTTTGGCAACTACTCTTGACTTAGAGGTAGAGCAAATGGATGTAAAAATGACTTTCCTTCATGGTGATTTGGAGGAAGAGATTTACATGAAGCAACTTGATGGTTTTCTTGTTGAAGACAAGGAAGACTATGTGTGTAGACTAACTAAAAAAGAGTCTATATGGTTTGAAGCAAGTTCCTTGGCAGTGGTACAAAAAGTTTGAGTCTGTTATGTGTGATCAAGGATACTTGAAGGCTACTTCTGACCATTGTGTATTTGTTAGAAAATTTTCTAACGATGATTTCATTATCCTGTTATTATATGTTGATGACATACTTATTGTTGGGAAAAACATTTCCAAGATTGACAGGTTAAAGAAGTAGTTGAACGAGTCATTTGCCATGAAAGACATGGGACCAGCTAAACATATTCTTGGCATAAGAATCATGTGTGACAGAAAGGAGAAGAAACTTTGAATGTCACAAGAACACTATATTGAGAAAGTGTTGCAAATGTTTCAAATGGAAAACTCCAAGGCTGTAAGTACTCCTCTTGCTACTCACTTTAAGTCGAGTTCTAAACAAAGTCCTTCTAGCGAAGATGAGAAAAGAGACATGGAAGGAGTTCCTTATGATTCTGATGTGGGTAGTTTGATGTATGCAATGGTGTGCACAAGACCATATATTGCGCATGATGTTGGTACAATTAGTAGATTTTTGTCATATCCAGGTAGAGAGCATTGGAATGCTGTAAAATAGATTTTGAGGTATCTTTGTGGTACTACATGTATGAGGCTTTGTTTTGGAGGTGACAAACCTATTTTGGTGGGGTGCCTCGACTCAGATATGGCTAGAGATATTGACTCGAGAGAGTCAACTTCAGGCTACATGATTAAATTTGTAGAGGGAGTTGTGGCTTGGCAGTCTAGATTACAGAAATGTGTAGCATTGTCTACAAATAAGGCAGAATTCCTTGCCATTACTAAAGCATGCAAAGAGCTGATTTGGTTGAAGAAATTCTTGCAGGAACTTGTGTTTATTCAGGACAAATATGTATTATTTGTCGATAGTCAAAGTGCTATTCATCTTGGTAAGAATTCGATGTTTCATACCAAGTCCAAACATATTGATGCGAGGTATCATTGGATACGTGATGTTTTGGAAGCTAAATTATTGGAATTGGCTAAAGTTCATACTAATTATAATGGTTCTGATATGATGACTAAAATATCATCAAGAGGGAAGTTTGAAACTTGTTGTAATATCACCGGTTTGGCGATTATCTCCACATAGTTGTGAGAGGGAGATATGTTGGGTATTGGGCTCCCTTCTTTTGTGGTGAAAGGCCCAAATATTGTAGCCCATGTGTCTCACTTATTTAAGGTGAGAATGGTCTAATTAGGGTGAGAAGAGAGAGACTATTTTGATAGGAAAAACAACGAGAAAAGAGAAGAGTAACCCTATTTTCGATTTTGTTAAATAAGTTTTAGAAAACATTTATTGTGTATTTGTTAACCGTTGGATCGGGCTGATATTTGGACAGAAGGTTCGCAACATTCAGGTCTTCATTTTCAATGGTCGGATCGGCGAAACAATGTCTGGAATGGGAGAAATCGGGCTCGCACAACAATAGGTGTTTGAATGTTTTTCTTCTTCTTGTTTTCATTTGTAGGCTTTATTGCTTTGTTATTTTGGCTGGTTGTAGACACACTATGTGCATCATTTTGAGACTTTCGTTTACCCTTATTTAATCATAGTGGAGCTATTTCTTTGGCCTGGACAACTCGTAGTTTTTACCCTTGCATTGAAGGGTTTTACATGTTAAAATATTGGTGTTCATTACGCTATTTTATTTTGTTTAATTTGCTGCCATATATTTGTGGTTGTTGCTCACGAGTTCTTGCAAGTCGGAGAAGTTTTATATCTGTTGCGCATTACTTGTTATTGTCTTTTTGTGTTTATTCCCCATCACATATTATGCATGTGAAATATATGTAAAAAGAAAGGAGATTGGTCAAGCATTGAGATGTCCTACAGTACTATGATACATTATTCTATATAGGTAAGTCCATACAATATTGCACAAATCCAAACAAATGATTTAAGCTATTTCATTTTTAAAATACTTCACCTCTCCACTGAGACTGCACATATATGGATATCCAAATCTAACATGACAACGAAAAAAAGTTAAAGTAGAAAATGTTTACCATAATAACGATCATTAACATGGGAAAAAAGTTAAAGTAGAAAATATTTACCACAATAACGATCATTAACATGAGAAGAAACTAGTGGCTTGCTTCCTAGGTTTCTACAATAAAACTTCCCCATTGGACAAGTTGAAGTTCATGTACATTAATGAACAACAAATAACCTCTTAACAAGTTATTATAAAAATCCACCTCATGATTTTGATACAAAGATATATCTATATGTATATCTTTGTGTAAGTATGTTAACATGAAAAATAAAACTATCAAACATTTTGCATAAGATTAAAGAATAAATTCACAGTTAATTTCATTTTGTCAGAATTACTCCTTTCAATAACTCTTTGTAGACATTGGACTTCATTGATTCATCTATCTAATTAATACTATTTATTATTGAGTAGATTCAATCTGCAAATTTTTATAAAATTTTAAAAATATTTTCATATTACAATTTGATAGCATACATACCAGGTGCATCAGGGTAATCATAGAAATTGTCGTTAAAATGGTCATTAGAGAAGGATTTTGACCCATCTTTACATTTGATGAGGTGAGAAATATAATATTAATACAATGTGCGATAATAAAATAAATAATTGGACGATATACTGATCATCACGAACTATAATGTGGATGCATACGTCAAACAAATTAGTGACCAATCTCTACAAGTACTAAACCGAACAATGATGATAGATAAATTATTCACCATAAATTAAATTCTTGGACTTATCTTTTTATTTCTTTCTAATCCCACAAAATGTATGGGAAACACATAGAAACACATGAACAACTCATTATCAGAAAATAATATTTTCAACCAGGGTGAGAACTATAGAAAGGCGAGGAAAAACATCCGAAAATTCATTCAAATCCAATAACACATTCTAATATTTGATCTCAAGAGCACTGCAACAATAATGTTTTAGATAGCTCTATTTCCATTTATATAAATAATAACTATTTTTCACCCAATCAAGCACTAAGATTATGGCTAGATATATATTTTATGATTTTGTCGGGCCAGCTGTAATTCCATTTTCAACAATATCATCTTCATCATAGTCCATTTCCCTTACCCAACTAGACATCAAATCCCTCTACCTATTGAATACTCCACCAATATGAAAAAGAACATGCTTCCCTAAGTACTAATGAAAGTATTTCGAAATAAGAGCAATAGGTGAGAAAAGTGAAGAAAGTAAAAGACAAAATACTTTCATATTTTATTATTACAGTCATAAACTGTTTATATAGAAAAAGAAATTACAATAGTAATATTGAGTAATAATGACAAAATTATAAAATAAAAACAAACATAATAATGTAAAATAAAAGAGAATCAAATTTGATTTCTCTTTATTCTTCAACACCCCTAAGTTGGTGCATAAATATCTGTCATGCCTAACTTGGCTATAAGTCGCTCAAAATTGGGTCTTGCCAAACTTTTTGTCAAGATATCAACAATTTGTTGATTGGAAGTCACAAACGGCAGACATATAATTTCAGCATCGATTTTTTCTTTTATAAAATGATGGTCAATCTCAATGTGCTTGGTTCTATAATGTTGTAAAAAGTTGTGAACAATACTTATTGCTGCTTTGCTATCACATAAAAATTTTAAGGCTGAGTTAACTTTCATTTTCCATTCGTCCAAGAGTTTACGAATCTATAAAAGTTCACATATTCCTTGAGCCATTGCTCTTAATTCAACTTATGTACTACTTCAAGCAACAACCCCTTGTGTCTTACTTCTCCAAGTAACTAAATTTCCCTTAACATAGGCACGATATCCAATGGTGGATTTTCTATCAGTAATTGATCATGCCCAATCAGCATCGGTAAATATAGAGACTTCTCGGTCATTAGTTTTCTTGAAGCATAAATCCTTTCTAGGATTGGATTTCAAGTACTTTAAGATCCGATAAACTACCTCCAAGTGTTCTTCATAGGGAGAGTGCATGAACTGACTTACAACCCTCACAGAGAAAGTGATGTCAAGTCTAGTGTGAGCTATATAAATAAGTTTGTCGATTAGCCACTGGTATCTTCCAATCTCAACAAGAACACTGCCTTTCTCCCAAAGTTTAACATTTAATTCCATAGGAATATCTGCTTGTCTACACCCACTCATCCCAGTTTCTTCCAAGAGATCTAGGATGTATTTTCTTTGAGAAACAACAATTTCCTAATTTGAGCGAGCAACTCCATACCAAGAAAATATCTAAGCGCGCCTAAATCTTTGTTCTCAAATTCTTTTTTCAAATTTTTCTTCAATCTTTCCATCTCAACAATGTCATCTCTTCTGAGTATAATTTCATCTACATGTACAATTAGAATTTTCATTTAACCAACATTAGAGAACTTCATGAGCAGAGTCTGGTCTGATTGTCCTTGCATATATCCTTGCCGTTTGACCAACTGAGTGAATTTTTCAAACCAAGCCCTTAAGGTTTACTTGAGACCATAAAGGGATTTTTGTAGTTTGCACACATTTGAACCAAATTTATCTTCAAAGCCAGGTGGACTATCCATGTATACTTCGTCCTCCAAATCACCATTCAGAAAAGCATTCTTTACATCAAGTTGGTTAATAGACCAATCTAAATTCACTGCCAAGGACAAGAGAACTCTAATAGTGTTTAATTTGGAAATGGGAGCAAAAGTCTCTTAGTAATCAATGTCATATGTTTGAGTAAACCCTTTAGCAACCAAGCGTGCCTTGTATCTTTTAATTGTGTTATCAAAATTATATTTCACAGTAAATACCCATTTACAGTCAACAATATTCTTTCCTGTAGGTAACGTCATGACTCTCAAGTTTGATTCCTTTCAAGAGCTCTCATCTCCTCAAGAACAGGTTCCTTCCACTTTGGAATATTTAGAGCCTCATGTATATTTTTTTGGAATTTCTACAGTATACAACTTAGAAGTAAATGCATCAAATGAAGAAGACAATTTTGAGTATGACACATAATTAGAAAAAGGATATTTAATCCATGATCTAACAGGTTTTACAATTGCAATAGGAAGGTCTATATTAGGATACTCGACATGACTCTTAAGAATAGAATAAGACTTACCTGTATCAAGATGATTTGTTGGATTATCTATTGGTTCGGAATCTTGGAAGGGTCAAAGAATGGGTCATTCATTTCTCTATTTATAGTTTGTTCTTTCAAAGACATTTCCCTTCCAAGTAGGGTCAATGATAGTAAACTTGTTTTGTGTATTTTTTATCTAAGTCATTATGTTTGGCATTTTAGATGGTCCTTCATTATTATTGAGATCAAGAATTTGATCATTGTCATTTTGATTTCAAATTGTCGCCCCATAATCAGTCGAAACCTCATTCATAAGTGGATTGAGTGCCAATATGGTGGATTATTGGTTATTTTTTTTTGGTGCATGAATATAAGTCTCTGAATTTTGTGACAACACTATATCACTTAATGTAATGATGTTTTCAAAAGTAAAAGATGAATCTTCCTTAAAATTTTCCCTATGAAGATGAATGTTAGTAAAAAAAGGTTGATTTTCAACAAAAGTAACAATCATGGTTACAAAAATTCTTTTTGATTTTGGTTGAAAACATCGATACCCCTTTTGAGTTGGAGAGTAACCGGTAAACACACATTTATTGCTCGTGGCCCAAGTTTGTCAAGTTGTTTATGTGCATGAACAAAAGCAGTGCGACCAAAAATTTTTAGTGGCAAATCAGCAGAGACACTAGTCAAAGAAAAATAATTTTGAAAAACATCAAGAAGGGTATGAAAATCTAAAACTATAGATGGCATTCAATTAATTAAATATGATGCAGTTAAAATAGCTTCACTCCACAAATATTTTGGAACCTTATTTACAAATAGTAAGCCTCTAGAAACCTCAAGAAGATGTCTATTATTTCTCTCTGCAATTCCATTTTGTAGGGGGTGTATTAACACAAGAACATGGATAAATAACCCTATTTGCAAGAAAAAAATCAAACAAAAGTATATTAAAGTATTCTTAACCATTGTCACTTCTAAAGACTTGGATATTTATTTGGTATTGAGTGTGCACCATTTTAAAGAAATTTTTGATAACTTGTTGAACTTCCGATTTTTCTTTCAATAGATAAACCCAACAAATTCTAGTATGATCATCAATGAAAGTTATAAATAATTTTTATTAGAAATTGTGTTTATCTATTAGACCCCAAACATAACTATGAATAGCTGCAAACGATTTTAATTGTTTATATGGTTGTGAAGAAAAGAAGAACCACTACGTGAAAAATGATATTTTACAGCGCTTTTTTTAAGATATTTACAGTGCTTTTTCAAAAAATTAAGCGCTATAGTATCCAGCGCTGTAAAAAGATACAACAACACTCTTTAATAAAAACGCGCTGCTTGTTGTTTTAGTTTTACGGCGCTTTTTAAAAAAAGCGCTGTAATAGGTGTGTTCCTTTATTTCAATTAGATCTTTTTCTGGGAATATATCAACAATCTCCTTCATTAATCGCAATATACAGTATCCGCAGTCTATGTTATTAGTTTGACGAGAGCACTATAAAATAAAACATATAAGTCAATAAACATTTGTGCATTGATTGTTAATGAAATTTTAAAGGCATATATTTCAAACCTTTATTAGAATCCATGTGATTTATTTGATTTTTGCTTCGACACTGTAGCACCCATTTGAGCTCGAAAAACTTGTAAAGCACTATCAAATAAATATGATTATTAGCATTAATAAACACATTATATATATATATATGTGTGTGTGTGTGTGTGTGTGTCTTTAAGAAATAAATGAATACAATACCTGAAGAGTGCGAAGAAATAAGTAGGGTTCGTAGGGTTACGGTTTCTTTAAGAAGGAACAGCGAGAATGCGCAGAAATACGACAAGTTCGTAGGACAGAGTAGAGTTCGCAATGAGAAGAGTACGTAATAATGTTCGGAGGGATATTAACAAATATGGAGATGATTTGCAAAGAAGATGGTTAACAATGGTTCGTAGGGACAATAGGGTTCGCAATGAGAAGGATAATGAAGAGGAAAAATACACTGAAGTGTAGTGAAATTTATGTAATAAAAAGGAAACTGAAGCGATTTAGTGTTATATATAAAATCCTATTACAGCGCTTTTTTAAAGAGCGCTGTAAAAGACCTTTTATTTTTTAAAAGCCTATTACAGCGCTTTTTTAAAAAGCGCTATAAAAGACCTCCTTATATTATTTTTTAAAAGCCTATTACAGTGCTTTTTTTAAAAGCGCTGTAAAAGACCTCTTTATTTTATTTTTTAAAAGCCTATTAAAAAGGTTTTTTAAAGAGCTCTGTAAAAGAGCGCTATAAAAGACCTCCTTATTTTAGTTTTTAAAAGCCTATTACAACGCTTTTTTAAAGAGCACTGTAAAAGATCTCCTTATTTTATTTTTTAAAAGCCTATTACAGCGCTTTTTTAAAGAGCGCTGTAAAAGACCTCCTTATTTTAGTTTTTAAAGCCTATTACAGCGCTTTTTTAAAGAGTACTGTAAAAGACCTCCTTATTTTAGTTTTTAAAAGCCTATTACAACGCTTTTTTAAATAGCGCTGTAAAATACCTTCTTATTTTATTTTTTAAAAGCCTATTACAACGTTTTTTTAAAGAGCATTGTAAAAGACCTCCTTATTTTATTTTTTGAAAGTCTATTACAGCACTTTTTTACAGGCCTTTTAAAGTGCTTGTCCAAAAGTGCCAAAACATAATATCATCATTATTAGAAGGAACAAAAATAGATTCAAAGCAGGTACTCGTTTTTTGTTTGTCTTTGAAATGAGTCCATTGTCAAGATAATAGAGTCCTCCACTCTTCTTAGCATTGCCAATCATCTTCCCTGTGCTCAAATCCTTAAAAGTTCAATGAGAATGAAAGAAGTTAGCTTGACAATTTATATCATTTGTTAGTTTAGTAATGGATAACAAATTACATGATAAATTAGAAACATGTAAGACATCTTTTAAGGTTAACACAGGTGACAAAATAACAAAACCTTTCCCTGCAATGGCTGAAAGAGAGTCATCAACAATTTTAATTTTTTGGTTACCTGCACAAGGACTATAAGAAGTAAACAGACTCGACTCTCAAGTCATATGATCAGTAGCACCGAAATTGATAATCCAAGTACGGTTGGGAGTGACACTAAGTAAAGCAGTATTTGGAAAATTACCTCTCTAAGCTATAGAGCAATAAGAAGTTAGAGACTTAAGAAATTTGTACAATTGATCTAATTGTTCCTTGGTGAAAGGAGATAGGCTTAAAAGAGATTGCTTCTCTTGATCAGAGGTATCATTTTGGATGGCATGACCTTCGTTTCCTCCTTTTTTCTTCCAATTTAGAGGTTTTCCATGGAGCTTCTAACATGTATCACGTGTGTGCCATGGACGTTTGCAATATTCGCACCATGGTTTCTTGCTATCTCTCTTCATGTATTCATTCTTAGTGACTAGGGCAGAGCTTTCAACCTCAACAACAGAAGGTGACTTACCCATCATAACATATTGTCTCGCCTCTTCTCTTCTAACTTCTAAGAATGCTTCCTGAAGTGATGTCAATGGAATTTTTCCTAATATTCTACCTCGAACTTCATAAAGCCGCTTATTAATCCCAACCAAGAACATGAATACTCGGTCGTTCTCTTGTCTCTTAAGAAACAAAATATTGTCATCACAACACTTCCAATGATCATCATAGTAGATATCTAGTTCTTGCCAAAGTGCCATCAACTCATTATAATAGGTAGTGACATCTCTATCTCCTTATTTGGCATGCCACAATCGTGATTTGAGATCGAAAATTTGAAAAGAATTCTGAATGTTAGAATATGTTTCTTTGATAGCCTCCCAAACTTCCTTGCAATAGGAAAAAACATAAAAGATTTTCTAATCAATGATTCCATATTTCTAAGCAGCCAAACAACAATAATAGATTTAATAAACCACTTTGTGAGTACAAAGTCATAATTATCATGTGAGTTAATAGTGAAATTATCAATAACTAGAAGTTATAAATAAAAGTGATTAATCCTTCATAAAAAACTGGTTAGTCATCTCCCATATTTTGTTAGTTTTTTAAATCATGAAAAAATGTGAAACTTCAGCCACGTTTTCATTACAATTATATGTGCCTTTTTTACTTTTATATATCATGTGAAACATTAGAAGATGGTTAGTTCTTTAAATGATTTAATTAGTTTTCACAAATTTGCAAAAAATTGACTTTTTTTTAATTTTTTTTTCTTTTTTGTTAGTAAAAGACAACAATTTTCATTATTTTACTACTTAGTATGTGAAAGACCTCTCTTTCCAATTATCACGTGAATGCAAACACAAATAATCCTAAGTTACAAACAATGTGGTTAGTTCAGTTTCAATATGTAGGTAATTCTTTTAAGGATTTAGTTAGTTTTGACAAACTTGCAAAAACATGAATTTGTTTGCCTTTTTTGTAAGTAAAAGACAATAAGCCTACATTATTTTACTATTTAGCACATGAAATACCTCTTTTTACATAACCATGTAAAAATATAGTGCAAACACAAATAATTATGAGTTAAAAACAAGGTGATTAGTTCTATATGAAAATGCGGTTAGATCGTTGAAACATTAAACTTTACACCTTTTGTTACACCTTTTATTATTAATAGACCTTTTTGTTAGTAAAAAGATTATAAGTTTGTATTACTTTACTATTTAGCATATGAAATACCTCTATTTACTATTACTATGTAAATGAATATTACAAACAAAAATAATGCTGACTCAAAAATAGGTTATGTTTGAAAATGTAGTTAGTTCTTTCAAAACTTAAATTTGGTTAGTTTGGACAAATTTGTAAAAACTAATTAAAATGGCAAAAAAGAAAGTATTCATTCCCCTTCTATGTCTTACATCTATAGTCTTTTTGCCTTGGTGCATCTCTTTTACATTTAAGAATAGTTTTGAATCTTGGATTACTAATTGGTGGAATACGAAACAAAGTAAATGACAATAGATTTGGACTATTTTACTATTTAGTACGTGTAAAATCTCTTTTTCCTATTACTTAAAAAATTGTGCAAACACAAATAATAATGAACTAGAAACAAGGTGATTAGTTTGTTTTAAATTTTTTGAAACATGATTAATTCATTGAAAATTTTAGTTTGTTTTGAAAATTTTAAATTTTTTGGTTTTTAAATTAACGATCGTAAGTCTGCATATTTTTTTACTATTTAATACATGAAATAGTTTTTTTTACTATTATCATGTAAATAAATAGTACAAACAAAATTAATTATAAATGAAACTAATAATTTATTAGTTCGGATTGGCGTAATTCAAACTATTAATTAGGGTAAAACTATACAGAACTTGTTATTGGGTATCGGTATATTACCAATTTACCACATGAGTCAATAGCTACATAACCAATTATTTCTACTTAGAATATTGGGGTTTGTTCTTTAGAAAATAAATTGGTTAATCCTTTGAACAAATCGGTTAATTTGTATGTTCATGTCGAATTGCCATAATTGAACGGTATACTATTAGCTACAATGTCGATAGCTACTAAATCAATTTTTCATACTTATTAAATTAAGGTTTGTCCTTTCTAAATATATATGTGGTAAAATCATGGGAGCTTAGTTATTGACTATTCGCAAACTCTTAGTCTAAACTCCTCCATTGCCTCACTTTTCAATTGAATATGCAATTCAAAATAATCTATATAAAAGAACTTCTATTGTACATATATACCAATACCAACTCCAATCATAATTTGTTAATTTAATAGCAAGATAAAACAACAAAATCAACACTAATAACTAATTTTAGATATTCTTAAATATCATTCATATACACTTAAATCCCATTAATATAATCTATTTCTAAGGAACAACGTCCATACATTCAAAACCTAAAACATTAGTGGAGTGAGTGAACATGCAGAAAAATTACATCAAATTTAGTTCATAAAAATCTCTAGTGACGTTGATTCATAGTCGTCAAACCGAAAGTTAGACTCAAAGGAATGTCTACTATCTCTTAAAGTTTCTACATTTGTTGTATGAGAAAATATATAAATCTAATATTAAACTCAAATTCAATCCACTCTTTCATATATACTCAAAATCGACTTTGATGTTAACATCTAACTAATTAAACTTAAACATGATCATACATTCAAAATCAAACACATGCAAACATTAAATTTTGAAATAGATCAATTGGATTCCGCTCTAGAATATATACTCTAAATCACAAGACAGTAAAAATCTACGTCAGATTTAAAAAAAAAAAAAGTGACACAAACATGAAAACATTCAAATAAATCTCATACTCAAATATTCCAATTCCCTTTCGAAATCTCATAAGAATTTTATATGAATTCATGTTTAGTGATTTTCCCAAAACTTATCATGTTTGTTGCGCATTATTGTTAGAGATATTTATTGCTGGGCACTATGTATTTCAAAAATTTATCATGTAAATGATTTTGGCTATATAAGTTCACAATTTTAATACAAGATTTGTTCAAACTTGCAGTAATATATTTCTGTTTGTATACTTGTTGAGTTCTACTCCCTATTCTTATATGGTTGTAATTGATGCACAAAAGTTGTCAAAGGTGTTTTAATTCTCTGTTGTAAAATTCTGCTATTTGTTGGTCTAGCATAAAGCCAACTTACTTAGTGTTTTGGTTGGATTTGGATTCCCTATTCTAATATTTCATTTTTATATCCATATCCAAAATATTTTGGAGTATTTACAAAATATTTTGTTTACAAAGATGATTATTGTTCTTCATGAAATTAGTTTGCAGTTTATTATAATAAATGTTAAGAAACTCATTCTGACTTTTGTTGAAAGTTTATTGAATCTTTTAGAGCAAAATAACTATTTATTGTATGTTTTAATGTAATTAATAAAATTAAATTATATTTTATTGTATGTTTCAATGGAATTAGTTAATAAAAATAAATTAAAAATTTAAATTTAATTTACTTAGATTAATAATTTAGAATTACAATTAATAGGGAGATAAAATAAATTTAATTTAATAAATAATAATACGTTTTAGTGACAGACAATACCGTAGAAATAGATCAATTATTTATTTATATTTATTTAGTTTTTAGTGACAAACTTTATCGTAGGAATATATTAATTTTTTATTTATATTTTTTTAGTTTTTAGTGACAGGCCATACTGTAGGAATAGACCATTCTTTATTTATAGTTATATAGTTTTTAGTGGCGGTCATTATTGTAGGTAAAAATCTAAAACATTTAGTGACAATCTTCAGAAGATGTAGTGACAATCCTCAAAATGTAGTAGGACACTCCTTAAAGATGATAGTAAATTTGGGAGTCACTCAAAGTATTATTGACCTTTAATAACAGTTTTTAGCTTTTAGTGATAAACTTTGTGTGTTACGATAAGTTAATTTTTTTGTAGTGTTCCTTTAAACATTAACTGCACTCGACATAATGAAAAACTAGAGCAGAGCTATCTAAAAGATGAAACAACTTTCTACGGTTAGTATACTATATCTTGTTGAACTGATTTGTCATAAAGCATCCACTTAGGAATATGCAACATAACATTAAGGGTAACTATTGGATCCAACTTTAAAGGAGTTCAATAATATTTCCATTGCAGTGACTTGACCCATCAACAACAAACAACTTCTTCAATGGACACTTATGGAACGAAGCAAGTTTCTCAACTTTCTCCATGAGTAGGCTACTTGGAAGTGGTTACCAAAATATCATATGAGAGAAAATATAAGAAATTAAATCAAAAAATTGCATTGACCTTTAAGAGGTTTTCACTCACTTACACCCTCTTTGCTATAAAAATGCCACTCAACTATGATAATTTCAAAAATTACATTCACAACTATGGTTTTTTGTCGTACATTATTACAGATGGGAAACGGCGGAAAAAGAAACGTCGCACGATTGATGCTACATTTCTGTGGGGAGTTTCGCCTTCGGATGTCTTAAAAGAGACACTACAACATTTTTGTCCTACGGCAACGCCTAATTTTTTATGGTAAAAAAACCGTTCTCGTAGAGGTAAATAGGCAACAGTTTTACAATTTCGTTGCAGTAGAACATGAAATTTTATAATTTCTACAACAACACTAAAAAACCATTCTCGTTGTTTATTGATATCTTTACGCAACATTTATTCACCATTGTTATTTAGTTTTTAAAAAAACTGTTCTTGTAGATACTCATGAAACAAAAAAAACAATTTTTTTGAGTTAATTTTTTATAGCGCCAAATATATTTCTTAAAACAAATCCTTCTCATTTTCCCTCTCTTGAAACCCTATCTCAGATTTTCAACCATTCTCATTTTTCCTCTCTTGAAACCCTATCTCAGATTTTCAACAACAAAGCCTTGTCACTTTCCCTCTCTTGAAACCTATCTCAGAATTTCAGCAACCTAGCAACCTAGCATTTTCACTTTCAGCAGCTTCTCTCATTCGCGTAACCCATCTCTGTCGCGTAACCCATCTCCGTCGTGTAACCCATCTTCGTGCGTAACCCATTCTCCCTTGCGTAATGGATTCTGTCTCGCGTAAACCATTTATCGCGCAACTCAACATCGTTCAACATCGTTCAAGGTTTCGTTCAAGGTCTGAGGATTCTGTGTCGCGTAAGCCATTCATTCCGACCGTGTTTTTGGTCTGAGGGTTCTGTGTCGCGTAAACCAACTTCGTTTAAGGTATGTATTTTGTATTTTCTCATTTTCCCTCTCTTGAAACCCTATTTTGCTCTGCTATTAGGTTTAATTTTGCTACGAAATGGTTGATTAATTTTTCGCTTATTTCACTGGAATTCTGTTTTATTTTTGCAGATTTCTAAAATTCAATAGAACCCTAATTTTTCGAATCCAAATTGTCGCATCCTGCCTCACAAGGTAAGAACTTGACAACACTAGTAGACAAAAGGAAGATAATAGGCATTCAACCACTTCTAGAGTGATTTTGCATTGGATTGTAACTAAGTTGGTTGCAAGTTTTGATTCTATGTAGATTGACCAACTGATTGCAATTTCTTTTATAATAACCTTAGCTGAACATTAGTTTAAATCTAAAGTTATGTTTATTATTTTGTGATAATAATGCTAAACTCGCAGTGAGTAAGAACTTATAAGTTATTGCAAGATATATAGCTGAGATAATTCTGGAAAAGCTAGAAAAACCAGTTGCTGTCAGCAGGACTGCAAACTGTAAATTATTTCCATTTTATAATATTATGGGGAATTCATGTACTGTTAGTGTCTGCAGGAAAATATTTTGATGTAATAGCTCTTTGGTTTCAGAATTTATGAGCAATGAATAATCAACTGAAATTTATCATTTGAATGTATATGTATGTATAAAAAAATTTCCACAAGTGTGATAGTATGATACATTTGCATTGATAATTTGCTCTAAACTATGAATTGGCAGCATCATGATTTTGCATTGATAATTGGCTGCATTATGAGTGTTACTTGTAATTGTCATACTTCTGCATTATGAGAATTTATTGATAAAGGTTCTGTGAATTCTAGAAGACGACACAGTCATGGAAACGCCGCGTCATTACAATGGTTCTCCTTCCCTGTGAATAACTAAACTACACACCTGCCTATTGCAAAAATGGTTTGCCATTAAAATTGCATTCTTGTTGTGCTTTTGGATTCTATAGTTTATATTTCTATAGCTCCGCAACACAACATAATTTTGCGTATCTGTATAGTAGAGGGAACGTAGGATAAGCATGGTACTAAATATCTAAATATATAGAATATAAGCTAAAACGCTTGAAATTCTTTAAGAAATTATGTAAACATGTTCCTGTATAAATGTCCTTCAACAAACTCGAGATCTGCATAGTATGTGGCTCTTATATTGCACTTCAAGCAGATAAAAAGTTTGTTGTAAACTCTCTCTATACCTCTTCTCTACAATTCTTATGTGTGTTACACTCATGCATGCTTTGGTTCTTACTTGATTTTTATAGTTAATAACTTGTTTGTGTGAGTATCAATGTTGGACGCAGATGAAGCAGCTACCATATTTCAGAACTGTTCTTGTATAAGAACAAGTCTTTTTTCACATTAATGAACCAGATGTGGGATAGTTTTTGAGTTCCTGTTAAGTTTTTAAAGAAATGAATATCGAAGTGAAAGGTTGTTAAGGTTCATAAAATTGATTTGCCCATAAATTTTTTTTACGAGCATCTCATTATTTACAATTGGAGATGTAAAGGAAAGGCATGTAGAGCTGGGGACTCATCTATACTTGATGCATTTAGGACTGCTGCTATACTTGTTATTTAGGATTGCTATATACTTTATATTTAGGATTGTTGCTATATTTACTTGTTAGGACTGCTGCTATATACTTGATGCATTTAGGATTACTGTTATATACTTGTTATTTAGGACTGCTATATACTTTACATTTAGGACTGCTGCTATATTTACTTGTTAGGACTGCTGCTATATACTTGATGCATTTAGGACTGCTGCTATATACTTGTTATTTGGACTGCTGCTATTTGGTCTGCTTGTTATTTGGACTGTTGTTTCAAACAGAAGAACTTGGGTATGCTATATTAGTGACTTTCCTGGGTCTGTTGTGGACTTTTAGGACTGCTATATTTTAGGACTGTTGTTTCAAACAGAAGAACCTGGGTATGCTATATTAATGACTTTCCTGGGTCTGTTGTGGACTTTTAGGACTGCTGTTTTTTAGGACTGTTGTTACTATTTGGACTGTTGTTTTTAGGACTGTTTGTTACTCATTTTGGACTTTGAATAATATTATTTTTATTTTGTAGATGAATGATGGTGATACCAATGATGAATTTCAACATTTGGAAGCACAAGATGAAGAAATAGATGTTGATACTTAAGTTTTCTTTGTGTATTTGTTTTTATAGATAAGGAGTTTTATTTTTGTTATTTTGATTGTCTCCTTATCTCTAGAATATAAATTAGAGAAATTGAATCACTGCAAATACAATGTATGAATGATCAAGAGTTACAACGTTTCATCTATATGACAATGAACATTATGAATTTATACTATTGCAATTGTTACATTATGAATTTATTACAGTACATTACAATAATTTAGTATTAACAATTGTTATATTTTTAAATTTATTAAAGAATTTCAATAATAATATTTTACTAAAATTATTTTTCTAAAATACAATAATTTACGAAATTAATTTTTTTTTTTAAAAAATTTACTTTTTGCAACGGTTTTAAAGCATTGCCGTAACTTAATTGAAAAAGGAACCTACAAGAACGGTTTTAATTTGGCAACACCATAAAACCGTTGTTGTTGTCAATTTGAAAAACCGTTCTGGTAGAGGTAGCTACCAGTACGGTTTTTAAAAAGTGTTGCTGTTTCACAAAAAACAGTTGCGTTAGGCTAAGGCAACGCCTTGGTTCCCCACGGTCAGAAAACCGTTCTCGTAGATTACGGCAACGGTTTTTTTACGTAAGCAACGGTTTTTATGCGTTGCAGTAGGACAAAAATGTTGTAGTGAGAAAACACAAAAATTCCTTTCATTTTCCTCTTCCTTGGCCAAATTCATCTTCTTAAAATTATTTTTTCATCATATAGGTAGGGCATGACGAGTCTAGTGATTTCAGGGAAGTACAACTGAATTGAACTTGATCATGACGGTATATTATGGGGCCTTAAGGCAAGATTGTTAGACCTTTGAGGTATTTTATTGAGGAATTCTTAGGTGACTTAGAGGTAGCACTCCAAATATCGAGAGCTACCACGCAACACACGTTTATCTCGACTGTCACGTATATTTTTCTCAGGTTGAGTCAAAAGAATCTATGAAGACAAGACCAATTTGAATTGTTTGTCCACGTGAGTGGTGGCATAGTATCAAGCCTCGTAACCAAGTACTTCAGAGTTAGAAATGTACCACATTGTAAAGTAGAGTCTAAGGTCATGCATAACATTTCATTTTCATGTGATTTTTTTGTTATGATTTATAGGTATCGTAAGCGATAATAATTTCTCTTAGATGATTTGATGTTAGATTGAAATATATTGATTTTCCTTGAGTGGTCTTGAATTTATAATGTGATGTTTTTCTTTGAAGATTGTTTGTGTAATGATACAGTTTATTTACGATTAACTATGTGTTCTTCTTACTTATATTATACTATTAACATGATTTCAAAACTCAACTCCTTCGTTGTTTGTGTTTGACTGGCTTGGTCTTACGTTTGTAAAATTGCAATTATGACAGGTTAATGAGTCTTGAAGTTCAAGTTTGGGAGAAACCCCGCTCTGATAGGTGATATCGGGAATAAGAGTTCTAAATTTTATTTTACTTTTAATTTTTTTTATTACAAACAATGTTTTGTATGAAAACCTATTAGTAAATTTTTGTAATTAAATTAAGAATTTATAATTAAATCAAGTTTATGGAGATTGCATTGTTTTATAAGAGGAAAAAGTTTAAAGTGATTCTTTTGAATTTTAAGGAATGTGATATCCTAAATTAGTTATGAAAGTTTTTATTTCCTTGAAAATAGATCTTTTTTATCCACTACGAATGTACTACAAAAAGAAAAAAATCTAGTATAAATTATTATGTATTATTTTGGATTTAGGATGTCACAATGTGAGCCTAACTTTTGGATTTGGACTAATGGGGAAGAGTTTTTGATGGCGCCTAAGACTAATAATAACATGTTAAGTGTAGATTATTATAACTATCAATACTTTGAGGTGATGAATGATATGATTTTGGATGTTGTTGGGGTTAATTTTTCATTCAATGAAGATCAATATCACGACAATAATGGACTTCCAAATGAAGAAACTTAGAGATTTTATGATCTTTTGAAAGAGACAAATAAATCGTTGTTTAAAGGATCTCCAAACTCAAAGTTATCAATGTGTACTATACTTTTAGGTCTAAAGTCTCAGTTTCATGTTCCTGGTTTAGCTTTAGATTTGATGACTTAAATTATACTAGATGCAATACCTGTTAGAAATGGTTTGCCAAAAAGTTATTACGATGCTAAACAGTTAGTGTCGAAGTTAAAAGTGGTTGTTAAGAGGATTAATTGTTGTGTTAAAGGTTGCATGTTGTACTACGACAACAAATTTGGTATAAATGATGCTAACTTAGTTGAATGTAAGTTTTGTCAACAACCAAGGTATCACCAAAGGAATAACTCTAGGAAAAGTAGAGGAAAATGAATTCCAAAGAAGGAAATATTTTATCTACCTATTGTATCAAGATTGTAGAGAATATTTGCATTGATGCAAATAACATGAAAGATGAAGTGGCATTATGAGAATAGAAGAAATTTAGGTGAGGTGCGACATCCGTCTAATGGTCAGGCGTGGAAACACTTTGATAAAATGCATCAGAATTTAACGTCTGATCCACGCAATGTAAAATTTGGATTATCCTCAAATAGATTTACACCTTATATAATTCAAACATCGTCTACTCCTTATTCTTGTTGGCATGTTGTTAATACTCCATACAATCTTCCTCTTGATATGTGTATATCTAAACCTTACATGTTCTTAGTTGTCATGATACCAGGTCCTTTTAATCCTATAATTGACATTGATATTTTTTTACAACATTTAATTGACGATTTGAAGAGCTTGTGGCATTAATGATTTCCCCATTTATGGGATGTTGTCATGATGGGGAACCCATGCTAAATTAATTTGTCCTATTTGCATGGAAGACACAAAAATATTTACATTAAAATTTGGCAGGAAGACATCGTGGTTTGATTGACATCGTAGGTTAGTACCTGTTGATCATGCATTTTAAAGGAATAAATTTGCATTTATAAAAAGCTACACATAAAATTTAGGGCCACTGCTTAAATTGACATCGGAATAAGTTTAGAATAAAGTAAAAGATATATCAAATGTACAAATTGTTAATGGTGTGACTTGTAAACTACAAGTTTACGGACAATGGCACAATTAGACAAAAATATGTATTTTTTGAGATCTTCCTATTAGAAAGACAATCTTTTGAGACAAAATCTGAATGTTATTGAGAATAATTTCTTTGACAATATAATTACAAATGACAAAGCTAGAAAAGACATAGGTATATCTTGTGTAGTACCTCAGTTGAAAATGATTTAAAAAATATATAATAAAAAATATGTTTTGCAAGTATTATTGTAAAATCTAAAAAAAATCATCATTTTACAAATTTAATCCAAATTTTGAGTCAATATTATCATGACTGTTATCATTCCATTCCACACCAAAAATGAAAAATGAAATTAAAAAAAAAAAGTATTCTTCCTTTATTTTTTTCTGTGTAGCAACACCTTGTCCCTTTCTAATTTTCAGTCTCATTATTGTTCTCCTCTTTCTTAGAGATAGGCTATTACCTTCACTCAAAATGCACATAATAATCAAGATAATTAAGCTACCTTTCTCTTTTAATTATATGAGGTTGTTTAACTTTATCATTTTATCAATTAAAAAATTGGCACTTAATTTTATGTAATGGAGAATCATTCATCATTGTAATCTATAAATTGAGACAAAAAATCAATGAAAAAGGGAGGGAAAAATTTGGCTCTAGAATTTTGGAAAAAATGAAGTTGAGTGTGAAGAAACAACAACACAAATCATTCCTCAAAATCATATATTTCAAAATTAAAAGAAAAAAAATAGAAAATGAAAAAAATAGGGCATCACCGTCCACTACTAGAAATTAGTGACTAAGTAGGATAAGTTTGTTTGAATTAATGAAGTTCTAAAACATAAGAGCACCTGCCACCTTTTAGTATATCATTTTAAGTTATGTTTGGTTATATGGGTCTTGTAGACACCTAATTTTTTCCGCCACTTTTAAAGTTTTAAGAAATATAATAAATATATAATTTAAAAAAAATAAAAATAAAAAAAATAAATAAATAATAATAAAAATAAACAATTAGGGTGTTGAAACATAATTTTGTCAACTCTTCCTTTTTATTTGCAGAAAAAATATTAAGCATATTTTTGACTTTTTGTTAAGTTAAATGAAATAAAAAGATTTTTTTAAAAAAAAGATATTAATTTTGATTTAATTTATTGTTTCTAAAAAATGGGGTTAAAAAAATCATACCTTAAGTGATTATGGTAGGTTTTTGAAAAACGTTAAGAATAACCTTAATGATCATTAATGAGAATTATTGTCTTCCAAAAAATTAAACCTAATTAATAAAAAATATTGTCTTCCCTTGTCAATTATTTCTGGTTCAAAAATTATTATTTTAGGTTTTATCCAATTTTTCCTTTAATAAAAATAAAATTGGTGGCGACTCCTTTTTTTTGCGGACAAACCTGGACGCGACAGCTGACGACTCCGCTGTGGACTTTTGAGAGTCAAACCTAACCTAATTAATTGTATATAATTTTTTATTTATTTTTATTTATATTACCCCTTTTTGTTTTTATTTGTTTTAATTATTTTGTTACATATTTATTGTTAATATAATTGTGGTGATTGATTTTTTTGTTGGTTTTATATGTTTTCTGATAACATATTAACTATATGTATTTATGATAATTTATTCTAATTGTGGAGGTTTACATGTATTTATGTAAATTTGTTCTATTCGTAGTTATTCATTTTTTATTTATATATTTACTTATCGTAACTTACAAGTATTTATGTTAATTTGTTCTAATTGTAGTCAAACCCATTTCGTATTAATGGAAGTCAAATTAGAGGAATCAGGATGGGTACAAACTCATTTCGATCAATTGAATTTAATTGAAGGAAAAAGGGTTGACGGTTATATGTCAAGGGCAATTATAGAAAGAAAAAAAACTGGAAAGAACGTACAAGAAAAAATACGTCCTCAAGAATTTCGGGAAGAAGATTTGGTGCTAAAAAAGATCTTACCCATTTAAAAGGATTATCGTGGGAAAATGGACCCCGAACTATGACGACCCACACATCGTGAAGGAAGCTTTCTCAGGTGGGACTTTGATCCTCAGGAATATCAATAAAAAAAGATTTACTCCTCCGATAAACTCAGACGTCGTAAAAAAAAAATATATAATGAATACCCGCTAAGTTGAAAATCTGAAAGGGGCAACTTAGGAAAAAAAAATAGGGTACAAAAAGTAATAATGAATACCCGCTAGGTTGAATACCTGAAAGGGACAATTTAGGCAAAAATTAGGGTACAAAAAGTAATAATAAATACCCGCTAGGTTGAAAACCTGAAAAGGCGACCTAGGCAAAAATTAGGGTAAAAACAAAAAAAATACCCGCTAGGTTGAAAACCTGAAAAGGTGACCTAGGCAAAAATTAGGGTACCAAAAAAATATAATAAATATATGTTGGGTTGAAAGCCTGAAAGGGCAAACTCGAAAAAAAATATATACTCAAAAGGACATGATCAACAATATGAATATAACACGAGAATAAAGGCAAACAACAACATGAGATCCAACTTAAGATCGCGGAAGATAGATCAGCGATATCAAGTTCAAGAAAAATGTATAAATGCTTTTCTCATTCATAATGGTCGTCTCCAATAAAAATGTTGATAAAAACCAACATATTCATGCATCCATTTCATTCATTCACTCAATCACTCATCCATGTCATTCATCCAATCACTCATCCATGTCATTCATTCAATCACTCATCCATTTCATTCATTCAATCATTCATCCATTTCATTCATTCACTCATTCATTCATTCATCCTTTTCATTCATTCATTCACTCATTCATTCATTCATTCATTCATTCATTCATTCACTCATTCACCCAAAATATTTTATAAATTCAAAGCCGAGAAAACGACCCGCATGTTAAAGCCGGGAAAACGACTCGCAACAAAAGTCTTCAAAGCATATCACACCGCACGTGGCATGTGATTTTGTTGATTTATAACTTACCTCCATGGTTATGTATGAAGCGTAAGTTTATGATGTTGTCTCTGTTAAATTCTGGATCCAAACAATCGGGGAATAATGTCGACGTATACTTGACTCCTTTAATTGAAGATTTAAAAAATATGTGGGAGACAAGTGTGGAACTTTATGATGGGTATAAGAAACAATGTTTCAATTTGAGGGCTATGTTGTTCGGCACAATTAATGATTTCCCAGCATATGGTAATTTATCAGGATATAGCATTAAAGGTCAGTGTGCATGTCCTATATGTGAAGAGAGTACAAATTGGATGCGGTTGAAACAATGTGAGAAGAATGTATTTTTTGGACATCGTAGATTTTTACCTTATAGTCATCAGTATTGTGGGTGGAGAAATGCATTCAATAGAAAATCAGAGGAAGGTAAAGCTCCTTTAGCACTGACTGGATATCAAAAATTTGAAAAAGTACAAGGTTTGACCAATAAATGTAGCAAACCTTTTGCAGAAGAGCTGGTCAAAACTGGGTGGAAGAAAAAGTCAATTTTCTTTGAATTGCCATATTGGAAGTCATTGTATATAAGACATTTCCTCGATGTGATGCATATTGAAAAAAAAATGTATTTGATAGTGTTAGTGGTACGTTACTCAATGTTCCAGGAAAGTCCATAGATGGCATCAATGCAAGATTGGACTTGGTCGATATGGGAATAAGAAATGAATTGGGTCCCGTAAAGAAAGGAACTCGAACAGATCGACCTCCAGTCGATCATACTCTATCTAGAAAGGAATAAATTGTTTTATGTAAATTTCTACACGAAGTTAAAGTTCCAGAAGGATACTCTTCAAATATTAAAAATTTAGTTTGTATGAAAGACCTCAAGTTAAAAGGTTTGAAGACCTATGATTCTCATATTCTAATGGAATATTTGCTACCAATAGGTATACGTTCCATTTTAACTGAAAAATTTCGAAGAGCCATAACTAGATTATGTTTCTTCTTTAGGAAAATTTGTAGTAAAGTGATCGATCCTCAGAAATTACCGACATTGCATAGGGAAATTGTTGTTACATTGTGTGAGCTTGAAAGGTATTTCCCACCCTCGTTTTTTGATATAATGGTTAACCTTACTGTTCATCTCGTTAAGGAGACACACCTTTGTGGGCCAGCTTATATGAGATTGATGTATCCGATAGAACGATATATGAAAATATTAAAAGGGTAAGTAAAAAGTAGAAGTCGACCAGAAGGTTGTATTGTTAAACGGTACATTGTCGAAGAAGCTGCTGAATTTTGTACTGAATATCTGTCCAATGTTGAATCCACAGGGCTTCCCATGTCTCGTCATTCGGGAAGAATATCAGGAGAAGGGATAATTGGAAGGAGACTAATGATTATATCAAGGACAGAATGAGAGCAGGCACAATTGCATGTTCTGCACAATGATGATGAAGTTCAACCATATGTTACAACACACATGGATTAGTTGTCTAGTTTGAACATGAATAGGAATCAAAATTGGATAACTCGAGAGCACAATCGAAGTTTTATAACATGGTTAAATAATCACATAAAGTCAAAGTTTGAGATAGACCTCGGATCAATTTCATAGAGATTGAGGTGGCTAGCAAATGGTCCGAGTTTGCATGTCTTTTCTTACACCGGTTATGTAATTAACGGCTACACATTTTATACCAAAGAACAAAATGATCAGACCACTATGCAAATAAAGGAGTCACTCTGGTAGCTGAAGCGATGCATATCTCAAGAGCAAAAGACAAAAACCCAATATATGCAAATCTATCATATTTTGGGGTTATCGAGCGCATATGGGAGTTAGACTACACAATGTTTCGTGTTTCCATATTTGGTTGCAAGTGGGTCGATAATAAAAATGGCGTTCAGATTGATGAGTTAAGGTTCTTGCTTGTCGATTATAATAGGGTGAGATACAAAGACGAGCCTTTTATTTTAGCGTCGCAAGCTCAACTAGTGTTTTATGTCACTGATCCTGCTGATGATAAATGGTATCTTGTCCTATCGACCAATAAAATAAGTGATGATAACAATAATGATGAAGATTTTGGTAATGGTCTTTTATTTGCAACATCACAACCACATGAAATTGATTCAACTGATGATGGTTTATATCTTAGAGATGATCGTGATAAGGGAATTCGGGAAATGTGAATCCCACCAGGAAAAGAAGAAGGGCATCTTAATGTACATGTTTAATTGTTTTATATAAGCCATATAATCTGAACTGAGTTCATGTAATTTAATTGTTTGATCTAATCATCCCAATATGAGCTTTATTTGAGTACTGGGAATTTGTCTTGAACTAATCATCCCAATATGAGCTGACCATGTAATTTAGCATTGATATATATATATATATATATATATATAGGTATTTAACTAATTATTTGGAAGAAAAAAAATCCAAATTTAGGTATTTTACTTGAACTGAACTGAACATAAACTTTTACAGCGCATTTGTCCATAAGTGCTATCAAAGCCTTTAAAATAAAATAAGGAGGTCATAAAGCATTGTTTTATACCAAGTTAAAAGGGTCTTTTAAAGCGCTTGATGCCAAAGCGATGTAAAAGGCTTTTACAACGCTTTTCCAACAAGCGCTATAAAAAGACTTTTAAAAAAACAGCTATATTACATAATAAAACAAAGTGGTCTTTTACATCACTTTTCCGACAAGCGCTGTAAAAAGGATTCAAAAAATAAAATAAGGAGGTCTTTTAGAGCGCTTTTCCAACAAGCGCTGTAAAAGGCTTTTAAAAAAATAATCATATTACATAAGAAAACAAAGAGGACTTTTACAGCGCTTTTCTCACAAGCGCTGTAAAAAGGCTTTTAAAAATAAAATAAGGAGGTCTTTTATAGTGTTTTTCCAACAAGCGTTGTAAAAGGTTTATAAAAAAGCGTTGTAATAGAGTTTTAAAAACTAAAATAAGGAGGTCTTTTACAACGCTCTTTCAAAAAAGTGCTATAATAGGGTTTTATATATAACAGTAAATCGCTTCAGTTTCCACTTCATTACGTAAACTTCACTACGATAGTGTCCTCCTCCTCTTAATTGTTCTTCTCATTGCGAACCCTATCATCCGATTGCGAACATAATTTCCACTATCATCTCTCCCATTGCGAACCATATTTCCACTATCATCCTCATTACGAACCATCTCTTCTTATTGAAATACGTAATCCTCATTACGTATTTATGCGAACCATATTATGTTCGTTCATATTTATGTGCATTCAAGTATTTCTGCGCATTCAGGTGTTCCTTCTCCTACGAACCCTACGTATTTATTCTCACTATTCAGGTATTGTATTTATTAATTTTTTGTTGTCACTAAAATGCATGTTGAACTTATACTGATACGTACTTAGACTACTGCATGTTGAACTTGTTGAAGTTATACTGAACTGCATGTTGAACTTGTTGTAGATAAAGGATACCAACAAGGATTTAGATCGTCAAAATGAGGAAGTTGCCAACACTAAGACTTACGAAAATGAAGTCAAACATAGTGCAACCATCATGCAAAATGTCATAAAAGCAAGGAGTAGTGGCATAAAATTTGAGGTATACTATACTTTGTTTGCTTTTTATTTTTTTATCTTTTTTGAAAGCATGTACTTATATGAGTTTATTAGGTTGGATGGAATAAGAGTGGTCAGCCAATTGACCCCAATAGCTCCATGTTTGTAAATTACATTCGGACTGTTGTTGCTAGGAATATCCCCATCACAATTGACGATTGGAGAGATAAGGCGTTGAAGGATACGAAAGATATATTGTGGACTGATATACAAGTAACTTTTTTGTCAATTATAATTTTTGCCATTGAAATATTTTACTCAAACTACATCTTTATTTTGTTTGCAGACTATTTTTGTTGTTGACGAGGTGAGAAAGAATTACGTGTTGAGAGTTGCCGGGAAAATACATCGGGGTTTTAGATCTCACCTCTCAAATTTCTATCTAAAAGATCGTGAAGAAAATATGAATGCTGAAGCTCCAAAAATATATAAACATTATATATCAAATGAAGAATGGAGCGCATTTGTAGCAAAACGTTCGGACCCCGCGTTTGTCGTAAGTGATTAATTTATAAGCATTTGTGTTTTATTATTCATATTCATAGCGTATTTTAAATTTTTACACGATTGTTATTTTTTATATGTAGAATATAAGTAAGGCAAATCACGAGAGGGCAAAAAATCTGATGCACCCATACAAAAAAACACGTATGGGATATGCACGTCTAGAGCAAAAACTTGTAAGTAATTAAACATCACTTTTATATAATGTGGTACATTATAAACTATAGTTTCTACTTATATTTGGTTTATGATCTTAACGAATAGCTACAAGATACCAAATCCGATCAACCGTTGGGTCGTCGTATCTTGTGGAAGGAAGCTCGTGTAAATAAGGATGGAGTGGTTGATAACGAAAATGTTCAAAAAGTAATAGAACTTTGTGTAAGTATATTATCACTTTAATATTTTTTAATATTGTATTTTAAAAATGATATTGAACTTATCTTTTTAATCCTATGTGTATTTTAGGAGAATCTCGAACAAAGTTCGGAAAATCAAGAGGACAACAAAGCTAGTTGTAGGAACATTCTCGGAAAAGTGTCTAATGTTCCTGAATATTCCGGTCGCGTGAGGAGGAAACGATTTGGCATAACTCCTAAAAGCTATTTTTGCATAAGAGAAGCGCCAAAATCCATCTAATGAGGAACTATTAGAGAAGCTCAAATTCCTATCAGAGCAAGTGGCACTCTTGGTGAAGACGAATAAAGACAAGCAACTTCCAGATTAGCTCCAATGTGAAATACAAATGGAGAGTGAAAATGCGTGTTGCAACATTGGTCTCAAAAGTCTTCCTGATGTAATTAATTACTTAATAAAATAAGAAATTCATTCAACCTAAATGTTTCACATACTTACGTATTAACCATTGATTTAGGGTGTCACTCCTTGCGTGTTGTACTTATCCTCCCTTACTCGTCGCAAGGTCGGAAAAGGAACATTGTATAATACTTCGGGAGAAGTATTGCACAACACACCGATCCCTGCAGGTCATGTCAAAGTATCACTAGTTATTGCTTTGGAACCAAATGCACCGTTGCCTATACCGGACAACGATGTTGATATGAAGTTTTTGGGCAAAGCAATTGGTAGTTACGTGGCATGGCCCACACATCTTGTTGCCCTTGATAAGGTATGTTTAATTAATTGAAATGTATATTTAATTGATATGTATATTTAATTGCACGATATATGATTATGATTGATTATATTTAATTGCTGATTTTTTTCGGCTGGTAACTTTAATTTCACATTTATTTAGATTCAGACAAAGCCTAAAGGGAATGATAAGAATATTCCCAGAAACTAGTCAGTTACATCGCCGGAAAAGGTTTGTCAAATTTATTTTGTAAGGTTTATCATTTTTTCAGATTCAATAAACTAACAAACTAATTAACCTCATTTTTTTCTGATTCAATCCAATAAACAACCCGCATAGCAAACCAACTGCCAGAATAAACCAGCTGCCGCACCACAACTGGATGTTCGTGGTAAAAATAAAGTCGGCAAACTTCAAAAATTGGAGGGTAATAAAGCTGACAAACTTCAAAAGCTGGAGGGTAATAAAGCTGCCAAAGTTGCTAAATATGGGTCGTGTCTTGACATACAAGTAAAAAAGAATATGGGCAACAACAACGATTCACGCATCATAAACATGGATAGAGCTATATTCGGAGATGAGTATGAAGAACTACTTCAAAAAAGAGCACATATACGAACTTCTCAACCATAAGGAGCTGAGTGCTACTGTCATCAACTTATACATTAGTGTAAAAATTACTTTTAATTGTATTTATTGGTAATTAATTTAATTTATTGGTAATTAATCTAATTTGAAATTTTCATTGAAGGTTTTTGTGTGAGAAGTTGGTGTGCACGCGCAGATTGTCAAATAGATTTTGGTTCCTGTCTCCGCATAAGCTTTCGATGTTTAAACTCGATCCAGTGAATGTAAAGAAATACATTGTGGATATCCTATTAGGAAATATAGAGAAGGATAAGTTGTTTCTTGCACTATATAATTCAGGATATGTAATTATATATTATTTATTTATATATTTTTTAATATATGAGATCTTAATTTATTAGTTATGTAAACAAAATTGCCAACCAAATTTTTGTTGTTGTAGGGCACATTGGGTGCTATTTGCAATCAATGCGACCTCTGAAGTTATATACTATTTAGATCCCTTGCACGACAATTACAACAATCACTCTGATATAAAGACTATGTTCGACACGTAAGTAATATTCATTTATTTCTTATATATATATATATATATATATATATATATATATATATATATATATATATATATAATGTGTTTGTTAATGCTATAATAATCACATTTATTTATTCGATAGTGCTTTACAAGTTTTTCGAGCTCAAAGAGGTGCTACAGTGTCGAAGCAAAAGTCAAATAACATCACATGGATTCCAATACAGGTTTGAAATATATGCATTTAAAATTTCATTTACAATCAATGCACAAATATTGTATTGACTTATATGTTTTATTTTAAAGTGCCATCGTCAAACTAACAACATCGACTGTGCGTACTATATATTGCGATTCATGAAGGAGATTGTTGATAGGAATAAAACTATAATCCCAGAAACGGTACGGCATTTTCATCATTATTTGATTTTCATATATAAACTATGTATATATTTGATTCTAACTTATTTATGTTCAATTTTTATATCGCATAGTACTTTGACCATTCCAGTCCAACATACTCTGAAAGAGATCTAATTGAATTAAATGAAGACTGATGTCAGTATGTGATTGAAATAAAAATTATTTGATTTGTTGGGAAATGGCATGTTGCAAGGGATGTGAATATATGGTAGTTATGTTCTGTGTAGTTCTGAAAGATATATGTATATGAGTAGGGCACATTTGAAAAGTTGTGAATATGTAGTTATATGAATATGTATATAGTTCTATGTTGTTGTCATTATGTGAATATGTATATGAATATGTTGTTAACTAATTGTGTAAAGTTATAAAATTAAGTTATATAGTCCTGTTGTTGTGTATTGATTGTGTACTGATTGTGAAATGATTGTGTGAACTGATTGTGAACTGATTCTAGATGAAAATTATTTTGGAAAAAAAAATTAAAAGACAGCGCTTTATAAAAAAATCCCATAAAAAACAAAAAAGCGCTTTTTAAAAATTTCAGTTACAGCGTTTTTAAATAAAACTAAAATTAGAATGCACCTTTTACAACGCTTTTTCAAACAAGCGATGTAAAATGTGCATAATAATACATATATTGAATGGACCTTTTACAGTGTTTCTTTGAAAAAGCGTTGTAAAAGGTGCATAATAATTCATATATTGAATGAACCTTTTACAGCGCTTTTTCAAAGAAGCGTTGTAAAAGGTGTATAATAATGCATATATTGAATGCACCTTTTACAGTGCTCTTTTCCATAAGCGCTGTAAAAGGTGCATAATAATGCATCTTTTACAGCGCTCTTTTTCATAAGCACTGTAAAAGGTGCATTCAATAGATGCATTATTATGCACCTTTTACAGTGCTTCTTTGAAAAAACATTGTAAAAGGTGCATAACAAGCGCGCAATATATCTACCTATTTTATAGAATTTTTTTATTTTAAAAAACGTTGTTGTATCTTTTTACAGTTATAGATTCTACAGCGCTTATTTTTTTTGAAAAAATATTGTAAATGGCTTAAAAAAAGTGTTGTAAAATCCTATTTTTCGCGTAGTGAAGGTAGTAAAATGAAACTAAAATCAAATTGAAAACATCAAATTAACCTATCAATCAAAGCTATATAAACATATAAATTATACCTTATCACTAAACATATTGTTTTATATTGGTTCAAATGATAATATGACATATGAAATAACCGAAGATTGTTCCAAATAGACTTAAAAGTATTGTATGTGATCATTTTACAAAGGTCAAAGTTGATGGAAAGAAAAAGCTAAATGTAATTATTGCAAGAAATTGCTTGGTGGGAGTGCAAGAGATGGGACGTCACACTTGCGCAGACATATGAAAATATGTACTCTACATTTTTCTACCATAGGACATAATAACAGACAACCATTTCTTACCGCTAAGGTCTTGCAAGGTAAAAAAAGAGTTGGGGTATGGAATATATGATGCTTAAAATGCTAGGAAAGAGTTTGCACGTGCAACTATTTTGCATAAATATTCACTTTCAATAGTGGAGCATAATGGTTTTAGGAGATATTGAGCCTCTCTCCAACCATTATTTAGAGTTCCTTGTAGAAATACTATATAAAAAAAAAAAGTGATATTAAAAATATTGATGCCTTATTTATATTCTCGTGTTTGAGTTTATGTAATAAGTGGTTGTGTTCATTTTTGCAGAGTTCTGATGGTGATATAATTGATTGTGTTTTAATTCAAAATCAACCCGCATTTGATCATCCTTTATTGAAAGGACAAAAACCATCGGTATTTTTATTTTTTTGTTAATCGATATATACACTATTAATAAAAATGGTAGCAAATTATATTTTAATATTTAAACTTTATAATTGAAATTTTTTCTTTCATATTTGTATTTATAGGATGCATATATTGAATGAACTTTTTACAGCGCTTCTTTGAAAAAACGATGTAAAAGGTGCATAACAAGCGTGCAATATATCTGCCTATTTTATAGCGCTTTTTTATTTTAAAAAGCGTTGTATATTTTTACAGCGCTAGATTCTACAGCGCTTATTTTTTTGAAAAAGCGCTGTAAATGGCTTAAAAAAAAACGTTGTAAAATCATATTTTTCGCGTTGTGAAGGTAATAAAATGAAACTAAAATAAAATTAAAAATATCAAATTACCCTATCAATCAAAGCTATAAAAACATATAAATTATACCTTATCACTAAACATATTGTTTTATATTGGTTCAAAAAGAGTTTATTTAAAAAAGAATTATTTTCGCTATTAAAAATCAAAGTGTTACAATTTCAAATAACTATATTTTAGTCAAAAAAATATGAGGAGATGGATAAAAACAATCAAATTTAAAAATAGAGTGACCAATTATATGAATTGTCGAAAATAGAAATATAAAAAATGCAACTAAGGCAACAATTTAATTATTAGACATAAATATATTTTTTTTTGTAAGAATAGAGATGCACCTAAGAGGGAGGGTGAATTAGGTGTTTAGAATTTTTTTTTGTTTTTCTTTTATTTAGTGATTTATTTTTTTGATTTTAGATAATGTATGAACAAGATAAATGGCAGAAAAAGTAATGAACACAAAGATATTATCCTGGTTCCCCTTATGACCAAGGGTACATTCAGTCCTCTTGCACACTACAAGAGATTTTTCCACTATTGTCAGAAAATGGACAAATCTCATCGTAGGATCTATGCTACAAACTTTCTAACAAAATTTCCAAGATAGCACACCACTATCTTAGATTAGACTACTTTAAGAAAGTACTACTTTCTTTTATAAACAATGTAATTTGATTTGGAATAAGAATAAGAATGGTATAATGATATCAACCTAAGATTATTTCAAGAGTACTTTGAGAACCTTTCTCAATGATATGAAAATGTAATGCAAGTACTTGAAATAAGAAAAACTAACTTTGAAAATAAATCAGAAATTTGTTCAAAGATGTACAAGGTTTTGTAGTGAAATTGTATGTCCATTAATTTGAACCTATGGATATTTATACTCCAGAGACATCACTTCAGATAGGTGGTCATTGTTCCAAGAGTTTTGATAAACAAATGCAATGATCTAGAGCCATTGCAGATCTAAAAAATTGCATTGTTTTCAGGTGTATCCGAATACAGTATGTGTGTATCCGAATACACTTCTTATAACGTTTAGATTTATTCAAAATTTTCATCTTGTATTAGAATACAAAGTCAGGTAGTCAAATACAAATAAGTGTATTTTGCTACTGACTTGCAGTTTGTATTCGACTACATCAGGTTGTAGTCGAATACAGATGAGTGGTCTGAGCTACTGACTTGGCACTTGTATTCGACTACAACATCTCGTAGTCGAATATAGATGTCAAGTTTTTGCTATTGACTAATCATTTGTACTCGAATACAATATTGTTGTTTTGTTAAAAACTTTAATTTTAAACATTGTTAATATAATGAAAATCCTTTTTATGCATATGCAAAGATGAATGGTTCTCAAGTACTTTAGAAGTATTTATTGTATCATATATCTTTACATTTATTCAAACATTTAATATGTTTGATTATAGTTGACATATGCTATTTGGACTTCTTTTTTAGCGTTGTTGCTTTGATCATAATTCTGGATTTTTGTCTTCATCAAAAACATGCGTTTTACATTTTTCATTTTCCTTTTACAAAATATTAGTTTGGTCCTTTATCTTTTTTTGTTTAATTTATTTGCGTCATTCATCTTTTATATATGATAAATGTTAGTCATTTTCACCATAACTCTTTTAAACAACTATATGATTAATGTCATGAATTGTCGAAGTTTAATCTTAAATCAATTGTAAAATTAATTGTGAAGTCTTAACAAGAACAAGGATAGTTCTTTATTGGATTAAATATTCTTTATTTCTAAGAGTTTGAATATGTTTCAAGGTATACAAGGATAGTTTTTTTAAGCGAAAGCCTCTTATTGGATTAAAGTGATATTTTTATAAAATGTATTATAGTAGCACATATTGACAATTGTTAAAAGGGATTCTAATGACTCGATGTTGCTATAATTTTTGTCGTAATTATACTAAAAAAAATAAAAGATTAAAATAAATATTAAGTAA
>JBBPBR010000007.1:18090556-18119042 GCA_037974775.1 Cicer pinnatifidum | reverse complement strand
ATTATTATTTTCAAACATAACACTAATAAATACTACTATTTTATATTGGAATATGAAAAGTTAAGTTTAACGCATTTAATTACAAAAGTTAATATAAAAATATTTACTTATAAAATAAACATATTAATTATGCTATCTACTTTCTTAATAAGAGTGAAAAAAAAATACAAAGGATGTTTATAATAAGACATGAGGGTGGTATAAATCATTATATATATAATTTTTAAGATAGTAAAAATTAAAATCAAAACTTTTATTTTTATTTTTTATAATTTTATAATTGTTGAAGATATTACAATTTTACTGTAATTTTTGCTAACGTAATAACTTTACGTCGATAATGTATCAAAATCAAACTATTTTTTATTTATGTTATCAAAATATTATAAATTTATATAATTTAAACTCATTCAAATTATTATTATGCAGGTGTATCCAAAGGTTTTCGGCGACAACCGTCCTAGATTGTTTATTTTTTGGACGGTATGTAAATTGATTGAAATATATAGTATGTGAAAAAATATAATTCTTCTAGTCATTGTTATAAAAAAAAATCTCAAATTCTTATAACTATTATTATAGGTAAAAGTTAATTATCTATTATTCCTAACATATCTTTCATTTACTTTAAAAGTATTAGATGTAGGTTGTGCGGTATTTAATATCAAAATAGACAATTTAGTAAATTTAGGAAATCAAATGCAGTTTACTAAATTTCTTAATTATTATGAAATCTATTGTTTTTGTTTATTATCGTGACCGATGGGAGTATGATTATATTTAAGAAATAATATTTTTATTAAATCACTCTTATTTCATATAGATATGCTTATAATAACCATAAATGCAAAGAAGAAAATATTTGATTGTCTGCGGTACTATAATTAGAGAGAACAATTGGAAAAATATAATTAATATTTCCTCCAACTTTAATTGTAAGCAAAATATAAAATGTATTTGATTTGAATTTATATAAAATAGATTTGAATTTTCTTTTATATTTAAGATTAAAAGGAATATTGTCTAAAAATTTGAAAATTTCAGATATTTTGAAACAATTTCTTTTTACAAATCGGTCAATGATTGTAGAATAGATAAAATATTATAATTTTTATATATTTTTTCAAGTGTAAGATACACATTAATAAAATAAATTTAATTTATATATATTACCAACTCATTAGTCAATTTAAATAGTTCAATAATTACTAATATTTGACTTTATTAATTACTATAATTAATAGAATCGCCTTTATCGTTGCTCGTAATTTGTGGATTGTGTAAAAAATTTATGCTATTGGTGCATGAAAATTAATTTCTAATGAAAAATATATAGAAGAGATAATAATAATAATAATAATAATAATAATAATAATAATAATAAAAATAATAATAATAATAATAATAATAATAATTGCAGGTTGATTCATTTTCTTTTTGTTTGAAAAAATTTCAGGCTGATTCTTATAAAAATACTGGATGCTACAATTTAAAATGTTCAGGCTTTGTTCAAACTAACCGCAATATTGTACTTGGAGGAACAATTTCTCCAATTTCTACATATAATGGGCGTCAATTTGAAATTTCTTTTTTGATCTGGAAGGTAATTTTATGCTCTAATTGTCAGAAAAAGTAAATATAACTATCAAAGTCAAAATTTTAGATATAAGTCAAATTGACTACTAAAGTTATACTAAAACAATTTAATTTTGTTTTTGAAAATAAAACGAAATTTCTATCACATTAATCATTTTAGTCATAATTTAATGATCAAGATGGTAATATCTTGATCTAATTACAAAATTATGGACACCTTGGGAGATATCTCTCCATGTTTCTCTTGTATTCTACTACTTTTTATTTTCACACAATATTGCCTTCAAAATTGTTGAGATAAGTCAATTTGGTGACAAAATTTTCATATAAAAGTAAACTTGTCTCATAATGACGGATGTGACTAAGAAACTTTAAATTTCAAAAATAATTTTTAAAAAGTTCTTTTTCTTAATTTTAATAACTAAATTAACTGGTCTCTAAATTTTAAAGACGTTTGTAACATCACGTAAATGATTTATATCTTTGAATAGGTAGTTAGTATTTGTTTAGTTAGCATTTATCAAATTTTTTATTTTTTCTATATTTTACTTTTTTCTATCTCATTAAATCATTATTTCTTTCACATCAATTATTCAAAATCCTTTGAAAACGTTATTTTTTTATTTTTTTATTCTTTGTTTAGTTAAAGTTATTCAAATATTGAGCTCTTCTTATATTTTTTATTCATTCTTTTTATTATTATTTAACAAAATATTAAAATTTTGCGTAATTCGCACACGACCTTGATACATTTATTTTCCTACTTTTGACTCATTCTTGTCTAGCTTGCATGTTCTATTAATAATTATGTTTGATTAACTTTTATGTCTATCTTTGAATAACTTTGTCAGGAAACAAGCTTTCATTTAAGGTTTTCTTTGATTATTTATTTTAGGATCCAAAGACAAATCATTGGTGGCTTGATGTTGGAGCTGGAAATTTAGTTGGGTATTGGCCGTCATTTTTGTTTACAAACTTAAAAGATCATGCAGAAAGAGTACATTTTGGTGGAGAAATAATCAATACAAATTCCAAGGGGACTCATACTTCAACTCAAATGGGTAGTGGACATTTTGCTGAGGAAGGTTATGGTAAAGCTGCATTCATTAGAAATATGGAACTTGTGGATTATAATAACAACTTGAATATAGCAAAGAATCCACAATTTCTAGTACAATTCCCAAATTGTTATAATCACAAAATTGGAACTTCTAAAGAGTGGGGGAGTTACTTTTACTTTGGTGGACCTGGTAGGAATATCAAGTGTCACTAAGGGAACAAATAATATAGAATAAGAATTATAAAGGTGAATATTATTTTGAAACAAAATGTCTTTATGGCATTTCATGGTTGGGTGGTTTATTGATTCATTCTTATCAATAAAGTGTTATCTCATTAGTAAGAGTTTGACCTTGTAATGGCAAAGGACAAAATTGGAATTTTTTCAACGCCACTTATCTAATTACTATCAACGACACATTTAATAATAATTTCCTCCATCCAATAAATTTTTTACAACTTTATTGAATAATTCATATGTTCAAATTAGGTTCTTATTTGTTAATTTTTTTAATTCAAATGTCATAATATATTGATGATACCATTACCTCTTTGGACTATTTGTAAATGTCTATGGCAATGATATCAATTATATAAGATGTCATTATTCTACATAAAAAATATGTTCTCCATGCACTCCCTCATTTGACTACTAATAAAATGGGGGGAATTTTTTACCATACGACACATTCACATATAGGATCAACAACTATCTAATTCCAATACTAACACCACTAGAGAAACCCCTAGAAATGGATACCTATGATAAAATTATTTATCTTGACAAACATGTTGAGAACATGAATATCATCCTAAACCACTATGAGCACGAAGATTCATAAAGTACAAAAGATATTTCCTTATCGTAAAAAATGTGGCAAGGACTTAGTTCAAAAGTCTAGGACCCCATTCAACTGCATGATGGGTGGAACTCAACCACCAGTTCATGTTGCATTTCACAACCAAGAGGAAATATCCCAAATTGGTGGCCACCTGTGGAGAGATATATAAGGGAAGGTATTGATCACTAAAAAAATGCATATAAATTTCCACAAGGTATCAATGATAGTAAAAGGCATCAATAACAAGATGAAGATGTATCTCCTCGACCATGCTTTACCAATGTTGTGACAAAATTCTTAATTTGATGTTGTAATACCCCGATTTTTAACAGCGCGAGTGTATTTTTTTTTAAAAAAAAAATAAAGAAATAAAACAAAGAAAAAACAAAGAAATACTTTTGGATAAATATTTAAATCGTAACATTACGATAAATTCAACAAATATTTACAAGCAGTGGAAATAGTTTTTGAAATACAAACCCAAAGTATTTACACGACAAAATACATCAGAGCTATGAGACCTATCAGACATAGCTCATACCCCTGGAGTATTCTCGGCAGACACCTGTACAAAAGCACTGCCTCAAGAATTTTAACTTCCCCACGTCGCAACAAAAAAATGGTACAAGGACACATCAAAATAAATGCCAAGCTGACAATATGAGGTATAGGTATAGTCTTTCAAATTGAAATAAATACATCCACAAAAGAAAGACATCTAGTCCTTATACAATCACCTAATCTGATCATGCTACAAAACTACACCACCCTGGTGATCTCCACGCGCCCTACAAGCTCCTCCTGACACAGCTTTGGTCAAGTATGACTAACTACTTTCCCATCTCCAGGGTACTAACCGGTAGGATGATCCATGTTCTTATCTGAGGGCAAAGCCCAGATTTCCACAATAATTATAAAGGTCACCAACCGACATTAACAAATACCACATAGCAAAATTCTTATATTTTCAAATGCTCAAAAGAACCTTTCGTCTTAGCATACTCCTCGAAAGGGTTTTCATATGTCCAAAAATGCATAAACAATGTTGGAAAATGAAGTTTTGACAAACTGCATTGTCGTAGCCAAATACAATTGAGAAAATGCAGATTTTCAATTCTAAAATGGCTCTGAATCAATCAACACTTCAAACATTAATATTATCAATTATGAACACATAATTAACACCAAATTAATCTCCACAAATTCACACCTCAATCACACATCGAATATTCATTAAATCAATTATGAACACATAAATACATCAAAACTTAATCAACCCAACTTCACACCTCAAAGCAATTACGACAAATCACAACAACAACCGTATATGTATATACAATCATCAAAGTATAACAAACATGACTCGTGTGCCAAGCACCCTAATGCAATGCGTATATGCCAAAACGCATGATTTTGGAATTCCAAACCAAAACCCTTCTCGAGGGGCGTAAATCATAATTGTACAACCTCTCATAGACCAGTACTAATTACCGAGGTGCAATCTCTCACAGATCAGCACGATTTACTAGCGTGCAGTCTCTCACAGACCAACACGACATACAAGAGTGCAGTCGCTCACAGACCAGCACAATTTTCTAGAGTGCAATCGCTCACAGATCAACACATTCTAGAGTGCAATCTCTCACAGATCAGCACGACGCGACAATCCCCGCAAGGATAAGATGAACCAACAATTCACATGGCATCATCCCGTGGCCCATCACGATCACCGCTATCACCATGGCCCCATCGCGGTCACCATGTACTATGAAATGCATGAGCATACTCTAACTCTTTTCACCATAATCATTAAGTAAATGCAGTTATTAAAAGATTCCCCATTTTTAATACTCATTTAACACTAATGATTTTTCAAACACAACACAAAGCATACTCAAACATATTTATTCACACCAATTAAAATTTCCACAACCACACATAAATCACATCTCCAAATTCCATTCACACCTAAATTGAATTAAATTCATTTTCCTCCAAGTCACACATAAATTTCATCTCAAAAATTCATAATATTAATTATGAACACATCAGTTTCACCTAACATAAATCACCAAAATTTCCAAACATTAATCACCATATTCAATCTCTAAAATTTTCAACCATAAATCACTACAACAACATTAATATATCATAGTTCTCCCCACCGCTAACTCGGTGCCAACGGTCTCGATTCCTTTTCGAGACTCAAGGAGCTAACTACATAAACATGAATATTTATAACAACTTGTTCATAATAAAACTAATCCAAACACAACAAAATTCCCAAAATTAAATCTTTCTCACACACCAAAGTTTTAAAACCAAATAATCTATATTATTTACATAAAACTAAATAAAACAAATATCGTCAAAATTTTCCATACACACACTCGACTATTAAAGCACCGAAATTTTTTAGTTAATAAAATACTCTAAACTTTTTTTTTCTTTTTAAACTCAATCAAAGAGTAATTAAAAGAGTAACATTTTAAACTCTAACCATTTTTAATTTCAATCTATCTTTTTGCTCAAACTCTTTAACTTAGTTAAAATTTGAATTTTTTCACAACTTTAACAACGCTAATTTTTTTTGTAAAATTTCAATTTCAGTTCAAACTCATTTATTTGAAAATAACTCATTACGTAACTCAAACTCATTAAATTTAATTATCGTCAATTCACTCCAACAACAATCAATTCAATTCCACAACACACATATAACACATCAATTAAATTTCAACAATTCAAACATAATTCACCCAATTTTAAAACTCCACATTTTTACACATAAACCACCAAATTTCATCAATTCATTTTCTACAAAATCCATAAATAAATCACATCTAAAAGATTCATAATAATAATTATGAACATATAAATCACACCAAACTTGAATCACCACAAACCACACCTCAAATTTAAATTCCACTAAATTACACATAATCACATTAAATTAATTTTTCACAAAATCACACCTCAAATACATCAAATTTCTTTTCCATAAAATCATAAATAATGTCCTAAATGCAAACTAAAAGTTTGGAAGGAGCCCTTACCTCCGTTGTAGCTTTAACAACCGATTACGGCACCGCGATTAACTCTGATAAAATTTAAGTTCGTGACTTCGCGACGAAAACTAGCTCACTAGCACCGCAGCGTGGTAATGAGCAACTTTTTCTTCTGTCACTTCTCGAATGGGAGCTTAGATCTAGTAGATAAATGAGGATTTGTGTTTTGTGCTTTTTATTTGAAACACTAACTTCATTTTCATTTTTCCCTGAAACAGAAGAAAGGAAAAAAGAAAGGATGGCTTAGGGGTGGACGTCGGGCGGGTATGAGCGGTTTCGGGCCAAAAATGTGAAACCGGCCCAATCCACGGATATGATTTATTGGCCCAATTTCGTCTATTTTTTAAATCGGGTACGTCGGGTTCGGGTAGATCGGGTGTCGGTTATGTATGGATGGGTAAAAACGGGTTGGACTTTATTAGACTTTTTTACTTTTTTTTTTCTTCTAAATTATTCAGCCTTTTTTTAAGATCTGTTGAAATTTGACCTCAACTTAGTTTTAATTGGGATGGGATGTTGGTTCTGTTATTGGCCTTTTTTTTTAAAAAATATTTGCCTTGTGGCTGTATTTTTGTGATAAATTGGCCTTTTTTTTTTATTTTTGTCTTCTGGCTTTTTGTGTATTTTAAATTTATATATTAATATATAATATAAAGTTAATAATATTAATATATAATATAATTCGGTCGGGTTCGAGTATCGGTGGATTCAAATTACTCATCTGAACCCTACCGTATAAACCCATATGAATCCTTAATTTTCACCAGTTCAACCCATCAACCCGACGAAACCCGTCTGCAAATTTAAATTTTTTATTGGGTCGGTCGGGTTCGGGCGGGTCCGAATATTATGTCCACCCCTAGGATGGCTTATGTTTCCTTCTTGGTTTCTCACGTGAGGCTATATATAATAATAATAATAATAATAATAATAATAATAATAATAATAATAATAATAATAATAATAATAATAATAATAATAATAATAATAATAATAATAATAATAATAATAATAATAATAATAATAAATATCTAAACAAATATCTAGATATTTTTAAAAAACATTATTTCACCCATCACCTCACATCACTTCTCAAACCACTTTTTTAGAAAAATATCTTCTTTCGCCGCAATTCGATTGACAGATGTATTTTTTCGAAAAACGCTGCATCTTAGAAAATTTTTTTCTTTGACAAAAGATTCACCGTAATTAAATAAAATTATTAATCGATGAATAATTTTAATCGGGTCTCCAAAAAGATATTTTTGGCATTTAACTCACAAAATATCATAAAATTGGCTAAAAAGCCTCATAAATTCAACACAAAATTCCCCAAAATTCATAAATTACAATTTAAAATTAAGGATCTTACATTACTACCCTCCAAAAAGAAGTTTCGTCCTCGAAACTTAAAGTATGAGTAACAATCCACACTAGGTTAGTACTCAAATTCAACTTACAAGTCACAACTTGTTTCGCCCGGTCCACTGGAAGAAAGTGTTGCTTACCCCTTTTCATAGGGTGCTTAATAACTCTATACATTACCATAGCCGGTAAGACTCGTTCGTTCCATTCAACATGATTTTGTTACTATCAACAAGAGATTAAGGATGATCAGTTCCTCAATTTGTCAATAAGTAGCCGACAACCATGATGGTGACTTAAACTATCTTAACCTAACTGTAATAACGCTCTTTGCGACTTGCACTTAAGGTTATTCTAATGCACAATCGGTCAAACAATCTTCTCAAGCTCCATTGAGTTTTTTCCTTATTTTCCTATAACTTTGATCCTATCGCCCATAGCTATGTAACATAGCCTCATATACATCCACTTGGTACGAATAATCCAATCATTACCGCCGAGGACTCCTAAATATCTCCATGGTCCACAAATCCTCGATTTCTCTTTAGTCGCACAATTGCGCCAAACCACTGTGTTCTTATCCGTATGATGTTCTAATTATAACTCTAATAATTTCATCCCCATAATTGCTTGGTGATCTAAGCTTCCTCAATTTTTTTCGACAACATTCCAGAACTATACCACCTACAACATACAAACTTCCTTCAGGTTTAGTGCTTCGTTTCAAGAGTCACGTCTCCAACAAAATCCAACTTGAATTTCAATCATGATTAAGACCTACATTTGTCTCATGCCTTAACACCTCAAATTCACACTTCACTAATCCATATCCTACATACTTCGCAATTCTAGACAAACCCGAAAATAATTTTCTTACATCTACTACCAACATTCATTCTGATACTTCTCAATTCTGTCATGTCCTTTGTTTGCAGCTTGATGATTATCTTTTCATCATGACGGGTAAAACATATTGTATTCACTCCATTACTTTTCCATTTATACAAACCTTAAATTTCTACCTTGAACCTTGATACATCTTCATTATAGTGATTTCAATAAATCAAGCCTTACTAGTTCCCACCAAACTTTTCCATTTCGTGCTCAATTCTTCCCTATCAACTAAACATTAAACTATGTTGATTGGCAAACACAATAACAACCCCCATGACATGCACTCAAGTAATGCCTTTATATCATTGGTATACCTTTATAATAATAATGTCTGAATTATAGGTGAGATAATTCCTTTCCTAAATCTTTAATTGTCATAAGCCACATCCCTCTGTGCTGCTCCAACAAATTTCTTGGCACATTTTCCAATATTTGGTTCACTCACTGGATTCTTATTCCTTCTCAACCTTCATCGAGATACAAACTGAAAGAATCCTAACAATCGAACGTCCTAAAGAATTATTTCACAAACGTTCCTCATAAGCATTTCCTAGGAAATAATTATCTATAACTTCATCCTCATAAATTTTGCAGTAAAATATCTCAAAGACCCACATACGTTTCATTGTTCATCTAGTCACTAAAACACTCATTTTAAATCTCAACGCTTGATTTCCCAAGACCAACAACTAAATCATAAATCATTCGTTACATCTCTTCTTTTTCACTTTCTATCATTTAATAGGATTCTAAAATTTGATCCTCAAAATCTCCAAACACTTCCATCCTTTAACATGAATTATTTATCACTTGCCTTCCTCAACTCCTTCGATTATGAAATTTTAAGCATTAACTAAAAAAAATCAACCATCTTACGGTCCCAAATCAAATCTCGAATAATCCTTCTGACCTATCAAAATATTAACATCCTCATAGTAATTTCTATCTTTTAATAGACTCTCAAAACTGATATTATCGCAATCTCGAAGTATTCTCGTACTCGATACTTCAAATTCCACTTAATGGTAACATAGAGTTCAATATATCAAGGCTTAACTCATTATGTTTTTCCGAACATCGCTCAAAATTCACACTTATGCGTCTATAGTTTCATCTAAAATCACTATTCGTACTTACCATCTCCTAAACCACACAGAGATTTGTCACTTATCAAAGAAATATATATTCTCACTCTTGTAATCGTCATGAGATTCATACTTAAAAATCTAAGTCGCAAATCTAGTTTAACTCGAATGCTCCACTTTACCCCTCAAGGTATCGACTATTCCACAAATCGTACTTTATCTAACCAAGGTGGTACTTACCCCTAACGTGCAGTGCCCCTTAACTTCAATACAAGCCTCTTCCTGAACACCTAAGCACCAAATGCTATTCCAAAAGGAAGCCTCGTCTTCTCAACAATTCCATGATGGTCACATCTCTTTGACAATTATCAAACTTCATCCAGTTTCATCCTGAAATCTACCAGGAAAACATCTAATACTTTTCTTAATAAAAGTCTTCCACTTAGATCTTTACTTGAAATCCCTTATTAGTCTAATGTTAATCCATCCATACTCATCATCTTTGAGTTAACACCAACACATAGATTTTGTGTCCTTGGAACCACTTCATAATTTTCATGTCGTCGTGATTCGCTTCAACTCTACCTGACAATTCGTCATCTCGAAGATCTTTTCCACTTTGTGAATCCACTGATCAGCTTTATTCTAAGTTCTCATTACCCTTGAACTTTGGAGGATGGTAACGACGAAAATCTTCTAATCCCTTGACGCAACAGCACATATCTCTATTTCCCTATTCCCCAGATCTCGCAGAGTCTATGCAGCTGTTTGTGCATCAACAAGAACATCCATGTTATTCATAGCTTTAACCATTTGATCATCCCTATTGACGTTCACTCTTGCAGCGTCGTTCCTTCTTGGAGGCATTGTTTCCTCAAAACCAACATCAAGAAGAAATCTCAACACTCCTTAGAATAATTCCAAAAATAACTTTCGACTACATCAATACATAACAACTACACCAGACCTGACAAATCAGACAACTTAACCCAATACATGATAAAATAACGACTTCCAACCTACAGGTCAACCTACAATCTAACCAAAGCTCTGATACCACAATGTAACACCCCGATTTTTAACAATGCGAGTGTATCTTTTTTAAAAAAAAACAAAGAAATACTTTTGGATAAATATTTAAATCGTAACATTACGACAAATTCAACAAATATTTACAAGCAGTGGAAATAGTTTTTGAAATACAAACCTAAAGTATTTACGCGACAAAATACATCAGAGCTATGAGACCTATCAGACATATATAGCTCATACCCCTGGAGTATTCTCGGTAGACACCTGTACAAAAGCACTGCCTCAAGAATTTTAACTTCCCCACGTCGCATCAAAAAAATGGTACAAGGACCCATCAAAATAAATGCCAAGCTGACAATATGAGGTATAGGTACAATCTTTCAAATTGAAATAAATACATCCACAAAAGAAAGACATTTAGTCCTTATACAATCACCTAATCTGATCATGCTACAAAACTACACCACCCTGGTGATCTCCACGCGCTCCGCAAGCTCCTCTTGACACAGCTTTGGTCAAGTATGACTAACTACTTTCCCATCTCCAGGGTACTAACCGGTAGGATGATCCTGGTTCTTATCTGAGGGCAAAGCACATATTTCCACAATAATTATAAAGGTCACCAACCGACATTAACAAATACCACATAGCAAAATTCTTATATTTTCAAATGCTCAAAAGAACCTTTCGTCTTAGCATACTCCTCGAAAGGGTTTTCATATGTCCAGAAATGCATAAACAATGTTGGAAAATGAAGTTTTGACAAACTGCATTGTCGTAGCCGAATACAATTGAGAAAATGCAGATTTTAAATTCTAAAATGGCTTGTAATCAATCAACACTTCAAACATTAATATTATCAATTATGAACACATAATTAACACCAAATTAATCTCCACAAATTCACACTTCAATCACACATCGAATATTCATTAAATCAATTATGAACACATAAATACATCAAAACTTAATCAACCCAACTTCACACCTCAAAGCAATTACGACAAATCACAACAACAACCGAATATGTATATACAATCATCAAAGTATAACAAACATGACTCACGTGCCAAGCACCCTAATGCAATGCGTATATGCCAAAATGCATGATTCTGGAATTCCAAACCAAAACCCTTCTCGAGGGGCGTAAATCATAATTGTACAACCTCTCATAGACCAGTACTAATTATCGAGGTGCAATCTCTCACAGTTCAGCACGATTTACTAGCGTGAAGTCTCTCACAGATCAACACGATTTACTAGCGTGAAGTCTCTCACAGACCAGCACGACATACAAGAGTGCAATTGCTCACAAACCAGCACAATTTTCTAGAGTGCAATCGCTCACAGATCAACACATTCTAGAGTGCAATCTCTCACAGATCAGCACGACGCGACAATCCCCGCAAGGATAAGATGAACCAACAATTCACATGGCATCATCCCGTGGCCCATCATGATCACCACTATCACCATGGCCCCATCGCGGTCACCATGTACTATGAAATGCATGAGCATACTCTAACTCTTTTCACCATAATCATTAAGTAAATGCAGTTATTAAAAGATTCCCCATTTTTAATACTCATTTAACACTAATGATTTTTCAAACACAACACAAAGCATACTCAAACATATTTATTCACACCAATTAAAATTTCCACAACCACACATAAATCACATCTCCAAATTCCATTCACACCTAAATTGAATTAAATTCATTTTCCACCAAGTCACACATAAATTTCATCTCAAAAATTCATAATATTAATTATGAACACATCAATTTCACCTACGTAAATCACCACAACAACATTAATATATCATAGTTCTCCCCACCGCTAACTCGGTGCCAACGGTCTCGATTCCTTTTCGAGACTCAAGGAGCTAACTACATAAACATGAATATTTATAACAACTTGTTTACAATAAAACTAATCCAAACACAACAAAATTCCCAAAATTAAATCTTTCTCACACACCAAAGTTTTAAAACCAAATAATCTATATTATTTACATAAAACTAAATAAAACAAATATCGTCAAAATTTCCCTTACACACACTCGACTATTAAAGCACCGAAATTTTTTAGTTAATAAAATACTCTAAACTTTTTTTTTCTTTTTAAACTCAATCAAAGAGTAATTAAAATAGTAACATTTTAAACTCTAACCATTTTTAATTTCAATCTATCTTTTTGCTTAAACTCTTTAACTTAGTTAAAATTTGAACTTTTTCACAACTTTAACAACGCTAATTTTTTTTGTAAAATTTCAATTTTAGTTCAAACTCATTTATTTGAAAATAACTCATTACGTAACTCAAACTCATCAAATTTAATTATCGTCAATTCACACCAACAACAATCAATTCAATTCCACAACACACATATAACACCTCAATTAAATTTCAACAATTCAAACATAATTCACCCAATTTTAAAACTCCACATTTTTACACATAAACCACCAAATTTCATCAATTCATTTTCTACAAAATCCACAAATAAATCACATCTAAAAGATTCATAATAATAATTACGAACATATAAATCACACCAAACTTGAATCACCACAAACCACACCTCAAATTTAAATTCCACTAAATTACACATAATCACATTAAATTAATTTTTCACAAAATCACACCTCAAATACATCAAATTTTTTTCCATAAAATCACAAATAATTTCCTAAATGCAAACTAAAAGTTTGGAAGGAGCCCTTACCTCCGTTGTAGCTTTAACTACCGATTATGGCATCGCGATTAATTCTGATATAATTTAAGTTCGTGACTTCGCAACGAAAACTAGCTCACTAGCACCGCATCGTGGTAATGAGCAACTTTCTCTTCTGTCACTTCTCGAATGGGAGCTTAGATCTAGTAGATAAATGAGGATTTGTGTTTTGTGCTTTTTATTTGAAACACTAACTTCATTTTCATTTTTCCCTGAAACAGAAGAAAGGAAAGAACAAAGGATGGCTTCTGTTTCCTTCTTGGTTTCTCACGTGAGGCTATTTATGATAATAATAATAATAATAATAATAATAATAATAATAATAATAATAATAATAATAATAATAATAATAATAATAATAATAATAATAATAATAATAATAAATATCTAAACAAATATCTAGATATTTTTAAAAAACATCATTTCACCCATCACCTCACATCACTTCTCAAACCACTTTTTAAGAAAAATATCTTCTTTCGCCGCAATTCAATTGTTAGATGTATTTTTCCGAAAAACGCTGCATCTTAGAAAATTTTTTCTTCGCAAAAAAGATTCACCGTAATTAAATAAAATTATTCATCGACGAATAATTTTAACCAGGTCTCCAAAAAGATATTTTTGGCATGTAACTCACAAAATATCATAAAATTGGCTAAAAAGTCTCAGAAATTCAACACAAAATTCCCCAAAATTCATAAATTACATTTTAAAATTAAGGGTCTTACAGATGTTCTGTGTAGGGGGATGCGAGTTAGGTTAAGTCGGTTTTGAAAAAAAATTATTCCCGAATCAATCGATTATCTTTGGGTTGAGTTGAGTTTTAATTTTTTTTTTCATTTAACCCAAACTAACCGATTCGATCAAGAACAGGTTAAATTGGGTTGGGTTTGGTTCATGGGTCATACATAAATAGAGACCTATTTTTTATGTTACGGGAGAAACATAAGTAACAACAATAACAATTTAATTGAATGAAAATATATTTAATACTTGAATATCTCAAATACCATAAAATTTTCATCACATTATTCAATTATTTTAAAAAGCTAACAACCTTTCACACACACAAATAAATACAACAATCTTCAAACACATTAGGAAATTCAACAAACTTCAAATACATAGTAATGTCAACAATAAATCAATCAAATATAAAAATTCATCAATTCTAAGCAATGTCAACTTCAAGTCGAAACACTTAACAAGTTCCTCAAATTATAGAAGAGAACAATTGAGAATCTGCAAAAACAAATATCAATAATAAAAGTGAGGAGTTAAAGAAGGAGAAATAAAAAATAAGTCAAATATGCATGAAACAAAGAAATAACATGTACCTTAAGATGTAGTAGTGATTGTGTTAAGCTCAGCAGCAATCAACCCAACATCAATTGAAACTAATTCAAACAACTCTAAAATTTTAAATACTAATTGTAGCGTCTGGTTAGTCCGCGAAAAAGGAGTCGCCACCAATTTTATTTTTATTAAAGAAAGAATTGGATAAAACCTAAAATAATAATTTTTGAACCAGAAATTCGGATTCGGGAGTCGATTACGAGTAGGGACGTATTACCACCCTATAACGTCCATTAAAACGGTTACCCCATAATTAGTTGTATACAAACTATTTATTTATTTATTTTTACCCCGAAAAAGAATAATAAAAAGAAAAAAAAATTATTTACATTAATAAAAGAAAGAAAAAATAATTTTTTAATAATTTGGTTTGACAAGGGAAGACCTTGCTCCTACGTATCCCTAGGTGCAATAGAGAAATCAAAACTCACGTAGTTCTTGGGTAGAAAATATTTGTATGATGACTGATTTTATTATTAATTTTTCTTTTTATATCAAAATAAATTCACACTATAGTGGTGATAATAATAATAATAATAATAATAATAATAATAATAATAATAATAATAATAATAATGATAATTATGATAATAATAATATGAGTGACGTATTGTTTATTAATTTGTATATCGTTTTATTTTAAGAAAATACTTTTACTTTTTTTTTTTTTTGCATTTTTATAACTTATAAAGGATAAAAATACAAGAACAGATCCACGAGTCAGCGGCACATATGTGGGGCGAACCGACGGCGATAATACATTAGCATCATATTTATTATATTTTTTGGTACCCTAACTTTTGCCTAGGTCACCTTTTCAGGTTTTCAACCTAACGGGTATTTTTTGTTTTTACCCTAATTTTTACCTAGGTCGCCTTTTTAGGTTTTCAACCTAGCGGGTATTTATTATTACTTTTTGTACCCTATTTTTTGCCTAGGCTGTCCCTTTCAGGTATTCAACCTAGCGGGTATTCATTATTACTTTTTGTACCCTAATTTTTGCCAAAGTTGCCCCTTTCAGGTTTTCAACTTAGCGGGTATTCATTATATATTTTCCTTTTACGACGTCTGAGTTTATCGGGAGGAGTAAATCCTTTTTTATCAATATTCATGAGGATCAAAGTCCCATCAAAGAAAGCTTCCTTCACGACGTGTGGGTCGTCATAGTTAGGGGTCCATTTCCCACGATAATCCTTTTAAATAGGTAAGATCTTTTTTAGCACCAAGTCTTCTTCCCAAAATTCTTGAGGACGTATTTTTTCTTGTACGTTCTTTCTAGTCTTTTTGTATATAATTGCCCGTGACATAAAACCGTCAACCTTTTTTCCTTCAATTAAATTCAATTGATCGAAATGGGTTTGTACCCATCCTAATTCCTCTAGTTTGACTTCCACTAATACTCTTAGCGAGGGAATTTCTACTTCAATGGGTAGCACAACCTCCATCCCACACACTAGAGAAAAAGGGGTTGCCCCAGTTGAATCAACATGCGATACTCTTGTAGTGCAAACGACAACATCTCATGTCAATCTTTATATGTTACCAAATTTTTGATGTTTTTATTTGCTGCTTCGTATGCTGTGTTCATTTTTGGTTTGTACGGAGACGAGTTGTGGTGTTAAATTTTGAAGGTGACACACAATGCATCCATTATTTTGTTATTCAGGTTTGTATCATTTTCAATAATGATCTTGCTTGGTAGGCCATAACGACATATCAACTCATTTGACTACTACATTTTTGGTTACATTGGTGAACGACACGACCTCTACCCGTTTAGTAAAGTAACCGATCGCCACCAAGATAAAGCGACATCCATTTGATGTTTTAGGTTTGATCATTCTGATGACGTCTTTGCCCCACATCGAAAACGGGCAAGGTGTTGGCTCAAAGAATCCTTCTAGACATGGTATGTCCGCTCATATGGATCCCATAAGAGCCATCGTGGACATCTTGTTTTCTTTTGCCTCACTGATGTCTCATATTTCATGCCCCAACATATGATTATCATAAAAATGCATTTTGAAAAAAAAAAAAGATTTATGACACAAGAAAATGATGAGGGAAGGTTCAGACAATGGTTTTTAATGAGAAAATATATAGTAAAAAAGGATTCGTAGAAAAAAAAGAAGATAAGGTGATCTCTTATGGGTAAATGACCCAATTTGTTAGTAGTATTTCATGAAAGAAGCGTGCTAAAAACTCATGCCACAATTTCAATCATGTTCTTGACATACGTTGGAAGGTATGATTTGCTCAAATCTATATTCACAGTGTTTCGGAACATGTTCAACTTTGACCTTGATCTATGTATGTAAGTCGTATTCTTTGGTCATCCCTTTTTTAGATTCTCAAACTAGTCATCCTTTTTCATTCTATATTTTTTTGTGCCATAATTTTTGCTTAGATTACCCTTTCGGGTTTTCAACCTAACGAGTTTTTTTTCTTCTAACTTTTGCCTAGGCCGCCCTATTGGGTTTTTGACCTACCAAGTCTTCATTGATTTTTGCATCTCATTTTTGCCTAGGTCGCCCTTTCGGGTTTTCAACCTAGCGAGTTTTTATTCATATTTTTATACCCTAATTTTTGCCTAGGTCATCCTTTTGGATTTTCAACCTAGCGGGTCTTCATTTAAATGTAACACTTTTGAAGCATCAATGTGTGCACGTAGTGATAAGTCTTCCTGATTCATATTGGTGTGGATCAAAACCACATTTGAAAGTATTTTATTTTTTCATTGCGACTTATATAGTTGGGAGTCCACTTATCATGTTAACTCCTTCTTTTGAAGCTCCAAAGTTCATATGTTCTTCTTTTAAGATCTTTCAAAATAATTGTTCGTAACATGAGGTAGCCAACTTTTCCCTTGAATTGAATATCGGCAGTCAATGCATGTCATTTACTCTTGATAACGGGATTTTTGTTTGAATAGGTCGCACTGCCTTTATTTTATATAATAAGAATCAAAGGGGTGCCCCAATTATAGTCTGATACTCACGGAAGGTATTCTAGAATTACGAGGAACTTTCCATCTAGCTTTTCTTATACATTTGATGGTAATTAGGATATCCGTGACTTTCGTTCTTGTGAACGACTATTCTTCATCATAACTTACTTTGAATATTGAAGATAAAGTAGCTACGACCAGCTAGTTGATTATATTATTGAGGGATATGATGGAAAATGATCATCTTCTTATTCCAGCTTTTCCATTGTTGATCTAGTTGGCTTGGGATTATATTCAAGCCTCGTATACTTCCAACATCTTCATTTTTCGATTTGTAGGCGGCTAGAATACCCACAGTACAAACTTCAAATTCTTCACGTGATTGATATATTCAAAACACATTTCGACAATTATTAATATAAAAAGCACTTTTCTAGGGGATTAACGTGACGTTAATTTCCTGCCCCAACATATTGAGGCCCATCTAGATAGTGGGTTTTATGTATACCGTTCAGTGGAATTTATAGCATGATCGAAATTAAGTATGAGATTTTAGAAAACTTATTTATGAATGGACTACTTGCAAATATGCTTGGTATATGGTTTGAAGAAGGGAAAGAAAAGTAATGTTTGGTAAGAGATTGTGAAATATATGACGGGTGAGAATGGAAAAGGAAACAATACAAAATGCATTTATTGATATTCAAAATATTGAGGAACAAAAGTGTGTCAATTCTACATTAAAGTATCGTAGAACTTTAGGCACATCAATAATATTGATGTTTTAGAATCAAATAACATTAATGATCATGGGGAAACTTGATAACATTTTCATTGATGACCTTGCCCCTTGGATACACATAGGAGAACATAGTCAATATCTTCAAAGTCATGTTTAACCATGGTTCGTCTTCAATAGTCATCAAAAATTCATACAAGGTTTGCCATTTTGTAGATTGATGAATTTTTCATGACATCAAATAATAAGTGGTATTGATGCAAGTTCAACATAGACGACCCAACTTCTAGTATGTTCATGACCCAGAAGTAGGGGGTGGATGATGAATATGAGTCTAATTAGTATCAGGTTCAAATCTTGTGGACAAGTGACTTGTGATAGAGTATAACCAAATATTTGAGTAAAAGATGACAATTATTAGACTTATGACTTCTTCGTGATGTATTTTTTTCCTGAAGGGTCCCCATGATTTCAAGTATCGGGGATTTGTAAGATTTTCAATCTTTTATCCATAGGGTCTTTCCGTTGGTCTATACCATCTTTGTATGTTCCAACTCATCCATGATTTTAGCTCTAGAACATGTCTAGTAAGGGTGTTATGACACCCTATTTTTTTTTGCTTGTAGTGTTATTTTTTGTGTGAAGGAATGTGGCATGATTATGCAATGCAATGTGTGAAAAAAATAGATATGCATGGATGTCGAAGAACCATTTGTTGCTTATTTGTCAAAATTTTAACTGAGGTGGGGCTGTGAGATCAAGAGTGGGGCCAATTTTAATTCATAAAAAAAAAAACGAAAATACATGAACAAAGCGAAATTTGTACCTAAAAAGAATTTCAAAATCCTAGTGAGCAATCAATTTTTTCATTTGCTCAAGTAAACTTTTACAATGTTCAATAAAAGTGACGATCTCTTGAGGAATAGAGAAAGGAATAACCATCCCATCAGCAACTCTCAGTAATGGTGGGACATCTCTGATAGCTGAAATTGTCAAATAAACAAGTTTGGAAAAACGATCGGCCCAAAACATCCCGTCTTGAAAGAGTCTCTCAATTGTGTCTTTTGCGTACGCACCTCGTCTTCCTTTCTTGCGAGCCCAATTTGGTATTCTTTGATGATCTCTTCTTGACACTGCCTATCTACCATGATCTTACTTTCGCATTCTGCCTTTACTTTCTCTAACTGTTGCCTTAGACTTGCTTCTTGCATATGGGCGATTTCGTGTTTCTCCCCAAAGTTTTTTAGCAGCTCCTTAAGTGTAAGTCCCTCAATCACTACATCGTCCCTCTCTTGACGTCTGAGCCTCAACTCTTCTTTCGCACCTCGCAAACATATCCGAGTTCTCTCTTTGCCTTCTTCGTCCTCCCTTGCCCTCTTTTGTATTTTATCAAGGACGAGGGATTTTTGGACATTCTCATATTTCATATCCCTACAGGCCTGACTAGCTTTTTCCAGTTCTTGTTGTAATTTTTCGATTTCTTGTTCCTTTAGAACTAAGTCGACCTCTAAATCTTTAGCACTAAAAAATGACTCTATTGTTACTATTTCTGAGTCCAGGGTCCCCGCGTGAAAAGGCAATTTGATCTCTTGTGCTCTTTTTTTTTTACCCAATTACGATATTCCTCTCCTGCACTACAGCTTCTAGGCCCTAACTCCCGTCCTTTACGAACGACATCTTCCCAAGATCTACGTATTCTTCTTAGTAGTCCATAGTTATGAGTATCTTGCCCCCGAATGACAAAAGAGTTTGCTATATCCATGATTGACGCTTTTGTTATAGGATAACCCAATTGTCTCAATGCCACGTAAGGGTTATAATTTATGCACCCCTTGGTTCCCATGAGTGGGACATTAGTAAAGCTCATGCATTTACAAATCACTTCACTTATATTCTGAGTTCGCGTGTACCACTGGATTGTTTTTTCGTTGAGATTTGCTAGGGTATTGGCCCATTCCCTTTTATTTCTAGTTATTGGCTGATGTTCAACCTGAAAGATATGTTTGATGAACCACATGTAGAGTATCGGCGAGCAACAATGAATCAAGCCTTCCTCTTTCTCATGACAATGGTCGAGAGTGCAATAAATGTCAGCTAGAACTATTGGTACTGGATTCTCCCTCCTACGTTTATGAGCCATAAAGACATCTATTGCCGTAAAATCCACAAAGTCTTTAATATTTGGGAATAAAACAATCCCGTTTATAATTAAGGCGAGTACATCCATGAAAGTGTCCCATTTTCCATCTCTCGCTAAATTTATTGCCTTCTCTTCAAGATATTTGATCGGGAATCCAATCAAATTGTCTCTATCGATTCTATTTTCCTCTATATCTTTTATAGGAATGTCAAGTGTCATGGAAATTGTTTTCATTGAGGGGTAGTGCTCCATGTACTGGTAAGATTCACTCCCCTTTATTGGATGCCCCAATATTTGTTCAAACTCCTCCAACGTTGGGGCCAATTGAAAGTCCCTAAAAGTAAAACACCTGAAGGGAGGGTCATAGAATTGGGCCAACGTTGTAAGGGCGTCCACTTGCACATTAACTTCAAGAAAATCGAGGATTCTCCCGAATTTCCTAGTAAAGATCACACGCTGTACTTTTTTCAATTTTCGAGCAAGATTCTTAAGATTGCTTACATCTGGTTTTAGAATTCTTAGTGGCAATGTCTTTCTTAAGAGTATTTTTTGAGCCACCATTTGATCCCATGTTCCCTATAGTTAAAGATATTCACAATAAGCCTTAGATTTTATGGTTCTAAAAATGATGTAGTAATGTGTTTTTTTATGACAGCCATGATAAATACAAATGATGCAAAAAAAAAAATTAGGAGATTGAAAAAGGATGTGTGAGTATTAGAAGGTGACTATGGTATAGGGTAGGTAGTTCTTTTTTTTTTTTTGAAGGAAAATGTTATGAGAATGTAAAAAAATGAATTCAATGATTATGTAATAAACTAAAAATTTACTATCTCTTAATATGCGATGATTTTTTTATTTTTATTTAAAAAAATAAAACATGTTACAGAATGACAATAAAATGATGAAACATGCATGATGATGCAAATATGAGATATTAATAAGGTATACTTTTTTTGAAGGAAAATGTTATGAGAATGGAAAAAATGAATGCAATGATTATGTAATAAACTAAAAAAAATTACTATCTAATATGCAATGTTTTTTTTTTAAAAAAATAACATGTTACGAAAATGAAAATAAAATGATGAAACATCTCTGATCATGCGATGTAAATGTGAGATATAAATTTGGGTAGATTTTTTTTCAAATATGCATGGGACCTACATGATTCTTTACTAATTTAATTGCTCTACGATTTTTAACGTGAACCTCCATCATGTGTGGCTCTATAGTTCTAAATTGGTTCCTAGAGCACACAACTCAATTCTAAAATATTAATCCAAATAATAGGTAAACTATTAAAATGGAAATATTATAGAAAATGTCAACTCTAGGTGAGACTTTCATGACAACCAAATATGATGTACATCCAGAAGATTATCATTACACAGTCTCTAACTTATCTTAGGTTGCACTCAGCCCGGGTATGGAGCCCACTCATAAGTGTGTGGATCGTGTTAGTATAATGTGTAGAGAAAATAAATAAAATAAAACAATCACCATAATTAACATAAATTACTACAAATACATTGAATTAATACATAAATTACCATAAATAGATGTAAGTCACCATATATAAATAAATAGAAAAAGAAATGACCACAATCATAACAAATTATCATAAATACATGTAAGCTGACATAAATAAATAAATAGAAAAAATAAATAACTACAATTAGAACAAATTATCATAAATACATGTAAGTTACCATAAATAAATAAAAAAAGAATGACTACAATTAGAACAAATTAACATAAATACATGTAAATCTCCACAATTAAAATAAATTACCATAAATGCATATAGTTAATATATTATCAGAAAACATATAAAATCAACAAAAAAATGAATCACCACAATTATATTCACAATAAATAGATAACAAAATAATTAAAACAAATAAAAACAAAAAGAGGTAATATAAAATAAAACAAATTAATAATTATACACAATTAATTAGGTTAGGCTTGATTCTCAAAAGTCCCCAGCGGAGTCGCCAGCTGTCGCGTCCAGTTTGTCCGCGAAAAAAAGGAGTCGCCACCAATTTTATTTTTATTAAAGAAAAAATTGGATAAAACCTAAAATAATAATTTTTGAACAATAAATTCGGATTCGGGAGTCGATTACGAGTAGGGAAGTATTACCACCCTATAACGTCCGTTAAAACGGTTACCCCATAATTAATTGTATACAAACTATTTATTTATTTATTTATTTTTTACCCCCAAAAAGAATAATAAAAAGAAAAAAAATTATTTACATTAATAAAAGAAAGAAAAAATATTTTTTTTATTAATTTGGTTTCACAAGAGAAGACCTTGCTCCTCCTATGTATCCCAGGTGCAATAGATAAATCAAAACTCACGTAGTTCTTGGATAGAAAATATTTGTGTGTTGACTGATTTTATTATTAATTTTTATTTTTATATCAAAATAAATTCACACTATAGTGGTGATAATAATAATAATGAAAATTATGATAATAATAATAATAATAGGAGTGACGTATTGTTTATTAATTTGTATATCATTTTATTTTAAGAAAATACTTTTACTATTTTTTTTGTATTTTTACAACTTATAAAGGATAAAAATTCAAGAACAGATCCGCGATTCGGCGGCACATATGTGGGGTGAACCAATGGCGGTAATAACAAAAGAGTTTAAGATCTAGCCCACAAGATAAAAAACAAAATAGAGATAATGAATCACGAATTTGATAAAGAAGTAGACAATTATACAAAAATCGACTTGATCCTTATTAAACTTGATTGTTAAACTAAAAAAAATTTCTTGTTTATATCATACGTGCATATAATAGTAAAAAAAATAACTGTATAACAACAATAATAGAAGATGAGAAAAAAGGAAAAAAAAAAGGTTTACTGCACTGGAGACATTTTTTTATAAGCCCTTAGTTCCAATCTTTTTTCTCTACTTTTTCTCCCCCTCTCTTCAGTTTCCTTGTCCTCTTATTTATAGTTAGAAATTAGGTTTAATTTTTTTGAAAGACAACAATTCTCATTAATGATCGTTAAGGTTATTTTTAACGTTTTCAAAAACATACCATAATCACTTAAGGTATGATTTTTTAACCCCTTTTTAGAAACAATAAATTAAATCAGAATTAATATCTTTTTTTTATTTAGCCAAAATATCTCTAGCTATGCAAGAATGAACTTTGTATTTTATTTATTTTCCACCAAAAAAATTTATCTAGAACAGAAAAAGATGGGCGACGGTGCAACTGCAAGAAGTCTGAAACAAAAAGAACAAGGTGTGCAACGACGAGGTTGATGGAACAAAAGAAAAAGGTGGGCAGTGCCACGACTTCAGGAAGTCTGAAACATAAGAAGGTGGGCCATAAGAAGAAGAAGAAGAAGAAGAAGAAGAAACCCTATTGGTTTGATGTGTTGTTGGGCTGCCAAACAAAATAAATAAATAAAACATAACTAGTCATCGGGTCGGGTCTATGGGTTGATGGGTTCAAATTGTTGAACCTATTATCCGAACTAAATATAAGTTGGTTTCAACAAGTTAATTTGAGTCAGACCCAAAATGACCGAGTACAGGTAAAAATTGGGTTGAGTTGGACTGGAAGATTCGGATGGTGGGTCGATCCACACCTATGTACACCACTAGTTTTTAAAATTACCAACACTATTCTTAACTAAAAAAGGGGAATGGAAGATAGAAACACCAACTTGAAGTCTTGCACAAAAATCGAGAACATTCTAGATATGAAATTATTATGTAAGTCTCTCTTCAACTTTCTGAAAATGGAAACTTTCAAGAAGAAAATATTTTCAAGATGAGGAATTTTTGTTGAGGAAGATTAGAACCTAACTATTGTGGGGATAAAAAAATATTGATTTAATTATAACCGATCATGATGTGTTGATGATAAAAAAAATATTAATCATAATAATAATAATAATAATAATAATAATAATAATAAAAATAAAACAATTATTCTTTAACTGTGTTTATTGAGTGTGCATATTAGATTAGAAAATAAAATTTGTATTAATAATTATTTATTTTAAATTTAAATTTTTTTTTGTCGTAATAAATATGAGTCATTTTAATTTTAATTTCTGTAATTTTTTTAAATAATACCCTTGCGAATTCTAAAATATATTAACAAGATAATTAATATGATTTTTTATTAAAAAATGTTAATGTAACTAATTTTAAGTGACACGTACTATTATGTAAATGTTGCTGATAGGATAATAATTATTTATTAAAAATATTAATTTAATTTGATTATTATTATTATTATTATTATTATTATTATTATTATTATTATTATGTTCAATTTCCATGGAAATTGTAATCTTGCTGTTCGAGGTGGAGCAGTTCCAGTGTTGCTTCAACTTGTAAGGAGCATCAATAATAACGAGGATTTGGCTGGAACATCACTTAGTGTTCATCGTCTGCTTGAGAGGTTTGATGAATTTGTAGGTTTTTGGGTTTTAGGTTGAAGATGTTCTTGGTCTCCAGTTGACAAGGAATTTTTTTAAATTTTAGGTAGAAGATGGATTCGAGTTGATAGTTTTTATTTAATAATAATAATAATAATAATAATAATAATAATAATAATAATAATAATAATAATAATAATAATAATAATAATAATAATAATAATAATAATAATAATAATAATAATAATAATAATGATGATGATGATGATGAGATTAAATTTGTATTTTAATAATTAATTATTACTTAATCATCAAACACGTTTAATATGTGCTACGTTATTTAAAATTAATCACATCAATTTTTTTTATAAAAAAAATTACATTAAAGATTTTTCAAACATATTTTAGAATTTATAAGAGTATTATTCAAAAAAAGAATTATAGGGATCAAAATCAAAATGACTCATATTTGCTAGGACCAAAAATATATTTAAACTTTTATTTTAAAGTTATATAAACTATGAGTAAATTAGAATTTACAATCTTAGTTAGTTATATTAACATAAAATATATTACTATCTAATAAACCATTAGTTATTTTTACTAATAGAGTAAGACATTATGACACCATAAACTCTAAATTAAAATATAAGATAAAATGTTTAAGTTTTAATAAAGATTTGCATTGATTCCAAAATAAATGATAAAAATAAATTATTTTCAAAGATACGCTAAGAATATGGGTGGAAGTAGGTCAGGCCAGACCATACTTTGAAAGGCCTTGGCCTACGATTTGTTTTTTAGGCATAAGTTTGGCCTACGACCTATCATAGGAACAAACGCACCCATTATTACCTCTTAAACAAATATGGAACGACTACTGAGTGATTGACTGATTGAATGGTTACCGTATATGAAATAACTACTAAATATAGAATCACTACTAATTGAACGGTTACCGGAATATGAAACGACTATCAAATATAGAATCGCTATTGAATATGGAACGACTACTGAATATGGAATGATTATTGAGTGGTTGCTTAATTGATAGAATTTAAAATAGGAAATAATATTATTAATTTAATAATAAAAAAAATAATATTAATAAACAATAAAATATATATAGGCCAGTCTGTTTGACTTAATAGGCTTTTTTATAAGTCTGAGTCTGACCTATTTAAATAAATAGGCTTAAAAAATAGTCTGAACCTAGCATTTTTATTAAATAGTCCAGACCAGAGCCGGCCAGATTATAAGTAGGCCAGACTATAGGCCCTTGACGGACGGTCTAGTCTATTCCCATCTCTAGCTAAGAGCGCTATATCTACTCTTACACAAAATATTACATAAAATTCTTATTTAAAATATCTTTAAATCAAAGCAACAAATGTTTTTTTGTTCCTAAACATTAAATTGTTCAAAAAAACATAGAGGTGATTGACTTTGACTTCAAAAATAAAAAATTACAAATATTATTTGGGCTAAATTACATTCGCGATCCCTTAACTTAATTTCTGGTAACGTTTTAGTCCTTTATATTTTTTTTTCTCGAGTTGATCCTTTATTTTAATTTTAAGTGACAATTTGATATTTTATATTTTAAAATGTCAACAATGTTGTTGTTTTTTTTACAAAAATTCAAAAAAATCATCAAAATTTTCAAACATAACCCATAAAATTCATTATCATCTTCAATAAAATACAAATTTAATCAAATTCATAACTTAAATCTTGAAATAAACTCATATTTTCATTCTTTATTTGATGTTGTTGGAGATGAAAATATGAGTGTATTTGAATATTTGAGTTATGGATTTGATAAAATTTGCATTTTATTGAAGATTATTATTAATTTTATGGGTTTTGGTTGAAAATTTTGATTAATTTTTTAAATTTTTGTATAAAAAAGGATAACATTGTTAAAATTTTAAAACATAAAATATCAAATTGTCACTTAAAATTAAAATAAAGGATCAACTCGGGAAAAAAAAAGATAAAGGACTAAAACGTTACCTGAAATTAAGTTAAGGGACCACGTATGTAATTTAGCCTATTATTTGATTGTCATTAATTTTATAAAATATTATTTCAGCTCAAGACTCGGTAAAAACAATAGAAGATCCCACCAATATGATCTATTAGAGCATGAATCACCAACTTACAACTTGTAATACATTATTGCAAACACGCATTGATGAACCTTCATCAATCATTATTTTTAGAGTAATTTAGAGTCAATTATTTAGCTTATTTATTTCAAATTAATGTTTATTTTAGAATTATTGTGAATAAATGGTTCTTCCATTAAATAAAATTTTTATGCTTTCATTTTCTCGATTAACCAACTATTTTAAGTAGTTTTGTTTAATTTCATTAGTTTAGCCCAATGCTGAATTTTGGTAAAAATGCAACATGAACAATGTGCAATATTTTATCATATCTAGAGTTGTAGACATCCAAATAGAGTCAAACTAAATGCAAATGAAAGTTTAAGTCAATTTAGAGAGAAAACAATTTTGGAAGAACAAGTGTGTTTACTTCAAAAGAGCATTGCGCCTAGCCATACAGTGCATTTGATGCCACATTTTTCTATCTAGAGAAGAGCAATGCGCCCATAATCATAGCAATGCACTAGCAGATATCCCAAAGTTTAATTTAAGTTAAATATTCAAATTTTGCAAGGGTCCTAACCTAGAGGGCGCCATTAGAGATCATATAGACATCTCTTTTAGGTTAGGAACTTGAAGATGGTTAGGAACTTGAAGATTACACTATTGGAAACAAAAAGTGAAGATTCGTTCAATTTTTCTTATGTGTAATTTCATCTTCTTCGTTGTTACTTTGTTCTTAATTATGAACTAAATATCTCATCGATAATGGATTAGATAAAGCTTTTCTCAAATAACTTCTACTACACTCTTAATTTGTTTCCATTTGAATTTCCTTTTTCTTTCTTCATTAACTTCTACTACGTATAAGAATCTTCCTTTAGTCATTTATAAAATATATTCACTGTTTTGTCAAACATTCTTCCTTTTAGTCATTTAAATCCAATTTTAATTATCGATCCTTAAGATATCTTGTTCAATTTATTTTTGAGTCAACTCACACAAAATCTAAATAAAAAAACTTTATGATTCAATGATTGTTAACAATATCTCTTTGGAAAGAAAATAAAATTGTGAGTGTTT
>JBBPBR010000007.1:18070034-18083584 GCA_037974775.1 Cicer pinnatifidum | reverse complement strand
ATATTATTTTAGGATTTAGAATGTCATAAAAATAACTTATACAAGATCATCACCTGATTCAAAAATCAGTAAGATCATACATCACATGTTCTTATCTTGAAAATCATAAATTCATAAACAACCATCATAAAATTAATCAAAGCTTTCACCTCACATATCATGAAGATCATATATTCATAAACAACTATCATAAAGATCAAAGTTTTCATCATACATATCATGAAAATCATATATTTAGAAACAAATGTTACAAAAATCCAAACTTTCACACCACACATATTTGTAAAAAAAATATCACAAATACCAAAGTTTTCACCACACATATCATGAAAATCATTTACTCATAATCAAGTATCATAAAGATAAAAACTTTCATCTCTTACATCGTGAATATTTCAACTTTCATCACATACATATACAAAATAAGTTTTCTTCATATATATCTCCCATTCGAATAAGTTAAATCATACAATAACTTTTAAAAATTTATAATCCATATTTTAATCATACAAAGCTCCAATTTGTCATATTAACTCAATTATTACTAAATAGGGCTACTCTCGTGCGTAGTGAACCCTATACGAATTGTTGAAAAATATGATTTTTGTGTTCATCTCACATTATAATCTACTCATAAATTTAAATATTATCTCATCTCTTGCCTTATTTTGAAACTTTCACACTCTAATTTGAGTCCACAAGAAAACAAACCTTTGTGTCTTTGACTCCTCATCCTCCAATCAATGCTACTCAACAGTTTATTGGTAAACAACAAAAATAAAATATGAGAACACATTAAATGGGTCAATTTCAAAACTGATTCAAGGAAACTTACTCTAAATAAAAAAAAAGGGATGACTAAAATTCTAAATCACACGTTGGTTTTGACATTTGATTCACTCAAATTGCACTTACAATGAAAAATAATGATGCAAATGGAGGATTTCAAAAACACAGAAGTTGAAAATTTTATAGAGAAACTGGGATGACTTAAATTCACTTAAATAGTTTTGACGTTAGTTTTACTTAAATCGAACTTACAAAAAAGAAGAACCGTGAAAAATAACGAATTTCAAAACGAAGAAGTTGGAAATTTTATAAAGAAATTGAGATAATTAATATTATGAGAAAATGTATCAAACTTATTAACTCAATGCAAATATAATATATTTAAATTTAGACAAAAAAAGAAGAAAAAAATTTCTAGACATATTTTGATCATCGAAACATATTTTTGGCCACTTTTCCTCTCATGTGCTATCTCTCTTTCCTTCTCTCGCTCATTGTATTCCTTTTACTACGATAGTGCTTGTTTCTTTTTACTAGTAATTAGTTTTTTGTTCTATTGTTTAATAATCAAATTTAATATTATTATTTTATTAAAACTAAAGCAATAAATATATAAATTTTTTTATTTCTTTATTCAAATATTTAAGTTTTTTTTAACACTTCTTCAAATATAATTCCATTTATAAAACATTACTTATATTTTAAAACTCATATTTTATAAAATTGAGTAATTAAAATAACTAACCATTTTAACATATATTAATAGATAAAATTCTCATATTACAGATGTCTTTTTGGAACAAAGAATCAAAATGTTATTTATGTATGGATTGTTTACACTTTTTTTTTACAAAAAATTGTTAAAAGAAAAATAATTTTTTATAAAAAAGTATAATTTTTTATCTTTTAAAATACATGACATTAATCAATTTTGAGTACTTCTTTAACCAGTCAATGACAGTATCTTAAAGTAGTTAATATTCATTTTGATTTTGGTTAAACCGCTCCTTATTTTTATACTTTTAGCTTTGTTTAATATTTCTAGTTTTTCGCCTTTTCTCAAATTTCTAATTTTATATTGCAATATTGTGGAAATTGATCGTAATTTTAAGAAATTAATCGTGATTTTTCTTTGTTTCAAGGGTTTAAAATGTGTTTTCTGCATACTAATGCATAAACAAAAAAATTGGTCGTGACTTAGTGTTAATTTAGATTATTCTTCATCACAAAATGGTGTTAACCTTTAGAATATATTTTATAAATCGTTATCTAAGTAGTTAATAATGTATAAATCGTTCGTAAACAAATTACATTAGATGGTTAAACTACTAGAAAAACTGGTTTTAGCATCGGCCAAAAGCCGACGCTAACATGGATGTAGCGTCGGTGTCGGGCCTAGGCTAAAACGGTCGAAGCTAATACATAGCGTCGGCCAGATGCCATCCGACGCTATTTTAGCGTCGGATAGACCTACACTAGTCCGACACTACTAGTAAAAATAGAACATCCGCCGCTAATTTATATATTCGAAAAACTGTCGCGTTGGATTGGCCGACGCTAACGTCAACAAGTTGTAGGCCGACGCTAACGTCAACAAGTTGTAGGCCGACGCTACAGTCAACTAATAATTGTGAGGAAAAAATGAAAAGTCAACTTGAATTATTCTTCAACGGCTACCTTCTACAAGTAAATTGCATCTTGTTATGTAAAATATTTGAATGCTACAAATGAACCAATTTGTTATTACTGTACATATGAATGCATTAGATCAAGATTAAATATGCACATATTTGTGATTACTATAACTGTTCACACATGCTTATCATAAACAATGTTAAACTAATTCTAAATTAATAAAATCTATCACACCATCAATTCACTAGTATGGATTCCTGCTGCTTCTAAAATGAGGCATGTTCATTGGATTTTAAAAATGAGACTCGCCACTTGGTTATTGCAATTTGAAAAAAGATCCGAATTCATATGAAATTCCCAAATCCAAGCCAACAACACTCATATTTTATCATCCCACATGGTTTCTTAAAGAGAACAGAAACTAACTCAATTACTCAAGAATATAAATGATTACAATAGATAAGATATTAGACCTGTTGAAAAGTACAGCCTAAAAGATCGGTATTCTTCGTTCTTCATATCCAAGAAGTACCCTGACATAATATAGGGATTTCCTCCCAAAATCCAACAACTTATTCATATTGGCAAATCATCAACTCTGTTTATTTTAGAATTTTCTGCAAATGTATAAATAAATGAAAAATTTAAGGATGACAACTGATTAATAACCTTCTATTGGAAAGGGGTGAAGTTCATATTCCACAGGATAACCATTGTACTCTCTAAAGTACCCAAAAGCTAACTTGCCAATCACCAGAACTACATGGTTCTTCAAAATCTCAGTCCACATACTAATTTCATGCTCTGCTAAGATGCAAATTATCATTTTCTATATATTATATCTCATCATTTTGAGTAAGGCACAAAGAACATAAATAAATAAGTACAATGCAGATAACACTAAAAAATAGTAAGATAGAATTAACATCATCGTCAAAAATAGGATTGATAGCATTAGGAAAATTAATATTAAGTAAACATGATAGCAAGAGAAAACACCCATTACTCTGTTTGCTATGATAGTCAAAACTCCAAATATTCAAAGGTTGAGTGAGTTGAGCTATAGAACATATAAGACTATGTGGCAATTCACTTGAGAGAATGATGCACTAATGCCGAATGAAGGTGTTTACAAAATATGGACTATGATACACAAATAAAGACCTTCAACCTACTATGAATAGCAAAGGGATCATCATTCTTGACACATGCGCATATAAAAGGTATAAAACTATAAATAAAACCATTTAAGAAAGATTTAGAGTTAAATGATAGTTATTAGATATTATTCATGATAGCCATTGCGACATCATTTGATCCATGTAATCAATCTAACTTAATGACAAAAGACTTTAGTTTTTTTAATCTAATAAATAGCAGGAAAGAAAAAGTATAACATCGAGCCGGTTTTGGTGAAAATAGTTTATAGGTCACACACAGAGCTAGCCAAAGAACTATGTAGCATCTTACAATATATTTCATGATGCTATAGTGATGATTAAAATACTGTTAACCAAACACTCAAGTAATACAGAAAATCAAACAAGTATAATTTATAGGAGATTTTTGAAGTCAGCATACACCGCCAAAGCAAATATAAATGTGATGATGCAACTGGAAATCATTCACTCCACAAATAAAACCAACCTAGCTAATACATTGCACATGTCTAATCCCATCCAATATCATATAATTACTGCTGATATGCTACAATGTTAACCTCTTTCTTAGAAAAAAATAATTATTCATATTCTTCCATACTAGGATTAGTATATCAGTGTAGTTGTAAAACATAATAAGCCATGATTTAATTTTTACCTCAAAGAGAACAAACTTTCAGAACTTGCTGGAGATTCTATGAGATTATCAGGATGTGAGCCTCAAACTGTCAATCCATTAAGACTGGATGCCATTATCTGTTAAGTGAAACAACAAATTAAGCAACTCTAACTTAAACCCTAACAACTCACTTTACTTGATTGTCACAAAAACCTAAATGAAAATACAAAATTAGTCACCTAATAGCAATTTAAACAAATATATACATGATCAAATCTATCATGTACCTCAAACAAAAAACACTTTCTAAAATAGTGTTTCAGCTAAGTTACACAAAAAAAGTGTATAATTTACAAAATGCTCTCAACCCAAGTTTCAATTTGGAACAATATTCATAAATTAATGTTGCCCTAAACCCAAGTTTCAATAAACTAATATTCATACACATTCAAGATGCTTCATAAGGGATCCAAGACTTATTTCAGAAAAGCTATAATTCAAACTAAAAAGTATACATATGTTACCTCTAGCCAGTGAAAACATCCAATTCAGTACCAGTGAAAAATCACAATGTACTTTGCATTCATCTTCCATTAATGAAACATAGTTTCAATATGGAAGAATCAGACAGGAGCTAGTAAACGTAAGAATCAAAACAACCTCAAAATCAAACTCAAACACTTTATATTGACATAAAATCAAACACCTTATGTGCAACACAAAAACTCTAAAGAAAAATCAGCACTAACGTCTAATTGAAACTCCAAATCAAAATTCCAAACTCCAAATAAAAAAGGTTCAAACTCAACACTAACAATATAAACTTTAAATTTCATGCTAACAAAAATAAAATTATATGGACATAAAATCAAACACATTATGTGCGACAAAAAAACTCAAACACTTTATAATGACATAAAATCAAACTCCTTTTGTGCAACACAAAAACTCTAAAGAAAAATCAGCACTAACGTCTAATTGAAACTCCAAATTAAAATTCCAAACTCCAAATCAAAAAGCTCCAAACTCAACACTAACAATATAAACTTAAATTTCATGCTAACAAAAATCAAACCTAACTAAAATCAGCCATAACTAACAAAAATCAGCAATAACAAAATAGAAATTTGAACCTTTTGAACAAAGCAGCAACACGATCTGGAGACAGGTGAGGTTGCGCGGCGAATACAGAGGCGATAGCGACGAACAGCCACAGAGGCAGTTAGGCAGACGCGGCCGCAGGCCCGTAGCGAGCAGAGGAGCGATTCATGATTTTGCAGAGGAGCAGAGGAGCGATCTGAGAGTGTCGTGATTAATCTGATTATGGAAGAGTGAGAGAGGAAGATTGTAACTTGTAAGCAAGAGTGAGAGAGGGAGAAAGGAAGGATGAATGAAAGAGAGGAAGAAAGAAAATTTAATTTTATAATTTGAGTGCTGATCTGATTTTATTTAAAAAAATTAATTTTAAAAAATCATAAACAACGCTACATATTAATATAAAAAATAAAAATTAAATAAATTGACTAGCGTCCACCATATTTTACTTAGCGTGCGTTCAGAATTAAAATAAAAAATTTGTAGTATTAGCGTCGGCTGAACCGACGCTAGTTAGCGTCGGAGTCGGGGTTCGACGCTAGTTAGCGTCGGAGTCGGGGGCCAACGCTAAATATAGCAGTTAAAATGCCATTTTCTAGTAGTGAAAGAGTTACGTGTACACATTTAACTTTAGGAGTTTTCACTACATGTGAAGTCATATTGAACTTTAAAAATGAAGAGTTACGTGTGTTTGGTTTATTTTGACCTTGATAATTGATGAAGAGTAATGTCATGTTGAGTATCTCCGTACTTTGTTGATTTACTATACCGAGTATTTTGGTTCTTGTGGACATAAGTTATTATGTGACTCTACCTCAAGTCATTATGGTCTATTATACCGTTTCATATGTGATTAGGTTAACATCTTGTTTATTGATGTTTGAAAGTACTACTAGTTTTCTTTTTGGGATAAAAGTGGAAAGTTCTGATCTTTTTCAACTTAGTAAAGAATATTTGCTTTGCTTATCATGTGTTCATTGTAGAATGGGTGTAGTTTTGGGTTATAACACGTATATGTCTATCTTTTGATTATTGTATATTCTTGTTTGACACTCCTTGTACTTCAAGAATCATTTATGATGAGTAACATAGAAATAACAACTATGGAAGGAAGCATAGAGAATATTCAAGGTCTTGGAAACTTGATAGCCACTTAATTTGAAGCAAGTCTAATTCATGAATAATTGAAGTCCAAGATAGTAAATTGCTTAACTCAAATTGAAGAAGTTAAGGAATGAAGGTTGGATTTATTTGTTATCAAAATTTAATATTTGTTTTAATTAAAGTCTGAATTATTAAGAATATTTTGGTCTAATGGTAAAAACTTGAGTTGGGCCAAATTTAGAGAACTTGTAAGGAGGTGTCAATATAAAAGCAAACCCTTATTTTTTTCAAGGCAGATTTTGAACATTATTTTTGTGAGGTTTTTCTCTCTTGAGTTATTGAAAAAATTCACTTTGAACTTATCAAAGTTGTTAACCCTTGTGACGTTCTTTTGACTTATCAATCCCTAGATTGTTGCACCATTATGTTCTTTGTTCGTTTGCTGAATAATAATTTGGAGTTTCCTTTACATCAAATCCTAATACACAAATTCAATCAATTTTTTGTGTTCAGTAATCTGCTATCATATCCCAAGTTCTACATACTTGATTTTGGTGATTCAACGGCCTAACTTGTGCTTTGGAACTTCGTCTTTCACTTCGCTTTGGAATCGTCCGATTATGAGTTTCGTAGCTTCGGTTACCGCGTTCTCCAGCAAAATGTGATTTTGGCTCCAATCTGTAAGTTTACAACCTAGAACGATCCTTAAAGTTACTCATGACAAACACGATCATATCATTTGGTACCAGAGCTTGTCTTTACGTTTAAAATTGACTAAAATTACGTTTATGCATTTTTTTGTGAAACATAAATTGCTAGTTGGGTTGCTTTGTTTGAATTCGCGTTCTTAGTTTATTTGCGTGTTGCTGCTACTTGAAAAAAAAGGAAGATACGAAGAAAAAAAATTGTTGTATTGTTAAAAGCAGTGCATACTACTTGTTTAACAAAATTCCTAAGAGTAATTATTTTTCAATCACATTACTATTGCATTGTGTTACTTTTAGTTCTCTGTACCAATTTTAGTTCAAAAATATCAAGGTTCTTGTTGATTCAATTAAGAACTTGAAAAGAGCAAATGAGTGGAAAAAGATAAGAGGGATTCATTATAAATAAAAAGCTTAGATTGAGTTAAACACGATTGACAAATTTAATAGTGTAAACACGTGAGCTGTGTGGTGAAGTCATTTTCTTTAACTTTTGTTTGTTTTCTTTTTTATTTAAAATATGGCAGGTTATAACTGCTCAAATACAAAGAATATTATGGGAACATACTGGAGATTTACATGCTAGAATTGAACAATTAGAAAATCAAGAAAATCATGGTGATGGCAAAGGTAGAAGAAGGATAAGAGAAATTGAAGATGGTGGTAGAGGAGATATGCTTTGAGGACTATCAGTAAATGTTTTTTATTTCTATTTAGAATAATGATTGTCACTAAAAACTAGATAAATAAAAATAAAAATTGATCTATTCCTACGGTATTGTCTGTCACTAAAAACTAGATAAATATAAATAAAGAATTTATCTATTCATGTAGTATTTTCTATTAGGCGTGTAAATGGAACCCGGACCCGCGTCACATTTAACGGGAAAAAACCATTTTTAATGGATGCGGATGTGGATTTTCCACATTTTTTAAAGTTACCGGCGGGTGCGGGGGGTGAATTTCATCAAATTCGCCCCGCACCTGCACCCACCTGACATAAATGCAATTACTTAAAGACCCTTATATATATCTTAAAATAGTAACAAAACCCTATTTTTCTTTCTTTTTCCTTATGTGTTGCAGCCGCCGCCCACTTTCAGCCTCACTTTTAATGTACTGGTTGTCCTTCCTCCTCTCTGTGTGCCGTCTTCGTCATCCTTCGTGTGTTGTTTATATTCTATTATTCTCTTTGCCGCTATAACTTTAAGGTTCATTTTCAAATTTTCTGCATTTTGATTCAATTTTGTTTTTAATCTTTCTCGTTTTGTGGTTTGATTTTATTTTCAATTTCGTTTTCGTTATCAGATTTTTCTCCATTTTTTCGTTTTGAGATTTTGTGTTTAATAGTTTTGCTTCTTTGTATTTTGGGAAATGAAAGCACCTCCAATTTGAAATTAAAATGTATGCTAATCTGGTAAGGCAATATCAGCAACAATGTATGCTAACGGTTCTGCATCTCAGCTTTCCATTGATGCATATCAGCAACAACTTTTCCTTCTCTATTGTTTCCCAATTAAAATCTAATTAAAATATTACTAATTTAAAATCAGATTTAAATTAAAATATTACTAATTTAAGTAAAAATAAAATCTAATTTAAGTAAAATTTAAATCTGTAGGAAGAGACAATAAAATGACAAATAAATTGTTAATTAATGAGTGAAAGAGAACAACAGAAGCATGATTGTTACTCTTTGACTATGAGTTCATGACTACTGTATGCTATTTATGTTATAGTCATTTATAATTTAATTTGTTTCTATGTGCAACTTTACATAATATATAAATGGAAATTGAAGGCACATTTCAACCACTACCATGTCAACTTACTTATGAAGAAAGTTCACATCAACCAACTATGAATGAAAGTTGTAATCCGTTAGTTAATATTTTCACACCAAATTAAATTGTGCAAACACCTCATGATGAGACAAATGATAATATGACATATGAAATAATCGAAGATCGTTCCAAATAGACTTAAAAGTATTGTATGAGATTATTTTACAAAGCTCAAAGTTGATGGAAAGAAAAAGCTAAATGTAATTATTGCAAGAAATTTCTTGGTGGGAGTGCAAGAGATGGGACGTCACACTTGCGCAAACATATGAAAATATGTACTCCACATTTTTCTATCATGGGACATAATAACGGACAAACATTTCTTACCGCTAAGGTCTTGCAAGGTAAAAAAGAGTTGGGGTATGGAATATATGATGCTTAAAATGTTAGGAAAGAGCTTGCACGTGCAACTATTTTGCATGAATATTCACATTTGGTTTTAGGAGATATTGAGCCTCTCTCCAACCATTATTTCAAGTTTCTTGTAGAAATACTATAAAAAAAAAAAATAAAAAAAAAAAAAAGATATTCAAAGTGTATGAAGTTGAGAAAACCACAATTTTGAAGTTGTTAGTGTAACACCCCGATTTTTAATAACGTGAGTGTATTTTTTTTTTTTTTTAAAACAAATTCATAAAAACAAAGAAATAAATAAGGAAATACTTTTTGATAAATATTTAAGTCGTAACATAACAACAAAAGTCAATAGTATTTACAAGTAGCGGAATAGTTTTTGAAATACAAATCCAAAGTATTTACACTTCAAAATAAAAGTCTAGCTGGGGCTATGAGGCCTATCAGACATAGCTCATACCCTTGGGTATTCTCGGTAGACACCTATACAAAAGTATTGCCCCAAGAATTTTAACTCCCCTACGTCACATCAAAAAGTGGTACATGGACCCATCAAATAAAATGTCAAGGTGACAATATTGATATAGGTACAGTCTTCCAAATTAAAATAGATACAACCAAAAAGAAAGACATCTAGTCCCTATACGTCCACTTAATCTGATCATACCACAAAAAATGTACAACCCGAGTGATCTCCTCGCGCCCCGCAAGATCCTCCTAACACAGCTCCAGTCAAGTGTGTCCAACTACCTTCCCATCTAAAGGGTACTAACCGGTAGGATGATCCTAGTTCTCATCTGAGGGCAAAGCCCAGATTTCCACAATAGTTGTAAAGGGTCACCAACCGAAATTAAAAATTAACACATAACATTTAAATTTCAAATGCATAAAATGGCCTTTCAACCTAGCATGTTCCTTGAAAGTATTTGCATATGTTAAACATGCATAATCAAAGTTGAAAAATAAAGTCTTTTACAAAACTGCACTGTTGTATTCGAATACAACATATATGTATTCGAATACAAGGCTGTTTCATAAGTCAGTAGCAAAAACATCATCTCTGTATTCGAATACACATAAGTAAGTAGCTAAAATATAATGTATGTATTCGAATACAACCATCTGTATTTAAATACACATCAGAAAACAACAGAAAATAGCAAAATTCAGCTTTTAAAAGGGTTTCGAAATCAATCAACACTTACACACAAATCCAAACAATCACACTTAGCAATTTTAGCACAATCATCATGACAACTTGAGTTTCGAAAAGGTTTTGAAATCAATCACACTTACACACAAATCCAAACAATCACACTTAGCAATTTTAGCACAATCACCATGACAACTTGAGTTTTGAAAATGTTTTGCAATCAATCGCACTTACACATAAATCCAAAACATTCACACTTAGCAATTATGGCACAACCACAACAACAACTTGAGTTCAAACACTCGATCATAATCTTGAATCAAACATGACTCGCGTGCCAAACATTCTAATGCAATGCGTATATGCCAAAATACATGAATTCCGGAGTTCCAAACCAAAACCCTCCTCGAAGGGGCATAAATCATAATTGTACCGCCTATCACAGACCTTGTACTAATTACCAAGGTGCCACCCATCACAGGCCCGCACGATTTACTAAAGTGTCGCCTATCACAAGCCTTACACTATTTTCTAGAGTGCAATCGCTCACAGATCAGCACAAATAGAGTGCAATCGCTCACAGATCAACACGACGCGATAATCCCCGCAAGGATAAGATGCACCAACTAATCACATGTCACCATCTCGTGGCCCATCACGGTCACCACTATCACCATGGCCCCATCACGGTCACCATGTACTATGAAATGCATGAGCATACTTTGACTATATCCACAACAATCATTAAGTAAATGCAAATATTAAAAGATTCTCCATTTTTAATACTCATTTAACTCAAATGATTTTCAAATTCTACACAGAGCATACTCAAACATTTATTTTTCACCACACACATCAAATTTAATCCACAATTTACATTAAATTCGATCAATTCAAAAGCCACAAAATCCAAACTAAGTTCAATCATCAATCACCAATCACCACAAATTTCCACAAAACTCAAACATAACACATGCCAAACTAATTTTCACAAACCATAACTCAAACAAATCAAATTTCTTTTCCTCAACAACACACATAGATGAATCAAATTCCTTTTCCATGAAAACACTCATCATTTTCACCAAAAACCCAACTCCAAACTTTCACCCATAAAAGCATTAAATTCATTTTCCCAAACCTATACTTCAAACCCAACAAATTTATTTTCCACACAACCACAAATAATTTCCTAAATGCAAACTAAAAGTTTGGAGGTGAGCATCTTTCCCTTTTATCACTTCTCGAAACAAAGCTCAAATGTCGAAGAAAAGTGGGGGTTTGTGTTTGATGATTTTGAAAACCCCTAACACCATTTTTCTTTGTTTTCGAATCAAAGAAGAAGGAGGAAGCTGGAAATTTGTTCCTTCTCACTCACTAAGCCTTGCGTTTCTTTTCTTGAAGCAAAAGAAAGAAAACAAAAGAAGAAGAAAGAAGGAAGGAGAAGAAGTGTCGCGAGGCAGGGAACGAAGGAAACATTTATGTTTCTTTCTCTGTTCCATTCATTCCTTTTCATTTCTTTCTAACATATATATACATATACTACTTCCAATAATATATATATATATATATATATATATATTTATATTATACTTAAAACCAAACTCAAACAAATATTTAACAACTCTTACACACGTCACTTCACTCACATATCAAACTATTTTGATAAAAATATCTACTCTCGTCGTAACTCAATTGACAGATAAAATTTTCGGCAGCTAGAGATATTTTTAGCACAATTTTCCTGGTATTAACTTCTTCGTAACGTACATAAATTATTCTCCGACAAATAATTTTTAATCAAATTTCTAAAAATATACTTTTGGCATTTAACTCACTAAATACCAAAAATTGGGCTAAAAGCCTAAGAAATTCAACACAAAATACCCTAAAATTGTATAATTTAGGATTTAAAGTTAAGGGTCTTACATTTAGAAACTCTCCTACAAAGAGTGGCCATTACTTCTGACATGTGGACCGCGAGCAATAAAAAAAAAGGGTATACGGCTGTCACTGGTCATTACATTGATGAAAATTAAGATTTAAAAAGTCAAATTTTGAGGTAATTATAATTTCTTCTAGTAGTTTAATTAAATATTATTTAAATTAATCATTGAATGTGAATCTTATTATGTTAGGTTAATTTATGTTCCTGCCCCTCATACAAGTGAAAGACTTTATAATGTATTGGTTGAATGTTTGATGGATTGAATAATTGATACAAAATTGTCTACTATCACTTTAGATAATTGTAGCACTAATGATGTAATAATTGAAAAAATTAAGGATAAGTTGCAATTGAATACATTGTTAAAGGATGGGGCCTTACTTTACATGCGTTATTGTGCGCATATACTTAATTTGATAGTAAAAGATGGGTTAGAATTTGTAAAGATGGAGTGGAGATGATTCGAGATAATGTTGCATATTGAACTGCAACACCTAAAAGGAAGGAAAAGTTTGAGGAGACTGCCAAACAATTACGAATCTCTTGAACCAATAATTTGGTTCTAGATTGTTCGACTAGATGAAATTCAACTTACAAGATACTTGATATTGCCATTTTGTATGAAGATATATTTAGTCGATTAAGACAACATGAATTATGTTAGACCCTTAATTTTAAAATTTTAATTTATGCAATTTTAGGGTATTTTGTGTTAAACTACCTAGACATTTAGCCCAATTTTATTTTATTTTGTGAATTAAGTATCAAAAACATGTTTGGTTAGAGTTTGTAATATGTTTAATATATGTATATGTTTGTATATATATTTTGAGACCCAATTAAAATTATTTGTCGAAAAATAATTTAATTATGTTACAAGAAATTTAATACCGGGAATATTTTTTAAAAAATGTCACTTGTGGCTGAAAAACTCATTTGTCAATTGAGTTGCGACGAGAGTAGATATTTTTATTAAGTTAGATTAAAATGTGAGTCAAGTGATGTGTGTAAGAGTATTTAGATATTTGTTGGATTGATTTTAATTATAATATATATATATATATATATATATATATATATATATATATATATATATATATATATATATATATATATATATATATATATATATATATATATATATA
>JBBPBR010000007.1:18037994-18069855 GCA_037974775.1 Cicer pinnatifidum | reverse complement strand
ATATATATATATATATATATATATATATATATATATATATATATATATATATATATATATATATATATATATATATATATATATATATATATATATACATACACACGGGAAAGGGAAAGGAAAAAAGGAAACAAAAATTTTCCCTTGCTTCTGCTTCTCGCCCATCCCTTCCTTTCTTCTTCCTTCTATTTTCAAGAAAAGAAACAAAGTTTTAGTGTTTAAAAAAAACACAAATCTTCATCTCTCCTAGATCTAAGCTTCTATTCGAGAAATGCTAGAGAGAAAGTTGCTCATCACTAGACTGCGGTGCTTGTGAGCTAATTTTTTAGGATTCGACGCAAGTAAGATTTAATGCTGTATTTGATCGCGGTAGCAAAAATGGTTTTAAAACCTACAACTAAGGTAAGGGATCCTTCTAAATTTTTAGTTTGCATATAGGACCGTATATGTGTATTTGATGTGTGGTTTATGTGTGAATTTATGGAGATTAAATTTGATGTGATTAATGTGTGATTTATGTGGGAATTTGTGGAGATTAAAATTGATATGATTAATGTGTGAATAATGTGTAAATTTGTGGAGATTAAATTCAATGTGATTAAGGTGTGAGTATGTATGAGATTGTGGAGATTAAGTTTGAGGTGATTAATGTGTGAATTTGTGGAGATTAAGTTTAAGGTGATTATGTGTTCATAACTGATAATATGTGTGTTATGAATTTTATTGAGGGAAATTTGTAGTTGTTCCTTATTTGTTTAAGAGGTAATAATGGTTGTGTTTAAAAAGGCTTTTAAAAAGGCTTATAGGCCAGGCCAAACTATTAAAAAGGCCAGGCTTAGGCCGAAAAAAAAAGCCTATGATAGACCGTAGGCCAGGCTTAGGCCAAAAAAATAAATCGTAGGCCAGGCTCAGGCCTTTCAAAGCCTGGCCTGGCCTGGCCTATTCCCACCCCTAATGACAGTGCAATTTGTCAAAAACTTTATTTTCCAACATTTTTTATGCATTTTTGACTTATGAAAATCCTTTTGATGAATATGCTAAAAAGAAAGTTTCTCATGAGCATTTAAAACATAAGTTTCTCGCTAAATGTTATTTGTTAATTTTGGTTGGTGACCATTTACATTATTGTGGAAATTGAGCTTTGCCCTCAGATGATATCCGAGTTCGCTCTACCGATGGTTACCTTGACGATGAAAACGTCGTTAGACTTCCCTGATTGAGATTCGTCGAATGCTTGGGTATACGACCCCATCTTAAACATGACAACTTATACGGGGAGGCCTTGATGTGTGCTAGAAGTTGGTTATAAAGTGCTCATCGATGCGAACATATCTTAAGTTCTCATCGATGCCGACTTCATTGGACTACTTTAGAGGCCTTGATGTGTGCTAGAAGTTGGTTATGAAGTGCTGAAAAGACGGGTATTTGTTTCAAATTATTTATTTAAATTTAAATATCTTTGAAATAGCTAATAATTTTGTAAATCTTAAATTATTATTGTTTTTATTGTACTATGTTGATATCGATAGGTGATTCTAATTCTAAAGTGGCTAATGAAAATGTTATTTTACTCAATGAAATGGAGTCTGACGATGAAGGTATAATGTTTTGTACATTATTTTATTTAAATTTGTCATGATATATGTTAATATTTAACTTTTATTTTTTAATATAGGTGAATTGTTGATCAATGGTGTTACTTCACTTTCCAATTTCTGCCTTGAAGATGAAGATGATCGTTAGAAAATGTTTATTTGGAACCTTTTTGTTTTGATGATTTGGAACTTTTAGTTGTTTTGATGGATTAGTTCATTTGAATATTTAGAACTTTTATTCGGATTGATATATTCACTTCTAAAGAGTTTGAATATTATGAACAAATTTCAAGATATTTTTCTTTTATTATTTTCATTATTGGAATTTTATAACTTAAATTAAATGCCACTATTTAATATTTGATGCTATGAATAAATAAATTCCAATTTTTGAAATGGGAGTGGGGGTGGTGCAGGGAAACCCGTCCGCGTTGGGTGTTGGGGTGGATGTTAAAAACTCACTCCCGACGGGTGTGTGCGGGTGCGAGAACGGTATTGGAGTTGCGGATACGGGGTTTGTAAGGCTTAAAACCGTCCTTGTATGACTCTTAGTTTTAAATTCTAATTTATGCAATTTTAGTATATTTTTGTGTTGAATTGATGTGACGTTTAACTCAAATTTACTTTATTTTGGGAATAAAGTACCAAAAATATACTTTGTTAGAGTTTGTAATATGTTTAATATATTCGTATGTTTATATATATATTTTGAGAACTGTTTAAAAATTATTTTTCGAAGAATAATTTATTTACGTTACGAAAAATTTAATACCGGACAGTTTTGTTAAAAATATCACTTGTTGTTGAAAATTTTATCTGTCAAATTGAGTTGCGACGAAAGTAGATATTTTTATCAAAATAGTTTGAGATGTGAGTGAAGTGATGTGTTTAAGAATATTTAGATATTTGTTGGTTTAGTTTATAATATATATATATATATATATATATTGTTTGACAAGTTAGTAATATATATATATATATATATATATATATATATATATATATATATATATATATATATATATATATATATATATATGTGTGTGTGTCTCTGAGAAGGCAAGGCATTAAAAACATAGAGCAGAAACATTCTCAGGCCTTGCGAGAAACTTCTTCTTCTTCTTTCTTCGGTTTACAAAAAAATCAAAACCATAAAATATAAATCCTCATTTATCTACTAGATCTAAGCTTTCATTTGAGAAGTGACAGAAGGGAAAGTTACTCCTCTCCACGCTACGGTGCTAGTGAGCTAGCTTTTGAAGCGACGTCGCGAGCAAGAGTTTTCGCTGTATTTGATCGCGGTGCCGTAATCGGTTGTTAAAGCTATAACGGTTGTAAGGGCTCCTTCTAAACTTTTAGATTGCATATAGGACCTTATATGTGTAATTGTGGAGGTGGAAATTTGTGAAGTTTATATGTCAAATTGTGGAAAATGAATTTAATTCGATTTATGGGTGAAATAGTGGAATTTAAATTTGATGTTTTGAGGTGTGTTTCATGTGTTCATAATGATTATTATGAATTTTTGGAGATGAGATTTATGTGTGTTTATGGAAAATGAATGTGGTGGTTTATGTGTGAAAATATGAAGTTTTGAAAAATGGGCGATTTATGAATAAATTTGGTGTGAAATTGTGGAGATGAAATTATTTGGTTTTAAAAGTTTAGTGTGTGAGAAATATTTAATTTTGAGAATTTTGTTGTGGTTGGATTAATTTTATTATGAACAAATTGTTATAAATATTTATGTTCATATAGTTAGCTCCTTGACTCTCGAAAAGAAATCGAGACCGTTGGCACCAAGTTAGCGGTGAGGAGAACTCTGATATATTAATGTTGTTGTGGTGATTAAGTTTTGATGTGATTGTGTACTCATAACTGATAATATTTGCATTATGAGTTTTATTGAGGAAAACCTGTTTGAGTATACTCTGTGATAAGTTTGAAAAATCGTTAGCGTTAAATGAGTATTAAAAAAGGGAATCTTTTAATAGATGCATTTACTTAATGATTACGGCGAAAAGAGTCAGAGTATGCTTATGCATTTCATAATACATGGTGTATGCGATGGGCCTCGGGATGATGCCATGTGAATTGTTGGTTCATCTTATTCTTGCAAGGATTGTCGCATCGTGTTTATTTGTGAGAGATTGCACTCTAGAATGTGTTGATCTGTGAGCGATTGCACTCTAGAAAATCGTGTTGGTCTGTGAGCGACTGCACTCTTGATGTCGTGTTGGTCTTTGAGCGATTGAACGCTAGTAAATCATACTGATCCATGAAAGATTGCACCTTGGTGATTAGTATTGGTCTGTTAGAGGCTATACAATTATGAATTACACCATTCGAGGAAGGTTTTAATTTGGAACTCTTGAATCAAGCATTTTGGCATATACGCGTTTAATTAGGGTGCTTGGCACGCGAGTCATGTTTGATATACCGTGATCATTGTATATACATACTCGGTTGTTGTTTGTGATTATGTCGTAATTGATGAGTGTGATTGATTGAATTTATGTTGTAAATTTTGAAAGATTTCGAAACATTTTAGAAACTGAAATCTGCATTATTTCGCAATTGTATTCGAATACGAGGTGTTTGTATTCGAATACATATTTAAAACTTTCAGTTTCAATTGAAATTTTAACATCGTATTCGAATACGACAGGACTGAAAACCATTTCAGGACTGAAACTTTAACTTCACTTTTCAACATCGATTATGCTTAATTGGCATATGAAAACCCTTTCAAGGAGTACACTACGTCGAAAGGTTCTTTTGAGCATTTGAAAATATAAGAATTTAGCTAAGTGTTGTTTTTTAATTTCAGTTGGTGACCCTTTACAATTATTGTGGAAATTGGGTTTTCCCCTCAGCTGATATCTGAGTTCGTTCCACCGACTGTTACCTTGACAACAGAAACGTCGTTATACTTTCTTGACTGATATTTGCAGACTGCTTGGACATACACCCTCATCTCAAGCAAGGCTACTTATACAGGGAGGGTAGTGAGGACTAGTAGGAAAGTTGGGGCAGTATATATTGTTGAACTCACTCGCGAGAAGATTGATTTTTCAGTACCTTATGGATTGGTGCTTGGGATGAGTGGAACTTGGGAAGATGTGAAGGATTCCTCAGTTAGAGTTGAGGCGGAGGCCACCGTGGTAGCAGAGGATACAACGGTTGGACCAGGGACTAGCGGAAAGGATAAGGGGTCGATACCAGTGGAGCGAGAGATTGCAGGACCATCTAGACGGGCCGAGTTAGAGCTTCCTTTTCTGGTAAATGATCACTTACAGACCATCGCTAAGTTATTGAATTGTTTTGAGATTCCAGCACCGCCGAAGCCACCTATCTCATGGGTGGATCTGACTTCTGAAGAGATTGCGCCAGACGGGACTTGTGGAGTGTGCGGAGGAGGTTATCTCGAAGATGGTGTTGATGAGGAGGAGGTTATCTCGAAGATGGCTGCTGCGTCATACAAGACTTGTGGAGTGTGTGGAGGTCACACATGTTATTGTAGTTGGTAGAGTCTGATGAAATTAGTTTTGTTATATAAGGACTTCATTTCTTTCTTTTTGTGGCTGTACGTATTTCATTTCAGGATGACTGTAACTATACTTATACAGTCAGATGACTGTTGTTTTGGTGGGTCCATGTTCCATTTTTTTGACGTGACCATGGGGGGATTAGTATTTCTTGGAGCAGTACTTGTACAGGTGTCTGCCGAGAATAACCTAGGCGTATGAGCGATGCTCGATAGGTCTCATAGCCTTGATGTATTTTATATTTGGATATTTTGCTTTATCGTCTCAAAACTATTTTAGTTTGTTATAAGTATGAAATAATTAATTATGACATTTGTCATTTGTGCTACGCTTTGGTATTTTATTAATTGGTTTTAAAAAAAATACACCCGCGCTGTTAAAAATTGGGGTGTTACAATTGTGGTATCAGAGATTTGGTTAGATTGTAGGTCGATCTGTAGGTTGGAAGTCGTTATCTGATCATGCGTCGAGGTAAGTTGTTTGGGTTGTCAAGTCTTGTCTAATTTGTTATGTGTTGATGAAGTCGTAAGTTGTCTTTAGGAATTCTTCTAAGTGGTGTTAAGATTTCTTTTTGATGTTGGTTTTATAGGAAACAATGCCTCCAAGAAAGAACGACGCTGCAAGAGTCAACATCAACAGGGACGATCAAATGGCCGAAACAATGAATAACATGGCTGCTTTTGTTGTTGCACAAACAACTGCAAAGAATCTACGTGATCTGGAGAAGAGGGAAAGAAAGATCCGTGCTACTAAGTCTAGGGGATTGGAAGATTTTCTTGGTTACAATACTCCAAAGTTCAAGAGTGATGAGAGCCCGGAAAAAGCTGATCAATTGATTCAAGAAGTGGAAAAGATCTTCAAAATGATTAATTATCAGGCAGGGGTGAAAGTCAACTATGCTTCGTATCTGCTACTAGGGATTGTTGAATATTAATGGAGAAGTACAAAGCTTCTGATGGGATCAGCTCATGAGGATGTGAATTGGGAGTCATTCAAAAGGAAGTTTTTAGACAAATACTTCTCGATGAGTACCAGGACTAAGCTGGGCGATGATTTTCTTAAACTCTGTCAGGGAAATATGACTGTGGGTGAGTACGCTGCTAAGTTTGAGTCATTGTCAAGGTATTTTAGGTTTTTCTGTGAAGAGGTTGATGAACAATTTATGTGTCACTGTTTCCAAAACTGACGAAAGTATGAGATTCAAGACTCTGTCTTGCCATTGGGAATTCAACGTTTCCAAGTCTTAGTGTTGAAATGTAGTGAAATTGAGGACATAAAGAACAAGAGGGCCAATCGAGGAGGGAACTTTAGTTTCGGGGTCCTAGTCGGGTGAACCATCATAACAACAAAGGAAAACAAGTTGTTAAGCCCTATAACCGCCCGCAGAACAACAACAGGGGTCAGAATCACCCTGTGAACCAGAACTTTGGAAGACAATTGGGACAAGTGATTCGATGTTTCCGATGTGGAAAAGAGGGACATTATGCTACTACTTGTACCTCTAACAATCCCATTTGTTACAATTGTTAAAAGCCAGGGCACGTTGCAAAGGATTGCAGGGCTCCGAAGGTGGAACCAACAATGAATGCAACTAGGGATACTCATCCTACTGCTAGAGGACGCATTTAATGTGTGTGTGTGCTGAAGCTGGAAATCCATTTAGCAATCTGATTCAACGTGACTGTGAGATTGCAGGTAACACTCTAACTACACTTTTTGATTCGAGGGCAACCCATTCCTTCATTGCTATGGATTGTGTGAATCGTTTGAAGTTATTTGTGTCGTCTCTACCTTTTGATTTGGTTGTTTCTACACCTGCTAAGACTTTGACAGTAAATTTTGCATGTTTACATTGTCAAGTAACTACCCAGAATAGGGATTTCTTGATTAATTTGTTTTGTTTACCTCTACAATCACTTGAGGTCATTCTCGGTATCGATTGGATGTCGTATCATTATGTAATGTTGGATTGCGCTCGCAAACTGGTTCTTTTCCATGAATCAGGAGTTGTTAAGTATCTAGATGCTAACAAACTCGAAGTGTCACTAAGAGAAGGACTCATGAGTTTTTGTCTTTGGCCAACACGGAGGCAAAGATAAATGTGAACATAGATGACGATGACGTAATGCTTGTCAAGGAGTACCCAGACGTATTTCCAACAGAAATTCTAGGATTACCACCGATAAGAGAAGTGAAATTTTTCATTGATTTGCACCAAGGAACCCGACCAATTTCAATTGCGCCGTATCGAATGTCACCATTGGAATTAAATGAGCTCAAAGGCCAAATTGAAGACTTGTTGGAGAAGAAACTTATTAGGCCAAGTGTATCACCATGGGGATCTCCAGTGTTGCTAGTTAAGAAGAAGGACGGAAGCTCACACTTATGTGTGGATTATCGACAACTTAATAAGGCAACCATTAAGAATCGTTATCCTTTACCACATATTGATGATTTGATGGATCAGTTGAGAGGAGCTGCTGAATTTTCAAAGATTGACTTGAAGTCAGGTTCCCATCAGATTCGAGTGATAGAAAGAGATATTCAGAAAATTGCTTCCAGAACTCGTTATGGACATTATGAATATCTTGTTATGCCGTTTGGAGTTACCAATGCACCGGTAATTTTCATGGATTACATGAACATAATCTTTAGTCCGTTTCTAGATAAATTTGATGTGGTGTTCATTGATGATATTTTGATTTAGTCAAGGACTGAGGAAGAACATGGATAACATATGCGCCGAGTTCTTGAAATTTTACCCGAGAAGCAATTGTATGCCAATCTGACGAAGTGTGAGTTTTGGCAAGAAGAAGTGAATTTCATAGTACATGTGATAACCAAGGAAGGAATCATTGTGAATCCGGCAAAGATTTGGACAGTTCGTGCTTGGAAACTGCCTCAGACTGTCACTAATATACAAAGTTTTGTAGGACAGGTAGGATACTATAAGAGGTTTATTGAAGGTTTTGCGCATATTGTAGCTCCGTTGACATAACTTACTAGAAAAGATCATTTGTTTGCATGGACGGAGAAGTGTGAAAAAAATTTCAGTTACTAAAGAAAAAGTTGACAACCTTACCAGTATTGATATTACCACAACAAAAAAAACCATATGAAGTTTACTGTGATGCATCTCACCAAGGTTTGGGATGTGTTCTGATGCAACACAAGAAAGCTGTAGCTTACACCTCAAGACAATTAAAGATTCATGAAAGAAAGTATCCTACTCATAATTTTGAGCTTGCTGTTGTAGTTTTTGCATTGAAGATCTAGAGGCACTATTTATATGTAGTCTTCAATAGTGATGGCAAGACAACAAGAGTTGTGAGAAGCTTTTAGGGACCTACACTTGAATGTAAAGTTTGCACCAGGAATTTTGAAATTCAGAATGATTAAGATTTCGAGTGGACTACTTCAAGGCATTGCAAATTTTCAAGATGATGCATTAATTCAAAAAAAGAGGAATCTAATAGTGCAAGGGAAGACAACTGAGTTTAAGATCGAACCAGATAATATTTTGAAATGTCATGGTAGGATTTGTGTACCAAAAATTGCAGATATGAGGAAAACAATTTTAGAAGAGGCTCATAAGAGTAAATTGAGTATTCATCCTGGAGCAACAAAGATGTATCAGGATTTGAAGCAGAGTTATTGGTGGCTAGGAATGAAGAGACATGTAACGGAGTATGTATCAACTTGTTTAACTTGTCAGAAAGCGAAACTGGAACATTTGTGACCTGTTGGAATGTTGCAACCTTTGGATATACCTGAGTGGAAGTAGGACAACATTTCCATGGACTTTATAACTGAATTTCCGAAAACAAGGAGAAAGAATGATTGTATTTGGGTGATATTGGATCGATTCACTAAATCAGCACACTTTTTACCAATAAAGACCATCTATAAGGTAGATAAATTAACAGAGATCTACATTGTTGAGATTGTGAGATTACGAGGAGTACCGTCGAGTATTGTATCAGACTGTGACTCGAAATTCACGTCGCACTTTTGGGAAGCATTGCATGAAGCGTTGGGAACGAAACTAAGATTGAGTTCAGCTTACCATCCACAAATGGGCAGACAGACTGAGAGAACAAATCAGTCATCGGAAGACCTATTGAGAGTATGTGTATTAGATGATAGAGGAAGTTGGGATGATGTACTTCCGTTGGTTGAATTTACCTATAACAATAGTTTCCACACAAGTATTGGAATAGCACCATATAAGGCTCTTTATGGACGCAAGTGTCAAACGCCTTTGTGTTGATATAAAGACAGTGAATGTATGATTGTAGGATCTAAGATGGTGCAACAGACTACAAATAAGGTCAAGAAGATAAAAGAGAAAATGAAGGTCTCACAGGATCGTTAGAGGAGTTATGCGGACAAGCATCGCAGACCTTTGGAATTCGAGCAGGGGGATCATGTGTTTCTAAGAGTCACAACTACAACTGGAGTTGGCAGAGTTATGAAATCGAAGAAATTGACTCCGAAATTCATTGGACCATATCAAATTTCTGCATGAATTGGACATGTTGCTTATCGGATTGCATTGCCTCCGATACTGTCCAATATTCACGACGTGTTACATGTGTCGCAGTTAAGGAAATACCTTATAGATCCGTCACATGTCGAGCTGGACACAATTCAATTGAAGGATAAATTTTCATTTGAAGTATTACCTTTAAGAATTGATGATATGAAGATTAAGCGATTAAGGAACAAAGATGTTTCGTTGGTCAAGGTAATTTGGAATCCAAATACTGGAGATGTGACTTGTGTGTGTGTGTGTGTATGTGGGTGTATGTGTTTGTGCGTGTGTGTGTGTGTTATTTCGATACGTTTTCGTAATTGAAATCTGCATTATTTCACAATTGTATTCCAATACGAGGTGTTTGTATTCAAATACATATTTAAAACATTCAGTGTGTATTGAAATATTAACATCGTATTCGAATACGACATAACCATATTCGAATACGATAGGCATGTACTCGAATACGACATGATGATTTTTGCTACTAACTTATGATTTCGCACTTGTATTTGAATACGCTAGAACTGTATTCGAATACGATAGTGCAGTTTTGTTAAAAACTTCATTTTTCAAATTTGATTATGCATGTTTGGCATATGAAAATCCTTTCAAGGAGTATACTAAGTCGAAAGGTTCTTTTGAACATTTGAAAATATAAGAATTTTGCTAAGTGTTATTTGTTAATTTTGGTTGGTGACCCTTTACAATTATTGTGGAAATTGGGCTTTGCCCTCAGATGATACCGGAGTTCATTCCACCGACTGTTATCTTGATAACGAAAACGTCATTAGACTTCCCTAACTAAGATTCGTAGTCTGCTTGGGCATACGACTCCATCTCAAGCAGGGCTACTTATACAGGGAGGGTAGTGAGGACTAGTGGGAAAGCTGGGGCAGTATATCTTGAGGAACTCACTCGCGAGAAAATTGATTTTCCGGTACTTTTGGGATTGGTGCTTCGGATGAGTGGAGCTTGGGAAGATGTGAAGGAGTCCTCAATTAGAGTTTAGGTGGAGGCCACCATAGGTGCTGAGGATACAGTGGTTGGTCCAAGGACTGGCAGAAAGGATAAGGGACCGATGCTGGTAGAGCGAGAGATTACAGGACCATCTTGGCGGGCCGAGTCAGAGCTTCCTTTTCTGGTGAGTGATCACTTACCGACCATCACTCAATTATTGAATTGTTTTGAAATTCTAGTGCCGCAGAAGCCACCTATCTCGTGGGTGGATCTCACTTTTGAAGAGACCGATCCGTGTATGGATATTGATGAGGACGAGGTTACTCGAAGATGGATACTGCGTTAGACGGGATTTCTGGTGTGTATAGAGGTCACCCATGTTATTGTAGTTGCTATATTATGATCAAATTAGTTTTGTTGTATAGAGACTTGATGTCTTTCTTTTGGTTGTTGTACTTATTTTATTTTGGGATGACCGTAACTATACTTATACAGTTAGATGACTTCTGTTTTGGTGTGTCCATGTTTCATTTTTTTGACGTGACCATGGGGGATTAGTATTTCTTGGAGCAGTCCTTGTACAGGTTTCTGCCAAAAATACCCCAGGGGTATGAGCAATGCCTGATAGGTCTCATATCCCCGGTGTATTTTATTTTTAGATATTTTGGCTTATTGTCTCAAAACTATTTCAGTTTGTTATAATTATGATGTAATTAATTATGACATTTGTCGTTTGTGCTACACTTTGGTATTTTATTAATTGGTTTTTTTTATATATAAAAAAAATAGACTCGCGCTGTTAAAAATCGGGGTATTACAGTTCCCACCCCGCCCCTTCCCGTTGCCACTACTAGAAAATCAGTTTTTAGTTGCTTTATTTAGCGTCGGCCACCAACACCGACACTAGTTAGCGTCTGTTTAGTGTCGGCTAAACTCACATTAGTCTGCCAAATATCTTTTTATGTTTTCATTAGTATATAGCATTGGCCTCGCCGACACGAAGCAAAATATGAGACACTTATTAATTTTTGACTTTAATCATCCTATTAGTGTTGGCGTTTTTCTAGTTTGTAAAAATATATATTTTTTTCTAGTAAAATTGTTAGTTTATTTTTCCCAATACTCCACTCTTTTTTTTCCTATCCCTCCCCCCATTTTCCCTATCTTTATTTTCAGCTCTTTTTTCATTTTTCACGAAGTTTGTCCCTTTCGTCATTTTTCACCACCGAACCCTAGAATCAAAGTAGTTTAATATGCAGTTATAGGGTTTCATTCTCTTCCATTCTCCTTTCTCACCTGCTCCCCTCATGTGCGCCTCTCACTCTCTTCGCAACCTCGCATTTTTCACTGTCTTCGCGAACTCGCATTTCCCTGAAACTTATAAAGCGAAATCGACGACGCTGTTGATTCCATGGATGTCGTCCGTCAAACACCGTTACATGCTTCTACTCGTTCGATTAAATGCTATACGCCTCGGCGACTTGTTTCTTGGTGTTGGGAATCAGTTTTACTTTGATGATAAATCTTGATGAATGATAGAGAGAGGGAAGAGAGCCTACAATGGAATTAACAAAAATTGAATTGCTGCATTTTTATTTATTTTTAACCCTGGTTACAAGAGCATTTATATAGCTAGCTTCAATTATTAACCATACATTGGTTAAACTTGCTAACGACCCATTATTTTATCTAAACAAGTAAATGCCTAATTTGAATTATATTACAATACACCACCTAATTCAAATTACTTAATGTGAGCATTCCAATCATGTTCTTCATCTCTTCAAGTCTTCCAGCCTTCACTGCCTTGGTTAGTATATCTGCGAACTGCACCTCAGTTCTGCAATGTTCCAGTGCTAAGTTGTTTTTGTTGACTTGATCACGAAGGAAGTGATATTTTACTTCTATGTGCTTGCTACGTCCATGAGCTGTTGGATGTTTAGCCAAGTCAATAGCAGATCTATTATCAACTCTCAGCTTCATTACTTCACATCACTTGACATTTAATTCCTTGAGCAGCATGCTCAAACAAAGAGCCTGACTAGCACCAAATGCAGCTGAGATATACTCAGCTTCACAACTAGATAATGCTACCGCCTCTTGTTTCTTAGAACACCAAGATATGGGAGCATCACCAAGCATAAAAATATACCCTGAGGTGCTTTTTCTATCCACACTGTCTCCACTCCAATCTGCATCAGTGTAACCAATGACTTCAAACTCAGAATTTCCTGTTGCAGTAGGAAATAGAATGCAACAATCCAATGTTCCTTTTACATACCTAAGAATTCTCTTAGCTGCAAGCAAATGATCTTGGCAAGGTTTTTCCATAAATCTACTCACTAGACTGACACTGAAGGTAATGTCTGGTCTAGAATTGCAAAGATATCTCAGTGAGCCTATGAGCTGCCTGTATAGTGTAGAATCAACCAGTTCTGTATCTGCACCAGTAGTGAGTTTAATGCCTGGTTCACAAGGAGTAGTAGCAGGGTTGCAATCAGTCATATTAAACTTCTTTAATATGTCTGTTGCATATTTCTTTTGATGAAGGAATATGCCTCTCTTGAATGGCACAAATTCCATACCTAAGAAGTAACACAGTCTGCCTATATCAGACATTTCAAATTCCCTCATCATCTCTATTTTGAAGTCATTGATCTCTTGTTCACTGTCACCAGTGACAAGAAGATCATCCACATACAGACAAAGTATTCGGCACTCCAGACTTACCACAATCTTTCAAGTATACACCATGTTCTGTAGTACATTTCACAAACTGTAATTTCAGTAAGAACCCATCAATTCTTCTATTCCATGCTCGTGGAGCTTGTTTCAAGCCATATAAGGCTTTGTTCAACTTCATCACCTTGTCTTCCATGCCCTTCTTGACAAAGCCAGGTGGTTCCTTAGTGTATACTTCTTCTTCTAAGGGACCATTGAGGAAAGCAGATTTTACATCTAGCTGACTCAATGTCCATTTCTTTCTGCTAGCAATTGCAACTATCATTCTTACGGTTTCTATTCTAGCTACAGGTGCATAAACTTCATTGAAATCAAGGCCAGGTTTCTGTAGAAATCCATTTGCTACTGGCCTTGCTTTGTACTTAGCAATCTCACCAGAGGGTTTAACCTTTGTCTTGAACACCCACTTCACTTCTATAGCCTTCTTATTTCTTGGCAAGCTTACCATTTCCCAGGTTTTGTTCTTGTGAATTGATCTCAATTCCTCATCCATAACATCCTTCCAATGAGGGTGAGCCAGTGCTTCTTCTAGAGACACAGGTTCAGCTTCTGCTAACAATACTAGATTTAGGAGATCACCATCAATGTCAATTGCACTATAAGGAAATACATCATAGTCCTGATATCTGGTTGGTATTGTTGTTTGTCTCAATGATCTTCTTAAGGGTGCAACTAAGTTGCCTTCAACAATTTCCTGTGGCTCATCATTACCTTGCATATCCTTATCCTCTTCTTCTATTTGACTATCATCAAATTCAACTTCCACTATATTACTAGTTTGGCTTGCAAGACTGTTATTCCAATCCCACTCCTTAGTTTCATCAACTATAACATCATTGCTTATCACAATTCTTTTGTTCAAGGGATCAACCAATTTATATGCTCCAGTGCTGTGATATCCTACTAGTATCATTTCTTGAGTTCTTGAATCTAACTTTTTTCTATTTTGCTCAGGCACATGCCTGAAGCACAGTGAGCCAAAGATTTTAAAATGCTTCACACTGGGCTTGACTCCACTCCATGCTTCCTCTGGTGTTAATTCCTCAAGCCTTTTCGTGGGGCTTCTATTCAGAATATGAGTTGCAGTAAACATTGCTTCTGCCCAGAACTCTTTTGGCAGATGTTTCTCCTTTAACATGCACCTTACCATATTCAATATGGTCCTGTTTCTTCTCTCTGCAGTCCCATTGTGTTGAAGGGTATAAAGTGCCATTACTTCATGAATTAATCCTTCTTCCTTGCAGTAATTTTCAAATTCAGTTGATGTATACTCCCCCCCACCATTTGTTGTTAGTAACTTGATTAAATTTCCAGCTTGTTTTTCAGCAAGTCTCTTGAATGATTTAAACGTTGTAAAGACTTCACTCTTCTTTTTCAACAAGTAAATCCACATTTTCTTGGTAAAATCATTTATAAAAGAGAAAAAGTACAAGTTACCTCCATAAGACTTAGCTTCAAATGGTCCACACACATCTGAGTGTACAATTTCAAGCTTTGTCTTCGCTCTTGTTGGCACTGCAGTCTTGTAAGATTTCCTAGGTTGTTTCCCTTCACAACATTTACCACACACACCCTTTGGAACTTCAATTACTGGCAAACCATCTACCATGCCCTTCATCTGCAGCTTTCTCATGCTGTTGAAGTTCAAGTGTCCCAATCTCTTGTGCCATTTCCACACACTTTCATTGACTTGAGCAGTTAGGCATTTCTGCTCAAATGAACTCACACCAACCTTGAAGGTTCTGTTCTTTGATACAGGGACTTTCAAGACACATTTGCCATTTGTATCAGCAACTTCCATATGTTCACCTTGCATATGCATTGAGAAGCCCTTCTCCATCAATTGTCCCAAGCTAAGCAAGTTACTTTCCATATTAGGAACATACAGTACATCACTAATCACCACCTTACTTCCATCTACTCTTCTTATGCTCACTTTTCCAATTCCTTTGGCCATTACAGATCTTCCATCTCCAAACTTGATGCTTCTTCTCACTGTTTCATCAAGCTCACAGAACCAATCTTTATGCCCTGTCATGTGATTCGAGCAACCAGTATCCAAATACCACCATTCTTCACAGCCTGTTTCACTGTTAATGATAGCCATCAGCATCACGGTTTCCTGATTATCAGAGTCTTGCGCAAATTGAGCTTCTTCATTTCTCTTTCTAGGCACCTTAGGACTGTTACACTCATATGCATAATGACCATATTTTTGACAATTGTAACACTGAATATCTTCCTTAGATTTCTTCTTTCCCACGCTTCTTTAGCAGTCTCATACTCTATGATCTTCTCAAGAACGTTTACGTCCACACATTGATGAATCAAGAAAATTGCCTTGTCATCCTTCTTCAATTGTTCGCGATGCGTTGCGCTTAATGCTTCTGTGGGATTCTCCGCCAACGGTGTGACACCGGTGCTTATGATATCAAGAACACCTTGATACCTGAACACCACCTTCATTTGCGCCGTCCACCTCTCATAATTGTTACCGTCGAAGATCGGCAGTTTCGTCGAAATTTGGTCGTTTCTCTTATGCGTTGCCATCGTTCACCGCCGTGTTCCACCTCGAACCGGGCTCTAGTGCCAAATGTTGGGAATCGATTTTACATTGATGATGAATCTTGATGAATGATAGAGAGAGGGAAGAGAGCCTACAATGGAATTAACAGAAATTGAATTGCTGCATTTTTATTTCTTTTTAAGCGTGGTTACAAGAGCATTTATATAGCTAACTGCAATTATTAACCATACATTGGTTAAACTTACTAACTACCCATTATTTTATCTAAACAAGTAAATGCTTAATTTGAATTATATTACAATACTTGGTTGCTGGCGGCAAGTAAAACATAACTTCTAACTTTATCCATCCATGGTAAAGTTCAATTGGCAACACAACTATGAAAATGTGCATCTGATGAACTTGTTATCTGATTTCCATATAAGGCTTCTCTAATTCTCTTCTAACTTATTTCTTACTTCTCTTCCATATTGTTATGATTTACCATTTTGTTGGTTATGGTTGTTTGCACTTGATTTAAGGGATTTTTGCTTCTTTAGCATAACAGTGATGTTCAACTTGATAACATGCATCAGTGTTTTTTCCCCTCTTCCTTGTATTTTAGGGTTTCTTACTTCAATATGTAGCATAACAATGAAGCATTATGGTCAGTGAAGTGACATGCTCATAATAGTGTAATACTCATTGTTGTAACTTTGTAAGTGCTATGTAGCAAAATCTTATTACTAGTTTATAATTGAGCCATAGTAGCTTTAGCAGAGGTCTTTGTCAAGTCTATCAACATGAAGTACTTTGATGAATTAGAATTGGATGAGATCCTTGGAATTTTATCATGAGTATTTAATATTACAATGATGCTTGATTGATGAGAATAAGGCGTTGTCGTGATATTGGATGGAGGTGGGTATGAATAAAGAATCAATCATCTGCAAAAGGATGCCTAAAATTCATGGACATGATTAGCTGCAGGGTATCCAACAAACTGAATGAAGTTCTTAAACTTTTAAATTGCTTATTTGATAGTAAATGTTAGTAGCTTTTGATTGTTAGAGTTTTATTGAAATGATTAGAGAGTTTCTTTCTTTTGGGCAATAAATTGAAAGTCAATCTTATTTTTATAATTAGTTTTAATTTTTAATATCTTGCAAAATGCATGTAAAACATGTCTTTTGTTCGTCCCTTGTTTTGCTGGTGATAAGTTTGCTAAGAGTTGTTTGAAGAAAAGCGGGTTTCAAAATATACTTTATAGCTTAAAGGACTAAAAAGAGTATTACGTTAGTATCTTTGGGTCACATATGATTGCGATCTTTTCTAGGGTAAGTTGGTGTCTCTTTTGGATTTAGTTGGCTTCTTTTTTGGATTTAGGACTATTTGTATACGTAGAGTATTTAGAAACTTTTGTATTCATTTTGACAGGTATTGTTGCGATCATTTGTTGTGTTTCAGATACCATATTGTTTGAGATTTCGTCAAATAACAATTGAAGGGAGATATATCATTGTGTGTTGCAATAATAGTTGCTTGCTTTGTGTTGATTGAAGCTTATTTTAATTGGTTATATACATGGTTCTCTTGCATACCTGTGATATCACTACACCCTCTCTTGGAGTGAAGTTGAGACATAGATGATAGATGCATATTATGGCAAAGCACAAGTTTCTGGCGGCGAAGAAATCGGAGCGTGAGAATCCGTTGAAACAATTATTAAATCCTTCTCCTGTTGATAAGGCTGTTTTGGGCAGGATTTTCCTCTCTTATTGAAGAAGTTTGTGGATGGATAAATGCAAAAGCTACAGTGCCTGTTTGGGCCAAGATGACTCCCAACATTACCGATTTTCAGAGTTTCGCATTAAATCATGTCCTTTTAGTTTATACTTTGTGTGTTATGTTCTTAAATTATAGTGTTTTAGCATATAACTAAAATACAAGAAAAAAGGAGGAAAAAAAAAGGTCCAGCAATTTACTAGACAGGAAGCAGGACCAAAAAAAAAAAAAAACAAAAAGAAGATCATGGTTGTTGTTAATGAAATCAGACCATGACTAATTGCCTTCTAGCTTCAATTCTTAGATCTTCCTTCATTTTTCTAATGAAATCTTCGAATTTTTTGTTCATCATCATTACTACTAATTAATCTTTCAACCATTTTGGGAAAGTTCGAATAATTGAAATTGAGAAATTGAAGTGGCCATTTATGTCTTTCTATAGTTTTATCTCTAACTGCAATTTTAAACTTAATTGATAATGGATTTTTTGAAATATCATTTTCTAATTGTAGAAATTGCTTTTGATGTAACATATCGCATTGTGGAGCAGATGAACAAAATAGTGCTGAAAGTGAAGCAGGCGTGTGTCGTTTGAATGTAAGACGTGAGACTATAGTTGGAAAGAAATGTGATTTCTCCTTAAATTTATGTTTAAAACACTATTTTATTCATTTTGTTTGTTGTTGATTTTTGGTGTTTAAAATATGCAGCCAGTTGTTTAGGACAGTTGCATTTGGTGCTTAAATATTAGTGATATCAGTGCTTAAATGCTTAAATAAGCTGTTTAGGAGAATGTGCTTGCTTAAATGTTTAAATAAGCTGTTTAGGAGAATGTGCTTCAATATTAGTGCTTAAATGTGATTTCATAAGCTGTTTAGAGAAGTTGCATTTGGTGCTTAAATATTAGCTATGGTTAAAATCTCACATTTGTTAGTCTTTGTTTATTTTATATTAATGATTAATTGCATGTTTGGAAGAATATTTTGATAATTAACACGTAAGATTGTTTTAGTTTAAGAGCTGAGACTATTTATGCATATCACTAAAATTTGATTAATTGCATGTCGATTTGTGTTTGATTTGGGTTGTTGTACCTTTGTTCTATTATAGTATTGTGACTATTTTTTAAAGTACTACAAGAAAAACTCTCATTACCTACGGCATATTTTGACTTTACTTACGTTATAGCCGTGGGTAATGAATAATTACTCACGCATTAGCTACGGACATGGGTCTGTAGGTAAATTGCTCGTAGGAATTATATTACCTGCGGAAAATTCATAGGTTACATTTACTTGTAAGATTTCCGTAAGTAATTTATCTACGGGAATGTTATGGTTAAGTTACCCACAAACATATCATGGGTAATGTCAAACTATAGAAAATTAATGTTACCTACGAATGTTTTGTCGGTAACGTTTCCTATGGCATATCCGTGGGTAATATCAAACTAGAAAAAAAAATAAAAGTTCTAATTCGCGCTTTCATCACTTACATCAACTAAACAACGATATTACTCTAAAAACAAGCAAGTTTTCTGTGTTTGACACTTGTTTCATTACTAATCAATTCAAGTGTATTCAGAACCAAAACATACACAATTTACACGAAAACTTATGTCATAGCCTAAACTACCTCTTTGAAACTAATATTCCCACTATTAATAATCCAATCATAATTATAAGCTTTTCCTGAAAATGTAAGGTGATATGGTCAGACTATATAGAACAACTGCAAGCAGCAAAATAAATTCACAAAAATGTACCAAAAATTTACCACTAAGCTGGGTGCCTCAAATTCAAATGTCCTAGTGTTCTTCCACTTTTCCTAAAGTAAAATGATTACCTTCAAAAGTGAATTTACAGCAACACGCAACTCACTTCTAACAGATTTAGAGTTTTCAATCTCTACATCAGAAACCTCAGAATTTTCTTGTAATTGTGCTGAAACAGCTGGATGAAGTTCGGGTTTTACTATGCTCATCCACTCATCATGCATTTGTCCAAATTCATGTCTGCACAAATAGTGGCAAATTTCATTAAGCAAGTTTCATGAGGGTGAGATATCGCTACCTGACAGCAACCTGATATGCTAGCAATACTTAGCAGGCTCAATGCACGACTCTGATAATCTTGAGATAGGAACTCCTTTCCACCTAATTTTGGAGGAGGATCAGCTACAGTAGGGATCACCAGAATCCCTTCGTCCTTAAGAGCATTAAAATGTATTAAACTCAGAACAATTATATTTCCTTTATCAGAATATATATTAAGAAATATTAAAAAGTATTAAATTTCAAATGAATTAGTATATTCAACCATAATTATCTGCATGCATTTTGTGCAGTATATTTTCAGTAACTTATATTTAGAAATGTTTCTTCCCATTCAATACCAATGTCAGCACAAGTTTTTAACAATCATGAACTAAAATTCTCCCACAACATAATTTGCTTGTCTGTGAATATATTTTTAGTTAATTTTATAAAGAAACAAGGAAATAAAAATTATTGGTACTCCATACAACAACAATGAAAAATCTTCCATTCACTGAAGTTTGTTAAAATTCAGCACAGCTTTTAACTCTTGAACAATCACATTAAAATCCTCCCACTATGCACTTTCTTTATCCATGAATGTAGTCTTCAGTTTTTTTTAAGAAAGAAAGAATGATAAACCACTGGTAAAAAAAAAAGGCTTTAAAAATGTAGGTAAAATTGGAATGAGGCAGCATGAAGATTGACTTTAAATCAAAATGAATTAAGAAAAATTGAGAGCAGAGTAAAATGATTACCTTCAAAAGTGAATTTACAGCAACACGCAACTCACTTCTAACAGATTTAGAGTTTTCAATCTCTACATCAGAAACCTCAAAATTTTCTTGCAATTGTGCAGTGAAACAGCTACAGTGAGAAAAGAAAGGAGGAAAAAAAGTCATTTTTAATCGACATTTTTTGGACCAGTTCTGAAACTGGCACCGGTTCGAACAGTTATGTCCGGTTTTCACGGGTTCAAATGATTTTATTCCAGTTTTCAAGGTTTATATGGACGAACTGGACCATATCAGACCCTGGTTTCCGGTTCAACTGGCCGGTCCGGTCTGGTTTTTGAAACATTGCAAAATACCCAGCAAATATAAATCAAGGAAACCCAAAATGAGGAATACTAATTGAAAGTAGAAGTTATGACATAATTAAATGTGATTAGATAAAAAAACAAAGCAAAACTACTGAATGTTAAACAACTTTACCAAATGACAAGTTGAAAAAAACACTGCTTTCTTTCAAAGTTTACCATAAGAATTGCAAATTATAATGATACTTCCGACTAACCTTTGTAGAAGTTGCATAATACTGGCAAGTAATTTTTTTCGAAGAAGATTTCAGTTGACCATTTGATTTCTGGCTATATGCCTTCAAGCTGGGAACTTTAGAACTTATATAATCCTCAAGATTTATATGCTTCAATACTTGCTCTGAAAATAATTGAACAAAAGTTAAGAGAATGCAATTCCAAGAATAAGCACAACTTATTCGAAAAACGCACATCAGCACACAAACTGAGACAAGAGAGTTCAATGATAACCAAAATGTTAAGGATTATATTAAACTGCAAAGAAGTACACAACAAAAGAACATACTTCCGAAAAGCTTCTCAGTGGCTTTGATCACCACTTGAGAACTCCTGTCAAGAGGAACATTTATGTGTTGAAAACAGTCATCCGCTATAATTATTTGTCGAGGACTGCGTTGCATTACAAATGGTGCACATCTTACAAGACAGTCATTAACAAAAACAAGGTCTAGGCCAGCAATTTATTGACCCAACAGTGCAACTCGATCCTTTTGTACTGACTGAGTTAGGTTGATATCAAAGAGCTCGCATCGAATAGGCATCTCTATCTCATAGAAGGGGTTCTTCAGAACATAATCCGTATACAATCCATATATGAATTTCAATAAACTTTCTATTTGTTGAGTGCCAGGCTCACATACTGCAAAAAACTTTGTCCCTGTTGGAGAGAAGAATTAATTTCACATGTCAGGACTTATAAGTTATAACAAAATCTAAAATCTAAACAACAGTATGGATAGGAAATTATTAAATAGTGCTTCCATTTGCCACAGATAATACACAAAATACTTCATCACAATGAATGAAAAGGGCCAATTAAGATGATAACACGACAATGAAAATTCAACCGCAAATTGTGACAACTCGTACAGCAGCCAAATATCTAGAATCTAAACTCTGAAATTCACCATCATCCGAATCAGAATAAGCATATGCATGCCTGCCACCTTTCCTTTACATAGACTAGGAAAGTCCCATATCAAGTAATAAATAAATTTATTTTCTTTTGTCTCAGCATGGAATTCAAAAAACTTGCACTGAGCAGTGAGTGCCTAATATCTAATATATGACTGACAGTACATAGAATATCAAATACAACTTTTCACTAAGTTTATGTCCCAGCCTCCATGACAATAATGATATATAAATTTACAATATATATAACATGTCAAAGTATTTGCAGCCTCACCATCAATGAACTTTGCATAGCATATCAAAATATGGAAGATAGAAACATAGTCCCATATGTAAAATGTCAAAATTAAATGAGCAAGGAGTACTCATGTTACCAAAATTAAATGAGCAAGAAACATAGTCCCATATGTAATATGTAATATGGAACTAAGATTCAGCAAGCAACCATATTACAAAGAGAGAACAAATGAGTTAGGGTTTTGTATTGAAACAGAGCTACCCCTTACAAAGAGAGAACAAATGAGTTAGGGTTTGCAAATAAATTAGTAAACATTCAATTAGAAAATGACATAACGATGAACGAGAGTGAAATAGAGAGTGAACCGAGAGAGAACGAACATGCTTGAATGACAAAACTAAAAAGAGAATGAGAGAACCTGGGAATGACACTTTGAAGTGGCGGCAATATAGCTTTGTTCGGCGGCGAAGATCTCTGTTCGGCGGCGAAGATCTCTCATCTGCGAGGGATATGGGTTGTGCTGTGGGTGATGTGTTTTCAGCATGAGTGTTATGAGAGTTAGGTTTTACAAAAACCTATTCTGAGAGAAACAAGAAACAGTATTTGTAAGTTTCTTCTTTTTTCTTTACCTACGGACAATCCATCGCAAATTAACATTATTCTCATTATTTACCTATGGATAATCCGTGGTCAACAAAATACGAAGAAATTTTGGCAATTTGCATTTTTTTTAATTTTATCTACGGATTTTTTTAATTGCACCGACGGATTAACCGTGGAATACAATCAACAAAATAAATTTATTTAATAAACACCGTTACCCACGGATTTTCCGTGAATATTACATAGTTTACCTACGAACTAACATTCGTGGGTAAATTTCCGTATAGTCAATTATTTCAATGACTTGTTGCAAAGTGTCTATGTAGTAGTTTATAAGTTGCCAAAGCCATGATATAATAAAGAACTTTTGGTCAGATTGTTACTAGATAGAAAAATTATACTAGATAATAGGTTGACTTTTTATTGTTGACTATAGTGTCGGCCTGACCGTCGCTATATTATCAACAAAGTTGACTTTTATTATGTTTCCATTTTAGTTTGAGTGTAGCGTCGGCTATCCGACGCAATTGATTTATTTTGAATGCCGTGGAAACGAATAAAAACTAGATGTTGTTTTCTGTTGATAGCGTTGGATAAAAACTTGTAACCGACGCTATATATTAGCTTCGACCGTTTTAGTCTGGGCCTGATGCAGATGCTAATTCGACACTAAATCAACGTTAGCGTCGACTTTTGACTTATTAGCGTCGGTATTTGGTCGACGTTAAAATCAGTTTTTCTAGTAGTGTGCCATCCCTATTGTCTTTCACTAAAATTTAGATAAATATAGAATTAATATATTTCTACGGTATTGTCTTTCACTAAAACTTATTATTATTTGTTAAATTTATTTTATCTCCCTACTAATTGTAATTCTAAATTATTAATGCTAGTAAATTAAATTTAAATTTCTAATGCCATTGAAAATTATTAACTTTTATTAATTCGATTAAAACATACAAAGAATAGTTATTTTGCTAACAAAAATTCAATAAACTTTCAACAAAAGTTAGAATTAGTTTCTTAACATTTATTGTGATAAATTGTAAACAAATTTCATAAAGAACATTAATCATCTTCCTAAACAAAATATTTGAGGCGTGATTGTGAAAAATAAAATAGCAATAACATCCTCGATATTTTATCTAACTGCAAAAAAACATATATTACCCTTAAACATTTTTCTAGTTGGAGGCGCCTATGAGTTCTTCCACTCGTTTTTCAAGCTTATCATATGCCTATGTAAGTGTGTTAGTTTCTCTTGAAGCATAAAGAAAATGGAAACATATATCAATTGAGAGTAGAGAGAAACACGAAAATCAGGAATAAAAAAAATGAAGCTGCTTAAATATTAATTGATGAGTTATAAGCAACATAACTTTTATATCTGATGTTCCTAAGTTTGGAACTTACCATTTTCAGGTTCCTAAGTTATTCTTTAACTATACGTCCTCTGCATCTGCATTGTGTCATAATTGAACCTTTCTTCAACCTCTTATAATATGAGAAAGCCCTATAGCATTGCCAGCGAGCCTAAATATTTTTGAGAGAGAATTTAAATATTGAATATTGTCCTGATCCTACAAGTGTCAACTATAACCTGAATTGTGATTGAAGCTTTAGTCCGTTTCATAAAATTGAACTCCTTACGGGTAGCAAAATGCCCTCAAAGCTGTTTGCAAATTAAGCACTCGTGCATGGAGTTTAATGTAGGATTTTCCAAGATGCATGTCTACATACGTGCTTCTGAATTTTCAGCAGCATCTTCCCTTCTCATGTGTTGATAGAGTTTACATGCAAATCTTCCTACATAACATATTGACTTCTTAAATACTCCTTGGTGACTATTTATAAATATATTAACACACTTCAGGTGGATTGTGATTGTGAAGATAGATTAAACCCATTAAAATATGTATTGGCCATCCTTTAACAACTCTTATGTTGACCTTCTTGTGTTTCTTATGGTACCTAAATCATGCATCAAACCAAATAACAAAAGGGCTAATCTCAGAATAAAACAGAAAACAAATTAAACACATATATAAAGGATAGTGAACACACTGTCTGAGCTGAATGACTCAGTAATCTTGTAGAAACTTACTATGTTATTGTGCTTCAACGACCTCAATAGATGCACTTATGAATACAACCTCTCTAGATCATCCAAGTGATTGTAATACCTCATCAATCTGAACTTGACTCCACGCAACTTCGAGTCCGCTGACCTCATCAAATGCCTTAAAACTAATTTACCACAAATTAAGGAAAATATATACAAAAATTCAAATGCTTCAAACATTCGAATCTTCTCTAAAACCATTAACAATTAACAATTATGTATATAAAAACAATTAACAATGAGGCAAAAGAATTCAACCAATTATCAACTATTCCTATAAAATACAACATTATATAGAAATGCTTCTCTAAAACCAAAAACATTCAATCGATACATAGTCTTGAAAGCTCCTTCGGGGATTACTTCCTTATACCGCCATGATTTAAAAAATAAACATAAAATTAGTTTTTTTTCCTTTAATTTTGGGGGGAATCGGTAAATTAAGAAATGAAAAGAAAAAAAATAACAGAAGAACTAGATTACCCATGGTAACGAGAAGTAGGATGAATTTCAATAATATCATGATCAGAAGGCTCCAGAAGACCTAACTAAACCTTCCTCTGAGCATTTTGTATCCACCAAACTCATCTATAACGTGCTATAACAATTCCTTTTCCTACTGATCAAGCAAAAACAAATGTAAGCTTCTGGGATCAAATCAAAATTATATACGGGAATCAACATTTAGCGAATTGTAGCATCACTACACGAAAAATAGGATTTTACAGCGCTTTTTTAAAAAAAAAAAAAGCGCTGTGGAATCGAGCGCTGTAAAAGATACAACAGCGCTTTTAAAAAAACGCTATAAAACATGTAGATATAATGCGCGCTTATTATGTACATTTTACAGCGCTGTAAATTGCGCACATAATATGCATTATTGGCTTTCATTTTACAGCGCTTGTTTGAAAAAGCACTGTAAAATGTGCATATATAATTCATATATTGGGTGCGCCTTTTACAGCGCTTTTTCAAATAAGCGCTGTAAAATGCACACCAAATATATGAATTATGGGTCTGCATTTTACAGCGCTTTTGGGTGTACATTTTACAGCGCTTTTTTGAAAAAGCGCTGTAAAATGTACACCCAACATATGAATTATAGGTGCATATTTTACAGCGCTTGTTCAAAAAAGCGGTGTAAAATGTCTACCCAATGCACATATTACAGCGCTTTTTCAAAAAAGCGCTGTAAAATGTGCTTTTTTTTATAAAAAAAACGTTGTAAATTAAATTTTTGAAAAGCGCTTTTTAGCTTTTTATGGCATTTTTTTAAAAAAAACGTTGTCTTTTATCTTTTTATCCAAAATTATTTTGATTCAAAATCAGTTCACACAACAATAAAACATATTCAAATACCATAAGCAGTTCACACAATCAGTAGACAAAAAAACAGAACTCTGTAACTTAATTAACATATATGTAACTCTGTAATTTACAACCTAATTAACTACATTTAGATACATATATATATATAACTTAATTTACAACCTAATTAACTACATATACATTGAACCTAATTTACTACCTAATTTACTACCTAATTAACTACATATTCATATGCATGTTCATATATTGTGTCCTATGATCATATACATATAATAACTAACATAATATACAGAATATGCACTAGCTAACTATATAATATTCAGATCCCTTGCCCAACAGCATGCTATTTCCCAGAAAATCAAATAATTTTCATTTCAAGCACATACTGACACCAGTCTTCCTTTAATTCCATTAGATCTTCCTCATAATATGATGGACTGGAATTGTCAAAGTATTGCAATATAAAAATTGAACATATTATATTAAATTTGTATCAAATATATAGATAATTTATATATGAAAATCATATAATGAAAATACCGTACCGTTTCTGGGATAATAGTTTTATTTTTGTCAACAATCTCCTTCATGAATCTCAATACGTAGTACCCACAGTCGATGTTGTTTGTTTGACGAGGGCACTGTAAAATAAAACATATAAGTCAATAAAATATTTGTGCATTAATCGTATATGCATATATTTGTAAATGAAAATTTTTAATGTTTGAAGAGTATCCTTCTGGAACTTTAACTTCGCGTAGAAATTTACATAAATTTTTTTTTCCTTTCTAGATAGAGTATGAGCGGCTGGAGGTAGATATGTGCGATTTCCTTTCTTTACGGGACCCAATTCATTTCTTATTCCCATATCGACCAAGTCCAATCTTGCGTTTATGCCATCTTTATACTTTCCTAGAACATTAAGTAACGTACCAATAACACTATCAAATACATTTTTTTCAATATGCATCACATCGAGGAAATGTCTTATATACAATGACTTCTAATATTGCAATTCAAAGAAAATTGACTTTTTATTCCACTCAGTTTTGACCAGCTCTCCCGCAAAAGGTTTGCCAAATTTATTGGTCAAACCTTGTACTTTTTCAAGTATTTGATATCCAGTCGGTGCTAAAGGAGCTTTACCTTCCTCTGATTTTCCATTGAATGCATTTCTCCACCCACGATACTAATGACTATAAGGTAAAAATCTACGATGTCCAAGAAACACATTCTTCTTACAATGTTTCAACCGCATCCAATTTGTACTCTCTTCACATATAGGACACGCATACTGACCTTTAATGTTATATCCTCATAAATTACCATATGCTGGAAAATCATTAATTGTGCTGAACAACATAGCCCTCAAATTGAAACATTCTTTCTTATACCCATCATAAACTTCCACACCTGTCTCCCACATACGTTTTAAATCTTCAATTAAAGGAGTCAAGTATACGTCGATATCATTCCCCGATTGTTTGGGTCTAGAAATTAACAGAGACAACATCATAAACTTATGCTTCATACATAACCATGGAGGTAGGTTATATATTACCAAAATCACAGGCCACGTGCTATGTGAGATGCTTTGAAGACCATGTGGATTCATTCCATCAGTAGAAAGTGTAAGTCTTAGATTTCTTGACTCTATCCCGAATTCAGGATACTCGTGAACAAATTTTGCCCATTGTGGGGAATCTGCAGGGTGTCGAAACATTCCATCTCTAATTCTTTCATCTGCATGCCATGTCAAGTGTTTTGAATCTTCTTCACTGCGATACATGCGCCTAAATCTTGGTATTATAGGAAAATACCACACGACTTTTGCTGGAGTAGATTCTTTCTTCTTATATCGAGAGACATTGCATTTCAGACACGCCTTAAGTAGTTCATATTCGTTCCGAAATAAAATGCAATCGTTAGGACACACATGAATCCTTTCGTAACTCATGCCAATAGAACACAAAATCCGTTTAGCCTCATAGGTTCGACTGGGAAGTTCATTATCATCTGGCAACATATCTTTTATGAGTGTAAATAATTATGTGAAGCTTTTATCAGACCATCCATTACTCGCTTTTAAGTTGTACAACTTTAATATCATCGACAGTCTTGTGAATTTAGTACAACCATTATATAATTCTTTCTCTGCATCACTCAACAAACTTTCAAACATTTTAGGACAATCTCGAAGATCTTCTTCAACTGCTTTTGCAATCTCATCAACTCGGTCCAGCTCATATGTATCTGTATCGAAGTCAGTTGAAGCATATGTCGAACTATTCTCAAAATTAATGTTTCCTTTTTTTTTCTCACCTTGTCTTATCCAACATGTGTAGCTTTGATCAATTCCATTACATACTAAATGTCCTTCCAATTCATCTTCTCTAACGCGTTTTCCAAAACAACATTTTAAACAAGGACAAACGACTCTATTTGGATCTTTTGCATTCTTCACTGCAAACTCAACAAACTCTTTCACTCCATTTTCATACTCTTTTGACAATCGATTGGCACACATCCATTTCCTATCCATATTATACGACCTATATCAACAAGTTTCAAAAAGAAACCAATATCAACATATCTAATAACAATTTCAAAATAGAACAGATCAACAAATTTCAAAAAAAAAGAGATTTAATATATATAACAATTTTTAGTTTTCAATTATTAAAAAACTAAAGATTTTTTGACAAAAACAAATTAAAAAAATACCTGAGACAACGTAGATGGCCGCACAATAGGTAGAGGATATGAGGGTTCCCAGAGTAGAGGTAATGAGGGTTCGTAAATTTGTTTTAAATTTGTTTTTATTTAATTAAAAGTAAATGATATTTATTTGAAAGCGCATGTCTTTTACAGCGCTTGTGCAAAAAGCGCTGTAATAGGCAGTTAAATAGATTGAAAGCGCATGTATTTTACAGCACTTGTGAAAAAAGAGTTGTAATAGGTAGTTCAATTATTTGAAAGCGCATGTATTTTACAGCGCTTGTGAAAAAAGCACTGTAATAGATAGTTCAATTATTTGAAAGCGCATGTATTTTACAGCGCTTGTGAAAAAAGCGCTGTAAAATAATACGCGAAAGCGCTTCATTTTACATCGCTTGTGCGAAAAGCGCTGTAAAATCCTTATAACATTATGCGCCAACGCTATATGACCCTACAACAGCGTTTTTTTCACAGCGCTTGTCAAAAAAACGCTGTAAAAGGCTTCGTTATTTTTAAAATATATTTACAACAACGCTTGTATTTAGCAAGCACTGTAAAAGGAGCGCTATTAAATGTCATTTGTGGCGTAGTGTCTCCTGATTCTTGGTTGTTTGTTCCATGAACGCCTTAGTGTTAGTTTTCAGGTGATCAAAGTATTCCTTTTTAACATAATAGGAATTATCAAACGTGAGGCTAGAGGTATTTAAGGACGAGAAACACAAAAAAGGCCTAAGTGTTTTTTGTTTAAGACTTTTCAGTGTGGCTAAACTATAGCAAAGAGTTCAGAACAATTAAGTAAAAAATAATGTAAAGACACAACGATTTATATTGGTTCACCGTCAACGCGGTAGCTACTTCCAGTCGTCGTTCCACATGAAGAAGTTAATCAATTAAATCACCACTGCAATTTGAACTTAAGCTTAAACACGTTCCTAGTCACAATGACTTCTGTTCAATCATCTCACCTCCAACATAGTACCGTCAAGTTATTGAGGAAAGACAACCATTGTCAGGCCAAGTTACAAATCTCAAAAAAGTGTTTTCTCAATTTCCAACTTAATATCGTCAAGTCGTTGAGGAAAACAGTCACTACTAGGCTAGGTTACAAAGGGATACCTTTAGGTTTTTTGAATAACTCTTCTCAAGAGAATGTTTACAAATAATCTCATAATTTCAGCAATTGGAATAAAATAATTATGTAGAGTAGTTTTATTGCAATAGTTGTTGTATTATGTAGTTTCATGTCTTCTTCAATAATGCAACATGTTCTTATATAGATCTTTATAGGGTTTCTTGCCATTGACCCGATTGTACAAAATCATCATGTATTTCATGAAGTTTCTATAGCAAGTCTTTGTAAATTCGTATCAAATCTTTCAACATATTTGAAGCAAATCTGAATCAATGAATATATGTACATTGACATGAAAGGAGAAGTAATAGATGATGTGTTAAGCAGAGGAAACAATAGGACTATGATACGTAATCAAAGCATGTTTCATAGACCATCATTAAACAAAACATATTCAGGGAGATTAGTAGATAATGTGCAGAACTTTGTCTTCTTGGAGCAATGACTTTGTCATATCATTGATTATCATTAGAATAATTGACTTCTTTATAGTGTTGACTTTCTCCATAGGATACATAATAACTCAGAGTCAAACGATCAGACATTTGTCATGCTTATCAAAAGCAGACAAACACTTGTTATTTGTAGTCTTCAAAAGCAAATGAACAGATGCTTGTAGAGGTCTTTAGAGGCAGACGAACTAGAACATATTTGCACCCATCAAACACAATTGAAATATAGCATTGCTTGCAACACCAGAGTCAATTGAAGCTTTCTATCACTATTAGAGTCAATTGAAGCTTGCAACAAAAGAGTCACCAACTAAGGCTCACGTCACTAGACTTAGAGTGTAAAGCAAAAAAGATGTCTTTGTTTCCTTTGTCTTAGTGTGATCAACAAATGTCTTTGTTTTTTTTATTAATGAAAAAAGAAAAATGTGAAATAGTTATTAAAATGTGAGGGAAGAAAATGTAAAGAAAAAATAATTCTGCAAAAACTAATTAAAAAAAAAAAGAATTAAGAAAGAGAAGTATGAAATTGGTCGAGGCATCCGTTTGTCCTCGTCAAATTTCTTTCCTTTTCAATTTATTCAAAGAAACCCTAAACGCCCTTTCTTTCTCAATTAATTGTCTGTCCCCAATAACTAATTCTAGTTGGCCACGCCATATAGGAATCATGGAATCAGTAGCAATAAGTCCCGTTTGAAGAGGCTTATACACGAAACATCTCGAAATAATACCTGGAGCAGGGGATTCGATTAACCGATATTATGAGAAAGTTACTCTTTCCTTCTCTACCTAGAAACTCAACCTTCAATCAGTTCCTCTTTGTTTCTCAACCCACCACAAATCCAAACACTACAAAAAAAATTGACGTATCGTGACACACAAAGTTTGTCACTAAAAGTTAAGAACTGTAGGTAAAGGTCAATAATACTTTGACTGACACTCAAATCAAGTGTCAACTTTAAGGGGGCGTCCTGCTACACTTTGAGGATTGTCACTAAAGTTTTTGATTTCTACCTACAACAATGACTGTCACTAAAAACTAGATAAATATAAATATAGAATTGGTCTATTTCTACGGTATTGTCTGTCACTAAAACCTAGAAAAATATATATAAAGAATTAATCTATTCCTATGATATTGTCTGTCCTAGTATTTTATAAGTGTTGTGTAATCATACCCTGTTGAAGAATTAATACTAATCTATATATATATATATATATATATATATATATATATATATATATATATATATATATATATCTATGTAAATCATAATTTTTTTCATCAATTTACTCATAAATATCAGTTTCTATCACTTATTTGAGTTA
>JBBPBR010000007.1:17996386-18016791 GCA_037974775.1 Cicer pinnatifidum | reverse complement strand
TAAATATATCTTAATTATTTATTCAATAAATAATTATCTTGAGATAGTGGTAATATTGTGTTTAATTTTCTTTATTTTTATATACTTATTATGATATTGTGATTATATATGTATATATATATTTAGTATGATTTAGTAATTAATATAAAGTGCTGATTTTATACTGATTTATTTTATAATTTTGAATATTCTCTTATGACGATAGTATTTTAATGTGAGTATTTAAATAAAAAAATATATCATTAGGGTGATTATTTTAAATATGAGAGTTTTTATTATTAACATATTTTAGAAGATTAATTACTTTATTTTATAAAATATTAGTAATATTTAGTAATTAAATTATGTTAAAAAAAATGTTAAAACATTAGTTTTAGTAATTATTGGTTTTATTTAAAAATAAATAAAGGGACCAATTGGTTGGACCCATGTGTGAACCTTAATTGTTAATAAAATAAAACAAACAAAAAAGGGAAGGGAGTTGGAAAGGGAGTCGTAAAACCAAAGAGGAAACACAACAATAACCCTATCGTTTGAGACCGGTGATCGATAACTGTTCCAGAAAACTTTCTCTATTTTTGCCCAAATTTGAGTATGTTATTGCATTCATTTAACTCGTCAATTAAAAATGATTTTCCAGATTTTTAACAACCCCAATTTCTCTCTAAAATACTCGACTTCTTCATTTGTAGAATTCGTTTTGCACCGTTCTCCTTCACCGTAAGTTCGATTTGAGTGAAACCAACGCCAAAACGACCGTGTAAAAAGTGGTTATATTATCCACTGATTGGGTTTCTGATTTATGGTAATTTTCGTTGACTGAATTTCAAATTTAGTTTTTAGAGTATCTTCTCATAATTTATTTTTATCGTTTAGCCATAAATTGTCGAGTTAGATCGATTGAAGGACAAAGAGTCAATGAAAAAAGGTTGTTTGCTCGTGGAGTCTTATTCGTGTGTGAAAGCGTCAAAATAAGGTAAAGGGTGAGAGAGCGTTTGAATTCATGAGTATAATATATTGTGAGATGAACGGGAAAACTGTATTTCCAAACGATTCATCTGGGGCTCGCTACGTATGGTAGTAGGCCTTTGAGGGATAAATTAATTAATTTATAAATATGGAAATTGTGAGATTAAATTATAGAATAGAAATATTTTTAGGGTGTTGATTGATTTAATTTCTTTGAATGTGTGAAATTGATATTATTATGATATTGGGTGTCGAATTAAATTTATATATATATGTGTGACTAGATGAGTTTATGTGGTGTGATAACAAAAGATTGATGTGTTGTGATAATTTTATGTGATGATCATGATGTATGATTAATAATTGTGATGTTATAAATTGTGATAAGTTTATGTGATGATGTTTGATTGATGATAGTGATGCTATAAATTTGTGAGGAGTTTATGTGATGACGATGATGTATGATTAATGATAGTGATGTTCTAAACTGTGATGAGAATAGTGAATTAAGTCCATAGTTGATGAAATAATAGTGATTTCAATTTGTGTTTGAGATGACGATTTTAATGGAGTATCATAAACCAATGAGGAGAGAAAATAAATATTGTGAATTTGTGAAGTGGAGATTATTTTGTTATCATATAGGTAGGGCCTGACAAGCCTAGTGATTCTGGGGAAGTACAACTGAATGAGCCTGATCGTGGCGGTCTGCTGTCGAGCCTTAAGGCAAGATTGTTAGACCTTGGAGGTATTCGGATGGGGAATTCCTAGGTGACTTGGAGGTCGCACTCCAAATGTCGGGAGCTACCATGCAACACACGTTTACCTCCACTGCCACGTATATGTGTCTCGGGTTGAGTTGAGGGGATCTATGAGGACAGGGCCAATTTGAATTGTCCATCCACTGGGATGGTGGCATAATATCAAGCCTCCTAACCAAGTACTTCAGAGTTAGAATGGTACCACATTGTGAAGTAGAGTCTAAGCTCATGCATAGCATTGCATTTTATTGTAATTGTTTTGTTGTTATTAATATCTATCGTGTGTGGTGATAATTTCTCTTAGACAATTGATGATACAGTGAAATATATTCATTTTTCTTGAGTGATTTTGATATTTGAATGTGATATTTTCTTGATGGAATATTTGTGTAATGATATGGTCTTATTATGATTGTTTGCGTGTTCTTCTTACTTGTATTATATTGTCATCATGATTTTGAAACTCACCTCCTTCGTTGTTTGTGTTTGAAAGGGTAGGCCGTTTGCAAAATCGCGGTTATTATAAGTTAATGAGTCTTGAAGTTCAAGTTTGGGAGGAACCCCGCTATGATAGGCGATACTGGGAATAAGGGTTTTAATTTGTATTTTACTTATTTAATTTGAATCGAATTTTTGTATGAAAACCTTAGAAGTAATAGTAAGTTTTTAGAATTAAATCAAGTAATTATACTTAAATCAAGCTTATCGAGATTGCACTATTTTAATTGATAAAAAAAGTTTAAAGTGTTTTTATTTCTATTTTTGAGAAACGTGATATTCTAAATTAGATATTAGATTTTTATTCTCTTTAACAAATTTTCTTTATCCGCTGCAAGTTTTCTCCAAATAATTTAGTAGATATTATTACAAATATTATTTTGGGGTTTAGGGTGTCACATTAGTTGTATCAGAGCATGTCTATCCAATCAGGCCGAGTGGGTCGAATGTCGATTCTTTGTTACGAATGTTAGTCGTGTCAATTGTGTTTTCTTGTGTAATAATTATTTTCACTGTGATGTTTTCCCGTTATTGTAACATCCTATTTTTTTATATATTTTTTTTATTTTTATTTTCGAATAAAGTATATAATTTCTCATGTAATTTCAAACAAACAAACAAATAATCCATTATTAATTTAAAAACCATCAGTATCTCCATTAGATACTTAATACTCAAATTATAAGGTTCAGAAATGTAGTAACAAAATGATAATTGGCATAGACTAGAGTTTAACATAAATAAATTTCCTAAAGCTGACCACTACTACTCCTAGGATTAAATGAGATGTTCCATTTATTCTTCTGAAAATTTTCCCGATTGTGCAAGTAGAGTAGGAATGTCATCTGTCCAAAAGTAAGGGTCATCTCCAAAATACTTACCAATAAATAATAAATAAATAAATAAATAATAAATAAATAAATAAAAATAAATAAATAAAGCAGTACAATACCTACATAATTATTGGCATTATTCCATTCAAATTGTCACGTATACAATAACAATTAAAAGATAACAGTAACAATTAAAAGATAACAGTACAGTGTTTACGTAATTAATAACATTAGTTCATCCAACAACAACCAGGAGGTACACTGAAAATACAAATATAATATTATGATATTTGTATAATTAATAATAATAATAATTAATCCATACAATATTAAGGCATCTACATCATTAATAACTAAGGGGTATAATAATCATAACAATATATCATGTTAATTCACTCAAAATGACAAGCAGGAACAAATAATGATATAATAACATTAATTCATCCGACAACCATAAGGCACATTGAAAATACAAATATAATATTATAATATCTATTAATCCATACAGACAACCTTACAATAGAATACCACAATATCTACATCATTAATATTATTAATTCACCCAAACAACTAAGAGGTACAGTAATAAAATAAGTACAATATCACATAATAATTCACCCCAAAATTACCAGCAAATACATTCATGAGTATAATATCCACATCATTACTAACATTCATTATTAACATTGTCTCATCCAAACGAACACATACAACCGTATACAAATTTATCAGTATAATATATATATCATTAATAACATTATTTCAATAAATTATCAGGAGGTACAATGTATCATTTATCTTTATAAAATACTAAACTTAATCTATATGCCAATGTAATGATTCCGGAATATCGCCTCCCCCGCAAGGGCTTAGTGGGTCCTTCCAAGTAACACCACCAACTCAAAATAGGTGGGCTCCAACCATTTATGGACGCTCCACCACACGACTATGAATGAATGCATGAATATGAAAGCATGAATGTGGATCCTTTAATAAATCATTAATATAATGTGATACTAACTTATTAATGACATTTCACATATGACATTTATTATTCACACCTTGAATATGTTCAATACAACCATTATAACAACGTATCACATTACATTTATTTCTTACACTTTGAATATATTCAACAAAACCATTATAACAACATATCACATAATATTTATTCTCTATACTTTGAATATGTTCAACATAACCATGAATATAACGTGTCACACCATATTTATTTTCCAAAATTTGATAAAAGCATTTCAACATAGTATATATTTAATCTCACAATTTCTAAAATAAATACAATCGTACATTCCAAAATAAATACAATCATACATTCCAAAATAAATACAATCATATATTCCAAAATAAATAGAATCATACGTATAAATATATAATTGGAGTGATGCCCATACCGATATGAGTGTCGTTATTAAAATTCTCACGCAGCGGTCTTTGCTCCAGCTGTGCTACCCTTGATGGGATGAATCATTAACTCCTTCTTGAATTCCTTCCTTTTTCTCTCTTAAACTCTTTTTTCTATATAGCAGAGCGATTTTGGATGCCCGACGTCCGTTTTATTTTTTCCTTTTTATCAGTAGAAATGGAGAACGTTAAGCCAGGAGTGGGGAGGAGTGGGGAAGAGTGGGGAAGTTAAGCCGAAAGTGGGTAACGTGGCATTTTCACCTAAACCATTTATTTTTAACAGGTTGTCAAATGATGCTTTTATTATTATTATCATTATTATTATTACTGCCAAAAATTAAAATAATATCATCAACGATTATCTCCACTCCTAATAAGGTACAATATAAAATGACTAGGTGTTACATTCCACATACCTTAAATAGTTTCGTCCTTGAAACTAACATTGGAGAAAAGTTTTGGGTATTGCTCTCTCATTTTGTCTTCTAGTTCCCAAGTGGTGTCTCCAGTGGCTTGATTCCAAACTACCTTCACCAAAGGAATTTCTTTGTTGCGAAGCAACTTGACTTTTCTATCTTCAATTTTTGTTGGAGGTACTTCAAAAGATAAATCCTCCTTCAACTGCACTACATCTGACTCAATGACATGTGATGGATTCGGGACATACTTCCGTAACTGAGAAACCTGGAACACATCATGAATGTGGGAAAGAAGAGGTGGTAACGCAACTTTATATGCTACGAGACCGATTCTTTTGAGGATTTGGTAAGGTCCAATGAACTTTGGTGTGAGTTTCTTTGACTTGATAACCCTACCAACTCATGTAGTAGGTGTCACACGAAGGAACACATGTTCACCTTCTTCAAATTCTAAGGGTCTGCAACGTGTATCAGCATAACTTTTCTAGCGACTTTGAGAAGTTCTCATCCTCTCTCTAATTTTCCTGATCTTTTATGTGGTCTGCTGCACCATTTCAGGCCCCACTATGGTACTTTCACCATCATGATACCAACACAGTGGTGTTTGACATTTTCGTCCGTAAAGAGCTTCGTATGGCGCCATTCCAATAGTTGCATGAAAACTATTATTGTATGTGAATTCCACTAACGGTAAACATTCATCCCATCATCCACGATCGTCTAAGGCGCATGCTCTTAAAAGGTCTTCTAAAGTTTGATTAGTTCTCTTTGTCTGTCCATTAGTCTGCAGGTGATAAGCAGAACTTAATCTCAACTTCGTCTCCAATGCTTCATGTAAGGCTCCCCAAAAGTGCGAAGTAAACTTTAGATCCCGATCTGAGACGATGCTGGAAGGAACTCCATGAAGTCTCACAATCTCTGTGACGTAAATATCTGTCAATTTAGTCACATTATAAGTGGTCCTCACATGTAGGAAATGAGCTGACTTAGTTAGACGGTCAACTACCACCCAAATCGAATCATTCTTCCTCTGCGTCTTGGGCAATCCTATGATGAAATCCATAGAAATACTATCCCATTTCCATTTCAGTACGTCTAAGGGCTGCAACATTCCTGCGGGTCTCTGATGTTCTACTTTAGCTTTCTGGCATGTCAGGCAAGCTGTCACAAACTCGACCACCCGTTTCTTCATTCCGGGCCACCAATAGTTTAGCTTCAAATCTTGGTACATCTTGGTTACTCCCGGATGAAAACTCAGTCTAAAGTCGTAATCCTTCAAGGTTTCCATCCACCTTCTTTGCCTCATATTGAGCTCTTTCTGATAGAACAGGTATTTTAAACTCTTATGGTCACTAAAAATCGTAAATGTACTTCCATACAAGTGGTGTCTCCAAATTTTTAGGGAAAACATTATCGCAGCCAGTTCCAAATCATGTGTCGGATAGTTTCTTTCATGTGTTTTTAGTTGTCGTGACGCATAGGCTACTGCCCTCTTATTTTGCATGAGGACACTCCCCAATCCTTGATGAGAGGCATCACAATAAACTTCGTAGGGTTCATTTGGTTGTGGCAAAGTTAGTAAAGGAGAGGTCGTCAAACATTCCTTTAATAATCTAAAACTCGCCTCACACTCTTCTGTCCATGCAAACGGTTGATCCTTCCTTGTAAGTCGAGTCAGTGGGGAAACAATCTTTGCAAAACCTTTAATAAATCTCCGATAATAGCCAGCTAATCCAACAAAGCTTTTAATGTCTGTAACAGTCTTTGGCCGCTTCCAATCTACAACGACCTTTACCTTTGCTGGGTCGACAGCAATTCCTTCTTTCGAGATCACATGCCCTAGAAAATTAACCTCCTCCAACCAAAATTCACACTTCGCTTCGTTGGCATACAATTGTTTCTCTCGCAACACTGATAGAACTTGTCGTAATTGCTCCTCATGCTCCTCTCGACTTTTAGAATAGATGAGAATGTCATCTATTAATACCACTACAAATTTGTCCAAAAATGGGTGGAAGATACGATTCATGTAATCCATAAATATTGCGGGTGCATTAGTCACTCCGAATGGCATTACAAGGTACTCATAATGTTCGTAACAAGTTCGAAATGCAGTCTTGGGAATGTCTTCTGCCTTAACTCGTATTTGGTGATACCCAGATTTCAAATCTATCTTAGAGAACACTACAGCCCCTCGAAGTTGATCCATAAGGTCATCGATGCGCGGCAATGGATATCGATTCTTGATAGTGGCCTTGTTGAGTTGTCTGTAATCTACACAAAGTCGTGAACGTCCGTCCTTCTTCCTCACTAACAAGACAGGAGCTCCCCACGGTGAAACACTAGGTCGAATAAATTGTTTTGACATTAATTCTTCCAATTGTCCTTTAAGTTCAGTTAGTTTGGAAGGCGACATCCGATAGGGTGCAATTGAGATGGGTCCAGTACCTGGGTGTAAGTCAATAGAGAACTCTGTCTCTCGCACTGGTGGTAGTCCTGGTATATCAGTCGGAAACACATCGGAGAAATCTTTAACCACTAGTACATCCTCTATCTTGGCATCATGAGTAACTTCCATACTAGCTAAGGACACAATCTCCATATCTCCTTCCTTGAGAGCAACCTTGATTTCGTGCGCGGCTAAGAATTTAGAAAGCTCTAGATCGGGGAAAATTACAGTCTTACGACCACAATCTAATAAAATATAATGGTATGACAGCCAATCCATACCCAGGATAACATCCATGTTCTTAAGAGGTAGACAAATGAGATTAACATTAAACTTCCTACTCAACACAACTATAGGACAATGCATACATGCCGTATTTGCAATTAAAGTCTTATCAGCAGCAGTGGTAACAGACAAATCAAACAATAAGGTCGTGACATGCAATTCCAATAGATTCAAACAGTCCATGGAGATAAATGAATGTGTTGCACCAGAGTCAAAAAGGACGGTTTAGAATATTAGCTGAGGTTTCACACTCCCCTTGGAAGGATTCATTCGGACGAGACGTCCCTTGACCATTTATATTGTAAACTTGTCCTTGAGCTGTTGGGCGTGTGACTTCAGTTGCATTCAGTGAGGCTTTTGCCTTTGGTTCTTTGCAATCCCTGGCTAAATGTCCGGGCTTATGGCATTTAAAACATACACTGCCGTTAAGTGTGCACTTATTCGCAAAGTGTCTTGGGTCTCCACAACGATAACAATATGGCTTTGATTCTGAAGTCCTCTGTCTATCATCTGAAATGGAGGTCATTGGACGATATGGTTCCTTATCTGACCCTTGAGGACGATGATATGGGTTTTGATTTGGTCTACTACGACCCTGGTTCTGATTACTCGGTCGTGTTAGTCCCCCTTGGTTACTAGTACCCCCATGATTCAGCATGCGATTCTTCATAGCCTCTACTTCTCTGCACTTTTCCACTAGGGGTTGGAATCGCGTGATTCCCAGAGGTAGTACTGAATCTTGAATTTTATACTTCAATCCATCTTGGAAACGGTGACACATAAAGTCTTCATCAATGGTCTGACGAAAAAACTTGAAGTATTGCGATAAGGATTCAAACTTTGCTACATATTCTCCCACAGTCATGCTACCTTGGTGGATCTTCAGAAAGTCATCTCCCAATTTTGTTCTAGCACTTACCGGAAAGTACTTGTTCAGAAACTTCATCTGAAATGACTCCCAGTTAATCTCTTCTTGAGCAGCTTCCATCATCAGTTTGGTGCTCCTCCACCAATATTCAGCATCACCAAGTAGCAGATAAGTGGCATAATTCACTTTAACTCCAGGTGGACATCGAATCACTTCAAAGATCTTTTCCACGTCCCGTAACCACTTGTCAGCCTTTTCAGGATCCACATCTCCATGAAACTTGGGAGGGTCATGCCTACGGAAGTCTGTTAAACCTCTAGATTCGGCCGCTCTTTCTTCTCTTTCCTCCCTTCGCATTTCACGTTGATTCTGGGCAGCGATGGCCGTAGCCATTTGTACCATAGCTTGAGCCATCTCAGCCATTCCCGCTTCATTAGTCCCACTAGCACTAGGAGTACGTCTTGGAGGCATCGTTCCTACAACGATAAATCTAGTCAGTGTCAAGCACCTGCCTTAAAATCAATAAAGATATCGTCTAAAAGAATCATGAGTAGATGATAATGTTAACTACCCTATCCATACCAACCAATGGCACGAAGTATACTACAATTGCACTACTATTCGATGTTGGTCAGCTTACACCTAACTCACAGTCCAATCAAGATCGAACTGCTCTGATACCAAAATGTAACATCCTATTTTTTTATATATTTTTTTTATTTTCGAATAAAATATATAATTTCCCATGCAATTTCAAACAAACAAACAAATAATTCATTATTAATTTAAAAACCATCAGTATCTCCATTAGATACTTAATACTCAAATTATAAGGTTCAGAAATGTAGTAACAAAATGATAATTGGCATAGACTAGAGTTTAACATAAATAAATTTCCTAAAGCTGACCACTACTACTCTTAGGATTAAATGAGATGTTCCATTTATTCTTCTGAAAACTTTCCCGATTGTGCAAGTAGAGTAGGAATGTCATCTGTCCAAAAGTAAGGGTCATCTCCAAAATACTTACCAATAAATAATAAATAAATAAATAAAAATAAATAAAGCAGTACAATATCTACATAATTATTGGCATTATTCCATTCAAATTGCCACGTATACAATAACAATTAAAAGATAACAGTAACAATTAAAAGATAGCAGTACATTGTTTACGTAATTAATAACATTAGTTCATCCAACAACAATCAGGAGGTACACTGAAAATACAAATATAATATTATGATATTTGTATAATTAATAATAATAATAATAATAATTAATCCATACAATATTAAGGCATCTACATCATTAATAACTAAGGGGTATAATAATCATAACAATATATCATGTTAATTCACTCAAAATGACAAGCAGGAACAAATAATGATATAATAATTGTTTATTATTTGAGATTACTAATTAACTGTTTATTATTTGCTTACTCTAATTGTGTGATGAATTCGAAATTTCTACCTAAATGAGTAAATAAACCATGAAATTACTTGTTAAGATTTGGATTAGCTTTAATTGTTGACAAGATTATGTTAGTTACTTGTTTCTTATTGCTTTTCTATTGAACTATGATTTTTGCACTCATGTTTTATGTGAATAGTTGGAAATAATAATTTTGATTGAGTAGCTGTATGTTTCAAGTTATTAATCTCATTCACGTAATCTTAGTTATCAAATATCATACCTCACCAGTTAGTTATTTTAAAGTTCCATTTTCACCCTTAATCAATTTAAAATGTTTAGTCTTGATATGAATCTATTTAAAGTGTTTGATCTAATAACTAATTGATTGAAACAATGATTTCTGTATGAATTTTATGTTTAAAACTTTAAGTATTGACTTTTACTAGGTACAAATTATTATTATTTTGTTCAAACTCAAGTTAGAAAAAAATAGATGTTTCGTTCTAAACTTTAAGTTAGATAGTAAATATGTCTCTTACGTTTAAAGTTTTAATTTTGACTAAAAATTTCTTATTTTTATTTTTATGTTGGCTTGTGTTAAAAAAAATCGATTTAAAATCGTGAATGTTAACTTTAAATCACTTGAAAGTTTTGATGGTTGTATCTAGATGAGTAGAGTTTTGATATTGGTTTTGAAAACAATTTAGAATGTTCGTCATGATTTGGATAGTATGAAATTCATATTATTAGCAATAGTAATTCTTGAATATTAGAGGTTGGTGTAGAACTTAGAATTTTTAAAAAATGACATTTTGAAGGAGTTAAAGTTTACTTATTTTGTATGATGAAAATAACTTTTGTTTGAATTACTCTTGATTATTTTAAAGAAATTTAATTGAGTTGAATTTTTGTTGATTTATAAAATTACAATAATTCTATGCTACTGATTTTATTTAATGTTTAAAACAACTTAATGTTGGTAATTAATGGCCTCTATTTAGTAAAACTTATATGAAATCTCTCTACTAAGTTTTACAAGATTATCAAACAAGTTGAGAATGACCGTTTACAGAAATTATTCAGAATCAAAGATTCACAATTGCATGTATTATCAATATAAGAACACAAATACAAAGCTTATTCAAAAGATTAATCAAGACATATATTCACCAATAATATCATTCAAGAATAAGCATTCATGCAATATCAAAATAAAGAGAAAGGGTTAGAAAATCGTGCACCAAGATTTATACTGGTTCGGCTATCAGTGTGACAGCCTACATCTAGTCTTGAAATCAAACAGATTTCAGCCTTTTTCCAATAGAATCTACTTGAGTATGTTTTACAGATTGTCCAGCTCACACAAGGCCTATCTATCCAAATCACTCGCTTCTATTACAATGCCACCTTATCCCTAGAGTTAATCGTCAAACTCTCACAAGATAACGATGAGACTTCTTCTTGATGAACACCCTCACCAACAAAGATAGTCACCAGTTTCACCACTGGATTTTTCATTACTTTCTTTACAAATTGTTCTTACAGAAAAGATAAAAGAAGATCTAAAGAGTTGACTCAATCACACTATGAATCTCACACAAAAAGTAATTTGCCAAATGAATGTTTTGTGTGTGGTTACAATTATTTCTCTCAAAGTGTAACGAATAATAGTTTCAAGTGTTATTAATTCGTTGTTAGAAAAAGTGATTGAATCAACTTATATATGTTCAGAAAAACATTAGTTAAATCGATTGCTTAGTCGATTTTATAAAGGTTTAAAACTAGATTAATCGATTGCCCAATCGATTATCGCGTTTCTTGTTTTTCTTGAATCTTGAACATATAAGAATGAATCGATTTTCCAATCGATTGTTTTAATGCACAAATCAGAAACTGAAGCAAGTTCATATCAGAATCGATTGGGTAATCGATTATAAGTGTTTTGTTCAAACAACGAGATCAAAACAATCGATTACTCAATCGACTCATATACATTGACATAATCGATTTGGTAATGGGCTGTAACACAAACATTTTTCCCAATAGATTTGCCAATCGATTGTGCTGGTCACAGTGACTCAGACATTTTACTCCAATCGATTTTCCAATCGATTAGTCTGATCATAGTGGCTCAGATGTTTTATTCCAATCGATTTGCCAATCGATTTGGCTTATTACAGTAGCTCGGCTATTTTGTCAAAATTGATTTACCAATCGATTACTCAATATGTTTCTGATGAGTGATTAACTAATTCATCCTTTCAATCGATTACCTAATCGATTGTCACAAAACTTGCAGTTTAAGAAACTCAATTCAATTGATTGTCCAATCGATTTGGTTGATCACAGAACTCATTCCTGATGAAAAACTTTTTCCAAATCGATTTGCTAATTGATTACTTTAATAGGACTTTGGTTCTGTGAGTTACAAACTCGATTGCTCAATGGATGTCCCAATCGATTGTCCAATTGATTTAATTAAACCCAGAATTCAGGTTTCACTAAAACCCTTTAAGTAATCGATTGTCCAATCGATTGTTTTAGTAAAAACTTTTATTCTGAGTTATAAAATCGATTGGCCAATTGATTCATCAATTGACTTATGAGTTGATTGATTTACTTTCTTATTTTATGATTCCATTTTTACTTTGGCAAATACTTAAGTATGAAACCATATTGATGAGTCTACTAATTAACTACTATAACCACTAATCACACTATATACGTATTTGCATGTTTCTCAAGCACATCCTCCAATTTTGGTTGATTCCTTTAGTTCCAAGATTTTGTCCCAAGTGTGTAGGGTTTAGTTATTGTTCCTGAAATGTTACTCAGTTTAAACTGTTAGATTTATCAAATGATGTATGTACATTGTATGTTTGTTAATTATTTCAAAATCATGATCAAGAGGACTTATGTCTAACACTTAAAATTTACAGTATGTTTTACTATGTCTTGTTTTTAAGAAAAATGAAAGGAGTTGTTGTTATCTTGGTTTAGGGGGCTGGTGTGAATATTGAATCGTAAGGGTGTTGGGATATTTATTTGAAATGATTGACTTTCTGATTATGATATTATGAACTCATTAGAGTTTGACTCGATGTTAGTGTTTTAGAGTTTAAGAACTCTTTAGTGATTTACAATAGTACTAATGATAAAATGTCTACTAATTGAGAAAGAGAAGGAAAAAAAAGGAAAGAAAAAAAAAACAAAGTTTTTAATAATCTTCTCAATAGTGAAATTCTTTTTGAAAAATTATCTAAATTTTGTATTCTATAATTGATGTATTTTACAAGTAGATTTTTTTTGTCATATGAATTAACATAACAAAATGGTATGCATGAGATTGGTACGTGTAGAGTGCATCATGTAGATTGATATGTGTAGAGTGCATCATGTAAATTGGTATGCGTATAGAAACTAAAAAAATATTTTATCAATTTTTTTTATTAATTATAAAATTGCAATTTTTATTTGAGACTCAATTTTTAAGATTAGAACAAAACTCCAAAATATTTAAAATTGATGATGTGTTATGTTTTGGACCAATTTTGTGGCTTAATAGAAACTGATGGATGTATCTATAAGCATGTTGAGTAGTTAGTGTGAGAGGAAGCTACTATTTTGTAGATTTATGAATTAGTGTAATTCATTATCATTATCATATGTCTTATGTTTTGTGTCATGTGCACTATCTTAATGTATATATATATATACATTTTTTTTTAAGTTTGATAAAATAAGAAAATAAATTGGAACTATTTTAGAAGTTTTAATTAATTGTAAAATTTCCTATCTATCTATATATGCAGTTTAAATTTTATTTCAAAATATAAGTTGAAAATAATAATTTTGACAGTGATTAACTATCTAGAAATGTGTTTTTTATGATTAAAGTACGAATGAATTTTTAGAAATCTTATAGATTTTAAAAATATATGTGATTTATTTTATTTGTATTGTATTTAGAAACATGATTTATCGTAGTTGTTTTATTTAGGCTTGAATTATTGAAAAATAATTTAAAGGAAAAATTGGAATTCTCAATGATTTTTTTTGGGTGCTAAATGGTTAGTGATATTTTTTTTTTATAATAATTTAAGTCAAGAAATCAATTTTTAGAATGATGTGTAACCTTGAAAGTGGTTTTTGCACTATCTGATTCAATTTGGTTTGGTAATGTGTTGTATCTTCTAGTAAATAATTGTTTATCTTATCTTCTACTTGGAAAATCTATATATGCTTCCATTTGTTTTAACTTTTAAGTGATGGTTAATTCAAAAGAAAATTTAATCGTGATCAATTTAGAGCAGTTAGACCTCTATGAGAATATGTTTCATTTTTAGAATCATTGTTTGAGTTATGAGATGAATGTAAAAATATTGGTGCTAATTTTTGGATTAACTATTTGAGTGTGTATATGATTATGTAAATATTAAATTGTTCGTGTTTCAAGTGTTCTAATTGTTGGGAATTGGTGTATAGAGTTAAAGTAGTCGAGAGCATCTAAATGTGAAATAGTTTTATATTTCTTCAATCAAATTATTGGTTATATATTGATGTTAGTGGCCTTTCTTTTGTTGTTGTAACTAGTAGTAAATTACAAATAAATTATTGTGAAGGTGTAATTAATTGAATTTTTAACTTGAAGTAAGGAGTAGGAGTTGTGGCGCCGCCTTCGCACTCCTGAACCACGTTAAAGATACTTTTAATTATCCATATTTGAATTTGAATGACTGTAGTTATAGTTCCTTAAGTAAGTGACTACATGAGTAGGAGGGACTAGCTACCCCGATGACTCATTCTCAATAAAAGAGGACGATGACTCATTATTTTGTTAGAAGTACCTTTTAATTTTATTTTTTTAAATAGTTAAAAAACATGTTCATTGCTTATATCAATTGAATGAATTTAATTATTAAATATATATTATTAGGAAATAGTATCGCTATCATTAGTTTTTTTTCTCTCCTTGATTATATACAAAGTATGTTTTAATAGAGTAACTGATTATAAATTATTATAATATTATTAAGTTGTTAGATGTGTTTAATATTTTAAAAATTGCTCTCTTTTTCAGGCCTAAATTAAATTTGTTGAATGTTGGTGATATGATTTAGATTTTATTTTAAGGAGTGAAACTAGTAATATTTGGTTTGAAAGAACCAGTGGAAATTTACAACGTACTTAGAATGTGTTTCATTTAACCAAACTAAATGAATTACGTTATTATTGACAAAATCTATATGTTATGTTTTATATGTAAATTACAGTGAGTAACTCTATGATATTTTATTTCATAATAGAATGTTAAATGTGATAGACATTTTTTCATAATTGAATGATAAATGTTGTGTGTTTAATTGATTTATTTTGTCATATTAGTCTATCATGTTATGTTAGTTGATTTTCTACATTTTGTGATTTATTGGAGATTGAATGTCTTAAATATAATTATAGACTAAGTTTGAATCTTGAGGGTGGTAAGTTAGATATTAGTTCACTCACCGCAAATTTCGAGGACAAAATTCTTTAACAAGGGGAGAATTGTAACACCCTAAATTTGATAATAAACTATTTTATTAATTAAATAGGATTTTAAGTAATTAATTTGATGTTAAAATTATTTTAGAATATATGTTGATAAATTTTGTGAGTAATTTTTGTTATAGGGATGCTTTCTATGATGTGTTGGTTTGATAGATATTATATTTCATAAGCAATATAAATAATAAATATTTTATTTTATTATTTTATATATTTTTCTAAAAATAATAGTATTTTAGTGTAATATTTTAAAGAACAAGATTTTATATGATTTTAAGTGTACATGTGATGATATTTTATTATTTATTTAACTAATGTTAAGTGTGTACATATTTATATTTTAATCATTTTTAAGTTTCTCTTATTTTAATTATTTCTAAATATATCTTAATTATTTATTCTATAAATAATTATCTTGAGATAGTGGTAATATTGTGTTTGATTTTCTTTATTTTTGTATACTTATTATGACATTGTGATTATATATATACATATATTTAATTTGATTTAGTAATTAATATAAAGTGCTGATTTTATACTGATTTATTTTATAATTTTGAATATTCTCTAATGACGATAGTATTTTAATGTGAGTATTTAAATAAAAAAATATATCATTAGGGTGATTATTTTTAATATGAGAGTTTTTATTATTAACATATTTTAGAAGATTAATTACTTTCTTTTATAAAATATTAGTAATATTTAGTAATTAAATTATGTTAAAAAATGTTAAAACATTAGTTTTAGTAATTATTGGTTTTATTTAAAAATAAATAAAGGGACCAATTGGTTGGACCCATGTGTAAACCCTAATTGTTAATAAAATAAAACAAACAAAAAAGGGAAGGGAGTTGGAAGGGCAGCCGTAAAACCAAAGAGGAAACACAACAATAATCCTATCGTTTGACATCGGTGATCGATAAATGTTCCAGAAAAATTTCTCTATTTTTGCCCAAATTTGAGTATGTTATTTCATTCATTTAACTCGTCAATTAAATATGATTTCCCAGATTTTTAATGTAACATCCCGCTTTTTCGAGACATTAACTACTGAAATTTTAAACGTAAAATTGCAAATTCATTTTTATTTATTTATGATTATCTTAAATACTCATTTATCTTAAAATCAATTAATAATATTTTTAGTTATATTTTACAAATAATGAATCAAAGTATTTACAATCACTAAAAGTAAATTTAATACGTTAAACAAAAGAAACTCTTAAAGTCAAAACTATTGATGTTTTATTACCCAAACATAAATCCTAATTGGTCATAAACTTTGGACTTGTGGAAAGACTCACCCAACGAGTCTAACCCCAGCACAAAAGTATCTCGGAGCCTCCAACTGCATGTTATTGTACTTCCTCGCATTTCTCCTATTGGATTGACCGTGACATTATTCACTCAAGTAACACTATATGTGACGTCCTGTCAAATGTAAGGGTCATCTCCAAATAACAAACACGGAGCAAATATGCATGCATACATAATTGTTATAGCAAAAATGTAAATACATCATATATTTCATTTAGCAATTGAAAATCATAGCGCACCAAAAATACAAATCAACCAAAATGCACAATCTATTTGTTAGACTATATGTCAATGCATGATTCCGGAATATCACCTCCCCCGCAAGGGCTTCGTGGGTCCTTCCAAGCAACACCACTAACTCAAAATCCCCGCAAGGATCTGTGAGCTCCAACCAATTATGGACGCACCACACAACTATGAATGCATGAATGTAGACACTTTTGTTAGTAACACTACAAATCACTCAACCAGAGCGTCCAAAATCATCAGCTTTATCTTAAACCAAACTAGTTTAGACACAAAGTAATCACCTTGAATAACCACAACAATGTCAAGCACAATCATTATAACAATGTATCATATAACATTCATTTTCCACAATTTGAACATGTTAAACACATCTATAATTAATATTCATTTTAAAGATAACACATTAACAAAACCAATACACAACATCACAGTACGTTTATATCACATATAATTCAAGTAGGAAAGCGGATGGAGTGATGCCCTTACCGTTACCAAGGTTGTTTCTAGAATTATATTTCACAAACTCTTGTCTCACTCGTTTCACTCCTGCTGCTGTGCGAGCACGATTTCTCCCTCTCGGGACGTCGTTTTGCTGATCTGACCGTTGAAAACGAAGACCTAAATATTGCGAACCTGCTGTCCAAAAATCAGCTCAATCCAACGGTTAACGAATGCGTAATCAATATTTTTCTGAGGCTGATTTAACAAAATCGGGAATAGGGTTACTCCTCTCTTTTCTCTTTTGGTGGTTGCCTTTTCTATCAAAATAGTTTCTCTCTTTTTCTCTCCTAAGCCTTTTTTTTATATATAGCAGAGCGATTTTGGATGCTCGACGTCTGTTGTTGTTTTATTTTTTTTTCCTTTTTATCAGTAGAAATGGATAACGTTAAGTCAGGAGTGGGGAGGAGTGGAGAAGTTAAGCCGAAAGTGGGTAACGTGGCATTTCCACCTAAGCCATTTATTTTTAACGGGTTGTGAAATGATGCTTTTATTATTATTATCATTATTATTATTACTATTTTTATTATTATTATTATTATTGCCAAAAATTAAAATAATATCATCAACGATTATCTCCACTCCTAATAACGTACAATATGAAATGGCTAGGTGTTACATTTAACAACCCCAATTTCTCTCTAAAATACCCGACTTCTTCGTTTGTAGAATTCGTTATTTTGCATTGTTCTCTTTCACCGTAAGTCCGATTTGAGTGAAACCAACGCCAAAACGACCGTGTAAAAAGTGGCTATATTATCCACTGATTGGGTTTCTGATTTATGGTAATTTTCCTTGACCGAATTTCGAATTTAGGTTTTAGAGTATCTTCTCATAATTTATTTTTAACGTTTACCCATAAATTGTCGAGTTAGATCGATTGAAGGACAAAGAGTCAATGAAAAAGGTTGTTTTCTCGTGAAATCGTATTCGTGTGTGAAAGCGTCAAAATAAGGTAAGGGGTGAGAGAGCGTTTAAACTCATGAGTATAATATGTTGTGAGATGAACGGGAAAACCGTATTTCCCAACGATTCATCTGGAGCTCGCTACGTATGGTAGTAGCCCTTTGAGGGATAAATTAATTAATTTACAAATATGGAAATTGTGAGATTAAAATATAGAATAGAAATATTTGTAGGGTGTTCATTGATTTAATTTCTTTGAATGTGTGAAATTGATATTATTGTGATATTGGGTGTCGAATTAAATTTATATATATGTGTGTGATTAGATGAATTTATGTGGTGTGATAACAAAAGATTGATGTGTTGTGATAATTTTATGTGATGATCATGATGTATGATTAATAATTGTGATGTTATAAATTGTGATACTTTTTTGTGATGATGTTTGATTGATGATAGTGAAGCCATAAATTTGTTAGGAGTTTATGTGATGATGATGATGTATGATTAATGATAGTGATGTTCTAAATTGTGATGAGAATAGTGAATTAACTCCATAGTTGATGAAATAATAGTGATTTCAATTTGTGTTTGAGATGATGATTTTAATGGAGTATCATAAACCAATGAGGGGAGAAAATAAATATTGTGAATTTGTGAAGTGGAGATTATTTTGTCATCATATAGGTAGGGCCTGACAAGCCTAGTGATTCTGGGGAAGTACAACTGAATGAGCCTGATCGTGGCGGTCTGCTATCGAGCCTTAAGGCAAGATTGTTAGACCTTAGAGGTATTCGGGTGGGGAATTCCTAGGTGACTTGGAGGTCGCACTCCAAATGTCGGGAGCTACCATGCAACACAAGTTTACCTCGACTATCACGTATATGTGTCTCGGGTTGAGTTGAGGGGATCTATGAGGACATGGCCAATTTGAATTGTCTGTCCACCGGGATGGTGGCATAGTATCAAGCCTCCTAACCAAGTACTTCAGAGTTAAAATGGTACCACATTGTGAAGTAGAGTCTAAGTTCATGCATAGCATTGCATTTTATTGTAATTGTTTTGTTGTTATTAATATCTATCGTGTGTGGTGATAATTTCTCTTAGACAATTGAGGATACAATGAAATCTATTCATTTTTCTTGAGTGATTTTGATATTTGAATGTGATATTTTCTTGATGGAATATTTGTGTAATGATACGGTCCTATTATGATTGTTTGCGTGTTCTTCTTATTTGTATTATACTGTCATCATGATTTTGAAACTCACCTCCTTCGTTGTTTTTGTTTGACTGGTTGGGCCATGCGTTTGCGAAATTGCAGTTATTACATATTAATGAGTCTTGAAGTTCAAGTTTGTGAGGAACCCCGCTATGATAGGTGATACTGGGAATAAGGGTTTTAATTTGTATTTTACTTATTTAATTTGAATCGAATTTTTGTATGAAAACCTTAGAAGTAATAGTAAGTTTTTAGAATTAAATCAAGTAATTATACTTAAATCAAACTTATCGATATTACACTATTTTAATTGATAAAAAAAGTTTAAAGTGTTTTTATTTTTATTTTTGAGAAACGTGATATCCTAAATTAGATATTAGATTTTTATTCTCTTTAATAAATTAATTTCTTTATCCGCTGCAAATTTTCTCTAAATAATTTATTACAAATATTATTTTAAAGTCTATGGTGTGACAAAAGTAGTTCATCTGTTTTTTCAATAATAATATGTGAGATTTGGCCATCAAAGTTAATAAAAAAAAAGTAAATTTGACTACCGAAGTCAAAATTGTAGCTATATGTCTAATTGGCTGTTAAAGTTATAAAAAAGGTTAAATTTGTTTTTGAAAATGAAAAATATTATGTCACATTCAATAATAGTGTGTGAATCATCAATATTGCCTTAGAAAGTTGTTAAATACTTAATAATCGATAAACCTCTTCTAAGGAAGGAATAATTTC
>JBBPBR010000007.1:17955084-17988355 GCA_037974775.1 Cicer pinnatifidum | reverse complement strand
TTTGAAACATATAAGGTCAATTATAAATTTGAAAAAGTTATGAAGACCATTTCAGCATGATTCATATTTTATAAAAGAAACAAGGAATTTGAAATTCTTTGATTTTATGTGGTATTTAAAATTATCTAAATTTACTTTTGACAAAATATCTCATAAATTTTTTTTATTTTAAAAAATTCTCCAAATTTATTATTTAGATAAAATAATTTACATTGAAAAATTTAAATTACCTTAAAAAATTCTCTATTACAAACACACTCTATGAATTTGGTTATCCCTTTACTACATTAACTCCCTTATCATTTACCACTTTTAACATTCTTTTTCTTATTTCATCTTTTGGTTCTCTTTTTTGTTGTTGTTATTTTTGTCTCACCATATCATTTATCAAATTTTTTATTATTTCTATATTTTATTTCTTCTATCTCACTAAAATCATTTATCAAATCATTCCTTTTTTTTATTATTTAACAAAATATTAATATTAATATGCATGTTCTTTTAATGATTATGTCTATGTTTGATTAACTTTTATGTATATGTTTGAATAACATTATTAGGATCAAAAGACAGGTCATTGGTGGCTTGATATTGGACCTGGAAATTTAATTGGGTATTGGCCATCATCTTTGCTCACAAACTTAAAAGATCATGCAGATAGAGTTGATTTTGGTGGAGAAGTACTTAATGGGCATTCCATGGGGCATCATTCTTCAACTCAAATGGGTAGTGGACATTTTGCTGAAGAGGGTTATGGTAAAGCTGCATACATTAGAAATATGAAACTTGTGGATGCTAATAACAACTTGAATACAGCAGAGAATCCAGAATTTTATGTACCGTTCCCAAATTGTTATGATCACAAAATTGGAAGTGCTAAAGAGTGGGGGAGTTACTTTTACTTTGGTGGACCTGGTAAGAATATCAAGTGTCAATAAGGGAACAAATAATATAGAATAAGAATTATAAAGGTGAACATTATTTTGAAACAAAATATCTTTATGAGATTTCATGGTTGGGCGGTTTATAGATTTATTCTTATCAATAAAGTGTTATTTCATTATTCTCTTTAATACATAGAAAAATATGTTCTCCACACACTCCATCATTTGAATACTAACAAAATGGGGGGAACTTTTTCCATACGACCCATTTACAAATAGGATCAACAACTATCTAATTCAAGCACTAACACCACTAGAGAACCCCAAGAAATTGATACCTATGATAAAATCAATTATCTTTATAAACATGTTGAGAACATGAATACCATCATAAACACTATGAGCATGAGGATCCATAAAGTGCAAAAGATATTTCCTTACAGTAAAAAATGTGGCAAGGACATGGTTCAGAAGTCTAGGACCCCATTCAACCGCTTGATGGGGGGAACTCAACCACCAGCTCATGTTGCATTTCACAACCAAGAGGAAATATCCCAAATTGGTGGCCATATGTGGAGAGATATATAAGGGAAGGTATTGGTCACTAAAAAATGCATATAAATTTCCACAAGGTATAGATGGTAGTAAAAGGCAATGATAACAAGACGAAGATGTATCTCCTAAAAAATGCTTTACCAATATTGTGACAAAATTCTTAATTTCATATTTTGAGTAGGGGTGTATGCGAGTTGGGTTAAGTCGGTTTTGAAAAATATTGATATCTAAATCGATTGATTATCTTTGGTTTGAGTTGAGTTTTAAATCCGTTTTTTTCTTTCATTTAACCCAAACCAATCAATCCAATCAAGAATAGATTGGATTGAGTTGTGTTTGGTTGACGGGTTATACATAAATAGTAACCTGTTTTTTATTTTATAGGAGAAACATAAGTAACAACAAATTTAATTGAATGAAAATATATTTAATACTTGAATATCTCAAATACTATAAAATTTTCATCATATCATTCAATTCTTTTAAAAAGCCAATAACCTTTTACACAAAAAAATAAATTCAACAATTTTCAAATACATAAATAAATTCAACAAGCTTAAAATATGTAGGTAATGCCAACAATAAATCAATAAAATCTCAAAATTCATCAATTCTAAGCAATGTCAACTTCAAGTCTAAACACTTAACAAGTTCCTTAAATTATGGAAGAGAACAATTGAGAATCTGCAAACACAAGTATCAATAATAAAAGTGAGGAGCTAAAGAAGGAGAAATAATAAATAAGTCAAATATGCATGAAACAAAGCAATAACATGTACCTTAAGATGTAGTAGTGATTGTGTTAAGATCAACGACAGTCACCCCAACATCAATTTAAACTAATTCAGACAACTCTAAAATTTTAAATACAATACACAATCTCATTAGCACACCAAATGATTAAAAGAATAAACAAAAATAAAGGAAAATCAATTTGAAAGTTAAATAAAACATTTATAGACGACTCAATCTTTTGTACATCATCTAGCTCAACTGCTAAATCAATTTTCTTAGGAGATTTGATCCAATTTTGGGTACAAATCAATGCATCAACAATAGTGGCATTTTTAGAACTACGAAATTAATCGATGATTTGACCTCATGTATTAAACGATGACTCTAATGATACAATAGACACTGGAATAGCCAAAATATCTCTAGCTATGTGAGAAAGAAGATTGTATTATTTTTTTCCTTTCAACCATTTAAGAATATCAAATGTAGGGGAATCTTCTTCAATATCATCCTCTAAATACCTATCCAACTCAATTTTTTGCAACTTAACTTGTTTTTTCTTCATGTTCAATCTAAGCAAATTTTTTCTATCATCCTCATCCCCTTTTTTAATGTTAGAATATCAGTGCATGTTGAGATTTGAGGTAATAGAATCACTAGCTTCATTAGTAATGAGATGCAAATTAATATAGTGTTCAATCAATTTACTTATCAGTGTCATACATTCTTTTAAAAAAAAACTCCATATACTCAAGCTTATGACACGGATCAAGAAAAACAACAACAAACACAATAAATTTATCTCACCATTATCTCAATATTTGTTGAATTTTACTTGCATTTGCAGTCATTTTTTCAAAACAACATCTTCTATTGTGTAAATGTTGTTGATAGGATAAAATGTTTTAGTTTTGATAATGATTTGCAATGATTCGAAAATAAATGATAAAAATAAATTTTTTTCAAAGATAGACTAAGAGCGTCATATCTACTCTTACACCAAATATTATATAAAATTCTTATTTAAAAATATCTTTAAATCAAACCAACAAATGTTTTTTTTCTATACATTAAATTGTTCAAAAAACATAGAGGTGATTGACTTCGACTTCAAAAATAAAAAATTACAAATATTATTTGATTGTCAATAATTTTACAAAATATTATTTCAGCTCAAGACTCAATAAAAATAATAGAAGACCCCACCGATATGATCTATTAGAGCATGAATCACCAACTGACAACTTATAATACATTATCGCAAACACGCAATGATGAACCTTCATCAATCATTATTTTTAAAGTAATTTAGAGTCAATTGTCAATTATTTAGCTTATTTATTTCAAATTAATGTTTGTTTTAGAATCACTACCCGAAAAATAGGATTTTACAGCGCTTTTTTTAATCAATTTACAACGCTTTTTCAAAAAAAAAAAACATTGTAGAATCGAGCGTTGTAAAAGATACAACAACACTTTTTTAAAACCAAAAAGCGCTATAAAACATGTAGATATATTGCGCGCTTGCTATGCACATTTTACAGCGCTTTTTAAATAAGCGCTGTAAAAGGTGCACCCATTATATGCATTATTATGCACCTTTTACAACACTTATTGAAAAGAGCATTGTAAAATGTGCACCAAATATATTTTACAGCGCTTTTTCAAATAAGCGCTGTAAAAAAATATATGCATTATAGTGCATATTTTACAGCGCTTTTCCAAATAAGCACTGTAAAATATGCATTATAGTGCACATTTTACAGCGCTTTTTCAAAAAAAAGCGCTGTAAAAGGTGCAATTTTTTTTTAAAAAATGTTGTAAATTAAATTTTTGAAAAGTGCTTTTTGGTTTTTTATGGCATTTTTTTAGAAAGCGCTGCCTTTTAATTTTTTTTTCAAAATTATTTTCATCCAGCATTAGTTCACAACCAGTTCATACAACAACAAAACATATTCAAATACATATTCAGAAAAAGTTCACACAATTAGTACACAAAAACAGAACTATATAACTTAACTTTATATATTAATTTACAACAGAACATTCAGATACATATATATATAACTTAATTAACTACATATACATTGGACATATATTATACAACAACACATATTCATATACATGTTCATATATTGTGCCCTATTCATATACATATAATTAACAGAGTACACAAAATATAACTAGTTACCATATAATATTCAAATTCCTTGCAACATACTATTTCCCAGAAAATCAAATAATGTTCATTTCAAGCACATACTGACATCAGTCTTCCTTTAATTCCATTAGATCTTCCTCAGAGTATATTGGACTGGAATTGTCAAAGTACTGTGCAATATAAAAATTGAACATATTAAGTTAGAATCAAATATATAGATAATTTATATATGAAAATCATATAATAAAAATACCGTATCGTTTATGGGATAATAGTTTTATTCCTGTCAACAATATGCTTCATGAATCGCAATACTTAGTACCCACAATCGATGTTGTTAGTTTGACGAGGGCACTATAAAATAAAACATATAAGTCAATAAAATATTTGTGCATTGATCGTAAAGGCATATATTTGTAAATGAAAATTCAAAGGCATATATTTCAAACCTTTATTGGAATCCATATGATGTTATTAGACTTTTGCTTCGACACTGTAGCACCTCTTTAAGCTTGAAAAACTTGTAAAGCACTATCGAATAAATAAATGTGATTATAATAGCATTAACAAACACATTATATATATATATATATATATATATATATATATATATATATATATATATATATATATATATATATGTAAGAAATAAATGAATATTACTTACGTGTCGAACATAGTCTTTATATCGGAGTGATTATTGTAATTGTCATGCAAGGGATCCAAATAGTATATAACTTCAGAGGTCGCATTGATTGCAAATAGCACCCAATGTGCCCTACAACAACAAAAATTTGGTTAGGCAATTTTGTTTACACAACTAATAAATTAAGATATCATAAATTAAAAAAAATATAAATAAATAATATATAATTACATACCCTGAATTATATGGTGCAAAGAACAATTTATCCTTCACTATATTTCCTAATAACATATCTACAATATAATTCTTTACATGAACTCGATCGAGTTTACACATCGACAACTTATGCAGAGACAAGAATGAAAATTTCAACCAATCTATTTGACAATCTATGCAGAGACAACTTATCTATTTGACAATCTGTGCGTGCACACAACCTTCTCATACAAAAACCTTCAATGAAAATTTCAAACTAGATTAATTACCAATAAATTTATTTAATTACCAATAAATGCAATTAAAAGTATTTTTTACCTTATGTACAAGCTGATGACAGTAGCACTCAGCTCTTTATGGTTGAGAAGATCGTATATATGCTCCTTTTTGAGAAATTCGTCATACTCAACTTCGAATATAGCTTTATTCATGGTTATGATGCGTGAATCGTCGTTGCTTCCCATATTCCTTTTTACTTCGATGTCAAGACACGCCCCGTATTTAGCAAGGCATGGCTGACTTATTTTAGGAGCAGCAGCGACCGATTGTCCCCGATCCAGTTTTCTAGCTGCAACTTTGGCAGCTTTATTACCCTACAGCTTTTGTAGTTTGCCTGCTCTATTACCCTCCAATTTTTGAGGTTTGCCGGCTTTATTTTGCTGTGCGGGTGGTTTATTTGATTGAATATGAAAAAATGAGGTTAAATGTTAGTTTATTAAATATGAAAAAATGACAAACCTTAGGGAATAAATGTGACAAACCTTATCGGACGATATAATTGATTCGTTTATGAGAATCTTTTTATCATTCCCTTTAGGCTTTTTCAGAATCTAAATATAAATGTGAAATTAAAGTTAGGAGCGGAAAATCACCAACAATTAAATATACATATCAATTAAACATACATTTCAATTAATTAAATATACCTTATCGAGGGCAACAAGATATGTGAGTCATGCCACGTAACTACCAATTGCTTCGCCCAAAAACTTCATATCTCCATCGTTGTCAGGTATCGACAACGGTGCAGTTGGTTCCAAAGCAATAATTGGTGATACTTTGACATGGCCCGCAGGGATCGGTGTGTTATGCAATACTTCTCCCGAAGTATTGTACAATTTCCTTTTCCGACCTTCCGATAAGTAGGGGAGGATAAGTACAGTACGCATGGAGTGACACCCTAAATCAATGGTTAAAACATAAGTATGGTTAATACATAAGTATATATAATACATAAGTAATTATATAAGTAAGTAATTAATTACCTCGGGAAGACTTTTGAGACCGATGTTGCAACTCGCATTTTCACTCTCCATTTGTATTTCACGTTGGAGTTGATCTAGGAGTTGCTTGTCTTTATTCGTCTTCACCAAAAGTGCCACTTGCTTTGTAAGGAGTTTGAGCTTCTCTAATACTTCCTCATTGGATGGATTTTGGCGCTTCTCTTGGGAAAAATAGCTTTTAGGAGTTATGCCAAATACTTTCCCCCTAACCCGACCGTAATACTCAGGAACATTAAACACTTTACCCAAAATGTCCTGCAACTAGCTTTGTTGCCCTCTTGATTTTCAGAACTTTGTTCGATATTCTCCTAAAATACATGTAGGATTAAAAAGATAAGTTTAATATCATTTTTAAAATACAATATTAAAAAATATTAAAGTGATAATATACTTACACAAAGTTCTATTACTTTTTGGACATTTTCATTGTCAACCACTCCGTCCTTAGTTATACGAGCTTCCTTCCACAATATATGACGACCCAACGGTTGATCGGATTGGGTGTCTTGTCGCTATACGTTAAAATCATAAACAAAATATTAGTTAGAAACTATAGTTTATAATACAAATTACTTCATTATATAAAAGTGATGTTTTATTACTTACAAGTTTTTGCTCTAGACGTGCATATCTCATATGTGATTTTTTGTATGGGTGTGTCAGATTTCTTGTCCTCTCGCGATTTGTCTTACTTATATTCTATATATAAAAAAATAACAATCGTATAAAACTTTAAAATACGCTATGAATATGAATAATAAAACACAAATGCTAATAAATTAATCACTTACCACAAACGCGGGGTTTGAACGTTTGGATACAAATGCACTCCATTCATCATTTGATATGTAATGTTTATATATTCTTGTAGCTTCAGCATTCGTATTTCCTTCTCTATCTTTTAGATAGAAATTAGAGAGGTGAGATCTAAAACCCCGGTGGAATTTAACAGCAACTCTCAATACGTAACTCTTTCTCCCCGCATCAAGAACAAAAGCAGTCTGCAAGTGAAATAAAGATATAGTTTGAGTAAAGTATTTCAATGGAAAAAAATATAAATGACAAAAGAGTGGATCAAAAATATTACTTGAATGTCATTCCATAGTATATCTTTGGCATCCTTCAATGCCTTATCTCTCCAATCATCAATTGTAATTGGGATATTTTGATGAACAACATCCCCAATGTAACTTACAAACATAGAGCTGTTGGGGTCAATTGCCTAACCACTCTCATTCCATCCAACCTAATAAACTCATATAGTAAGAACATGCTTTTAAAAAAAGATAAAAAATAAACAGCAAACAGAGTATAGTATACCTCAAATTTAATGCCACTGATCCTTGCTTTTATGACTTTTTGCATTATAGTTGCACCACGTTTGACTTCATTTTCGTAAGTCTTAGTGTTGACAACTTCTTCATTTTGACATTCTAAATCTTTGGTGGTATCCATTTATCTACAACAAGTTCAACATGCAGTTTAGTATAACTTCAACAAGCTCAACATGCAGTATTCTAAGTACATATCAGTATTAGTATAACTTAAACAAGCTCAACATGCATTTTAGTGATAACAAAAAATTAATAACATCAATACCTGAATAATGAGTGTTCGAAGAAATACGTAATGCGCATAAATGAGGGTTCGCATAAAGTTCACAGAAATACGATTCGCAAAAATATGGTTCGAAGAAATACGTAATGAGGGTTACGTATTTCAATGAAAAGATATTGTGTGTAATGGGAGAGATGATCGTGGATGGAAATAAGGTTCAAAATGAAGGAGATGATCGTGGAAATAAGGTTCGTAATGGAAGAGATGATAGGGTTCACAAAGGAAGAGAAGAACGATGAAAGTTGAGATGATAGTGAAGTTTACGTAATGAAGAGAAAACTGAAGCGGTTTACTGTTATATATAAAACCCTTTTACAACGCTTTTTTATAAGCCTTTTACAGCGCTTGTTGGAAAAGCGCTCTAAAAGGCCTCCTTATTTTATTTTTAAAAAGGCTCTTTTACAGCGCTTTTTACAATAAGCGCTGTAAAAGACCTCCTTGTTTTCTTATGTTAGATGAATGTTTTTTTTAAAACCTTTTACAGTGCTTTTTCAAATAAGCGCTCTAAAAGGCCTTCTTGTTTTATTTTTATATTTAAGGCTCTTTTTCTGTTCAGTTCAGTTCATGTAAATTACTAATTTATATTCAATTCAGTTCATGTAAATTACTAGTTTATGTTAAATTACATAAACCTAGTATAAAACACTCAAATCAAGCTAAATATAAGCATAAAATAAATTAATCAGAAAATCAAATACATGGCTGCTTATATAAAACAATTAAACATGTTAAACAATTAAACATGGCTTATATAAAACAATTAAACATGGCTTATATGGCTTATATAAAACAATTAAACATGTATATTAAGATGTCCTTCTTCTTTTCCTGGTGGAATTCACATTTGTTTGTCCATTTACAATACGAAACGATGGATTAATCCAAATTCCTTCATCATGATCATCTCTAAGATATAAACCATCATCAGTTAAATCAATTTCGTGTGGTTGTTGTGATGTTGCAAATAAAAGATCATTACCATCATCTTCATCATACCATTTATTGGTTGATAGGACAACAGACCATTTATCATCAGCAGGATCAGTGACATAAAACACTTGTTGAGCTTGCGATGCTAAAATAAAAGGCTTGTCTTTATATCCCACCCTATTAAAATCGACAAGCAAGAACCCTGACTCATCAATCTGAACGCCATTATTATTATCGACCCACTTGCAACTAAATATGGGAACACAAAACATTGTGTAGTCTAACTCCCATATGCGCTCGATAACCCCAAAATATGATAGATTTGCATATATTGGGTTTTTGTCTTTTGCACTTGAGACATGCATCGCTTCAGATACGAGAGTGACTCCACTATTTTGCATAGTGGTCTGATCATCTTGTTCTTTGGTATAAAATGTCTAGCCGTTAATAACATAACCAGTGTAAGAAAAGACATGTAAACTCGAATCATTTGCTAGCCACCTCAATCTATGTGAAATTGATCAGGGGTCTATATCAAACTTTGACTTTATGTGATTTTTTAACCATGTTATAAAACTTCGATTGTGCTCTCGAGTTATCCAATTTTGATTCCTATTCATGTTCAAACGAGATAACAGATCCATGTGTATTGTAACATACAGTTGAACCTCATCATCATTGTGCAGAACATACAATTGTGTCTGCTCCCATTATGTCCTTGATATAGTCAGTAGTCTCCTTCCAATTATCCCTTCTCCTGATATTCTTTCCGAATGACGAGACATGGGAAGCCCTATGGATTCAACATTGGACAGATATTCAGTACAAAATTCAGAAGCTTCTTCAACAATGTACCATTCAGTATTACAACCTTCTGGTCGACTTCTACTTTTTACGTACCCTTTTAATATTTTCATATATCGTTCTATTGGATACATCCATCTCATATAACCTGGCCCACAAAGTTGTGTCTCCTTAACCAGATGAACAGTAAGGTGAACCATTATATCAAAAAACGAGTATGGGAAATACATTTCAAGCTCACACAAAGTAATAACAATTTCCCTCTGCAATGTCGGTAATTTCTGAGGATCGATCACTTTACTACAAATTTCCCTGAAGAAGAAACATAATCTAGTTAAGGCTCATCGAAATTTTTCAGGTAAAATGGAATGTATACCTATTGGTAGCAAATGCTCCATTAGAATATGAAAATCATGGGTCTTCAAACCTTTTAACTTGAGGTCTTTCATACAAACCAAATTTTTAATGTTTGAAGAGTATCCTTCTGGAACTTTAACTTCGTGTAGAAATTTACATAAAACAATTTTTTTCCTTTCTAGATACAGTATGAGCGGCTGGAGGTAGATATGTGCGATTTCCTTTCTTTACGGGACCCAATTAATTTCTTATTCCCATATCGACCAAGTCCAATCTTGCATTGATGCCATCTTTAGACTTTCCTGGAACATTGAGTAACGTACCAATAACACTATCAAATACATTTTTTTCAATATGCATCACATCGAGGAAATGTCTTATATACAATGACTTCCAATATGGCAATTCAAAGAAAATTGACTTTTTCTTCCACCCAGTTTTAACCAGCTCTCCCGCAAAAGGTTTGTCAAATTTATTGGTCAAACCTTGTAGTTTTTCAAGTATTTGATATCGAGTTCGTGCTAAAGGAGCTTTACCAGCTTCCTCTGATTTTCCATTGAATGCATTTCTCCACCCACGATACTAATGACTATACGTTAAAAATCTGCGATGTCCAAGAAACACATTCTTCTTACAATGTTTCAACCGCATCCAATTTGTACTCTCTTCACATATAGGACATGCACACTGACTATATCCTGATAAATTACCATATGCTGGAAAATCATTAATTGTGTCAAACAACATAGCCCTCAAATTGAAACATTCTTTCTTATACCCATCATAAACTTTGACACATGTCTCCCACATAATTTTTAAATCTTTAATTATAGGAGTCAAGTATACGTCGATATCATTCCCCGGTTGTTTGGGTCCAGAAATTAGCAGAGACAACATCATAAACTTACGCTTCATACATAACCATGAAGGTAGGTTATAAATTAAAAAATCACAGGCCACATGTTGTGTGAGTTGCTTTGAAGACCATGTGGATTCATTCCATCTGTAGAAAGTGCAAGTCTTAGATTTCTTGACTCTATCCCGAATTCAGGATACTCGTGATCAAGTTTTGCCCATTGTGGGGAATCTGCAGGGTGTCGAAACATTCCATCTCTAATTCTTTCATCTGCATGCCATGTCAAGTGTTTTGAATCTTCTTCACTGCGATACATGCGCCTAAATCTTGGTATTATAGGAAAATACCACACGACTTTTGCTGGAGTAGATTCTTTCTTCTTATATCAAGAGACATTGCATTTTGGACACGCCTTAAGTAATTCATATTCGTTATGAAATAAAATGCAATCGTTAGGACACGCATGAATCCTTTCGTAACTCATGCCAATAGAGCACAAAATCCGTTTAGCCTCGTAGGTTCGACTGGGAAGTTCATTATCATCTGACAACATATCTTTTAAGAGTGTTAATAATTATGTGAAGCTTTTATCAGACCATCCATTACTCGCTTTTAAGTTGTACAACTTTAATATCGCCGACAGTCTTGTGAATTTAGTACAACCATTATATAATGGTTTCTCTACATCACTCAACAAACTCTCAAACATTTTAGGACAATCTTGAAGATCTTCTTCAACTGTTTTTGCAATCTCCTCAACTCGGTCTGGCTCATATGTATCTGTATCGAAGTCAGTTGAAGCATATGTCGAACCATTCTCAAAATTGATGTTTCCTTTTTTTTTTCCACCATGTCTTATCCAACATGTATAGCTTTGATCAATTCCATTACATACTAAATGTCCTTCCAATTCATCTTCTGTAACGCGTTTTCCAAAACAACATTTTAAACAAGGACAAACGACTATATTAGGATCTTTTGCATTCTTCACTGCAAACTCAACAAACTCCTTCACTCCATTTTCATACTCTTTTGACAATCGATTGACAAACATCCGTATCCAATCCATATTATATGACCTATATAAATGTAGTTACCTAAAACAAAAAGTTACTGAACAGATCAACAAATTTCAAAAAGAAACCAATATCAACACATCTAATATTGGAAAATGGAAATAAAGATCCATTATTATGTAACAATTTCAAAACAGAAAAGATTTCAAAACAGAACAGATCAACAAATTTCAAAAAGAAAAGATTTAATATGTAACAATTTATTAGTTTTCAATTATTAAAAAACTAGAGGTGAGAAAAGAAAATAAAAAATTTTTTGACAACAACAAATTAATAAATACCTAAGACAACGTAGATGGTCGCACAGTACGTAGAGGATATGAGGGTTCCCAGAGTAGAGGTGAGAAGGGTTCGTAAATTTGTTTTAAATTTGTTTTTATTTATTTAAAAGTAAATGATTTTTATTTAAAGTGAATGATTTTACAACACTTGTAGAATAAGCGCTCTAATAGGTCCTTTAAATTTGTGGCTTTTATGACTAAGCGAGTGTTATAGAATGATTGTTATGTGAGTGTTTCGTGAGTGAGGTTTTGATCGTAACCGTTCATTTTTTTCTTAAATAAAGCATTATTTATTTTTATGTGAGAATAATTTAATCGGTCTAGTCAACTTGTCAAGAACCAAATGAAGGATTACTTCAAAAATTATATCCATTTAATGTTTTCTTACCATCTTTTGACCCAAAAATTGTTTTACGTTTAATGTTTTACTTTGAACATTAAATGACACCAATAAAAATAAAATATAAGTAATTCGCTTTTAATTAAGTATTTTCTTAATAAGTGGACAAGTACAAATATATAAAACCACACATGGATTTTAACAACTCAATAATTTTTCTCCTCCTACATTTTTTTCTGCTTTGTACTTTGGTTAATCATGCTTACTCTTTAAAAACCGGTTATGGTCAATTAGTTAATCAAACTTTTCAACAAAAGGAATATTTTCAGAAATTAAGGAAGACGAAAGGAATTTTTCTTCAGCAGAACAACAAACATGCTCTTTAAGACAATTCAGGTATGTTAAAATAAATTTTAATTTTTTTAATAGTGCTTTTGAATAAAATAATTTTTTGAAACAATTTGATTGAAACGATAACATAAATTCTTCAATATAAATTCTATTATTTCGATGGTAAATTTGAATAATTAAGTAGTTTTATAATGTATTAAGTCGAAAGTAAATTTAGAAAATGACGAATGCTCGTTAGTTTGAAAAGTTTTTTAATGAAAGAGAAAAAATATATTGTCATTAAAACATGATTACCTTTTTATCCTCCAAATAATTTATATTATCTTTTATTTTATTTTTAGTCGACTTTTCACAACTTCGTCGAACATGATGTGTGAGGCATTTGTAACTTATAGCATCACTATTATAGTATTTCAAATACAACATAAAAATTAGGAGCGTTCATAGATATCAGTAAACTAGCAAACCCGATCACAAAACTCAATTGGCATTTTGAGCCAAATTATTGAAATCAGGATTTAATCTAAACTAACTCATGTAAATTCAATGGTATATAGTTTGAGTATTAGATTTAATATTTTTCAACCGGGGACGCAACTCATTGATGTGATATATATATATATATATATATATATATATATATTAGAAATATTTAAAATCTTGAAAGTTTATCTTGAAAGTCCTGGATCAAAGGGTCACCTATAATAGCTAAGAAAGATAAAAGGTAAGAAATTCTTTTTTCAGTTCTTGTTCAAAGATTTGCATATGATATATGGCGTTACAGAATTTAATAAAACAAAACCAAACCCATAAACCCCGAGAATTAAAGGTAGGTAAATCGTCAAGGAAAATATCTAAATTGGTTGTTTTGATAAACACAAATTGAAACACAAAAAAAAAAAAATTAAAAGTTCATATTAAATTTAAAACACTTTCTGATGCACAAGATCAGCAATTAGCTGCAAGTGCAGAGCATACTTATTGTGCATAACATAAATATGTGTTTGATGCAAATAAAGGCGGAATATAATTAATACATAGTAAACAAATACTTACAATGAGAATTTGATTTTTGAAAATGGAAAAGAAAATACAAGATTACAAAAATGTAGGAGACACTTAGGAAACTCTTAAGATTTCTAACAGATATTTGCTTGCTGTATTTCACTCTGCCTTGAGCTTGAAGAGGAGCCTTCCTTATATAGAGAAAGGATTCCGCTTGTGCTGCATCATGAGGTGGAGGAAATGATGAGATTCTTTCCACTTTCGGTGCCATGTTTGTCTGTTGGTGCAGATGGCAGACAAGTGTCCATTATCTTTTGCTTTTGCGTTTTGCTTTTCAGAAAGAAAATATTCGTTTTCTGATTTTCAAAATACTTTTTTTTTTAAGTCTGGAATCGGGCCAGGCCCGTATATGATATCCTAGACCATTTTTACGAGATTTGGGCTATGCCCATTACATGATATACAAGCATTTTTTTTTTAAAGCGGACCATTTATTTATTGGATATGATGCCAAAACAATCGTCTTCATTTTCATATTCCATATTAATAGTGTCTTCTGAAACACTACCTGAAGAATGTTTTGATGATTGGGCCTTACTTTTGAGGAGTTGGGCCATGATTTCAAAATATTCTTCTTCTGTCTTTGCTGCTGCAAGTTGTGTTTGTGCAAAATATTTTTGGGCCAATAATGTAGTTACCATTGAGTCTGGTTTCCTCATTCCTTGCTTTTGGAGCCACGTGGATACATCTTGTTTTTTGATACTTTGAGGAATAGAAAATTTTGTCCACCATCTGACTTTGAATTTTCTGACCAAAATTGTTTGGGTTTCTTTTTGGTTGATGTCAAAATACCATGCTAATACCCATGGTAGAAAGAATTTTGTAGAGAATAGCATTAGAGGGTGAAAAATGCGTTCTCTGTCTGTTGGTTTGTAATTGGTTTTGTACAATTGGAAGCTTTCTTGGACTTCCGGTTTTAAGATATCTGGGATGGAGCCAAATAATTTCCACCAATGAGCAAACCATTGAGGAATTTTCGAAGGTTCCATAGTAAGGTTAAAGAAAAATAGCCAAATAAATTTTTGGTTTTGAATGAGAAAGGTGTTATACCAGGCTTGCTGATAATCCCAGTAATTAAAAGTCCTGCAATGGTTTATTGTATTTTTGAAATCCAGTGGGAACGGTTTTAGTGTGTGTAGGTTTGGTCCCCATTCTGATGGTGGGATGATTTTGTGGATTTTTGCGGTTGAATAGGCTACTGGGCCTTCTTTTGGGTTATCTTGAATTGTTACAGATCCTGTACATTCAAGAATAGATTTATAGTAAGGCTGGGATTTTAATAAATCATATGGTTTGAAAAACCAGCCTTTTGGGAAATTTTTTGAGATGACGGATTGAGGATTTTTATTATAGAAATGATCCTCAATTGTCCAAATGTTTTGGTAATCTGTTTTGACAAAATATTCGGATTTTTGTTTGAACAAAATATTGTCAGAATCATTTAAAATAATTTTTGAGGTTTCTCCATGGGAGATTTTTGAAATTATTTTACAGGATGGTTCCTCCTGTAAAGGTTTTGAAATAATTTTTTGAGAAGATTCTCCTTTCTCCTGCCCCTTAAATGAAGGCAATTGAATTTGGAGGGATTCAATCTCATGTTGGACTTTCTGAAGTTTTGCAATTTTTTGTAGTTGAAGGTTGTCCTCAATTGAGTCCTTTATTTCCTGGAAATTGTCAGGACCAACTAATGCTTGGCTGGCAAGCCATTTTTGAATTTGGTTTTGTTCTTCATTCTCCTCTACAGCTTCTTTCCAAGATCGGATTGGTTTTGTAGATGAGATTTGTTTTGGGGTTTCTTGAGGTTGGTCCTTTTGGACCTCTATTCTTTTTGATTTTCTGGGCATCACTCAAGTCCTGTTTTGGAGAAATTCTCTGGTTAGAAAATCTGGAATTGAGTTTTGTTCTCCTTTTATAAATTCAATTTCAAAATCAAAATTGCTAAGAATTGCTTGCCATCTGGCAAAAATTTGTTTTGATGCAATGTTTTGAACATCTTTTTGTAAAACTTCTTTTGCAGATTTGCAATCAATTCGAAGTAAAAATTTTTGATTGAGTAAATCACTTTGAAATTTTGTAATGCACATGACAATTGAAATAATTTCTTTTTTAATGGTAGAGTAATTCTTTTGGCAATCATTCCAATGTGCATAAGTAAATTGTACAATATATTCTTTGTTATTTGTTATCTATTTAAGGATACCCCCGTAACCTATGTCCGATGCATCAGTCTCAACAATTTTTTGGGCTGAAGGGTCAGCTAGATGCAAACAAGGTATCTCTTTCACTTATTTTTTTGATCATTTGGACTATTTTTGTGTGTTCTTCAGTCCAAGCGACAGGGTTTTTCTTTAGTCTATCGTGGAGTGGTTTTGCTATCCTATTGATGTTACGACAAAAATCTTATACATAATTCAAAGATCCTAAAAACCTTTGTAATTGTGTTTTGTCAAGGATTTTATCAGGAAATTTATCTGCAAATGATAGGGATCTCTCAATGGGTTTAATAGTGCCCCGAGAGATGTAATGTCCTAGGAAACGGATTTTTGTTTGAAAAAGTGAGATTTTGGATTTTAAAACAACCATTCCGTTTTTCTTAGTAATCATAAAAAATGTTCTAAGATGTTTGAAATGTTGTTCAATAGTTTCTGAAAATATCAATACATCATCAATGTAGACAATGCAGAATTTTGAGTATGGATTAAAAATTTCATTCATAATTCTTTGGAATTCTGAAGGAGCATTCTTCAATTCAAAAGACATTACTGTCCACTCATATTGACCAAAAGGGACTGTAAAAGCTGTTTTATAACGATCTTTTGGATCAATTTGTATTTGCCAAAATCCTGATTTCATGTCAAATTTTGAAAACACAGAAAGAATAGTGTAGTTTTTGTAAGAGAACTTTTTTGTTTGGAATCGGGTAACGAATCCATTTTAAAGCTTTGTTTAAAGGTTTGTAATTTATGACCAACCTCGGTGTACCTCTTTCTATTTCAGAATTTTTATTCACATAGAAGGCTGCACAACTCCAAGGTGACCTTGATTTTGTAATTAGACCTTTTTGTTCTAGGTCTTGAATTTCTGCTTTGCAATGAGTTTCAAGTTCATAATTCATTTGAATAGGTCTAGCCTTAGTTGGAATTTGTTTGTCGGAAAAACCATTCTCATATGGTAGATCTACCATGTGTTGTTTTCTATTCCAAAAGGCATTGGGTAAATCTGAACAAATTTCATTTTCAATTCTCTTTGGAAGATCTGAAATTTTCTGTTTTACGAAATCATTTTGTAATTGTTGTTCCGTTTTTAGAAAAGAAACATCTTGTTTTAAGAAATATAAATGTTTTTCTTTTCCTTGAATCAAACAATTTAATTCAGATTTGTAAACAGAACAAGCTTTCAAAAGATTTAAATTCTTTGTCCTGGGTTTTTCAATAAAAGGGAAAATGATTTTGGCTTCTTTTGTTTTGCAAGAAATGTTGTCGTAATTGACTGAGTAGAGAGTTATCATGTTAATGAAAGGAGTCCCTAAAATGACAGTATGAGTAATATTTTTCTTTTCTTGTAGTCGAGTTTTGATTGAAACATTACCATTTTTAATGGAAGCTTCAGTTTTATTTTTATTATCATGTGGAGTTATTAGCCGCAACAAGTTTTTCATTAGATTTTTGTAAAAATCTATTTGGTACAATGCTACTTTTTAAGCAGTTTAAATCTGCTCCAGTATCAAAAAGTGCAATTGTTTCAAATTTGAAATCTTCAGAAAAGACTAAATTAATTTTGATTAAATATTTTCTTGTTGTTATAGTTCTTAAAACGAACAAGAAATCCTCTGCGATTTCTTCTAAATTTTCAATTTTGTTAGAATATTCTTCATTTTCTTTTTCTTCTTCATCCTGTTCTTGGTCAGAAGAGGTTTGATTTTGTGTAAGGGAAAGAAGGTTTTGAAGAATGTTTGAATCAATTTCTTGCTTTTGTTAAGAGTTTTTAACTCTTGTTTAACGGTTTTAATCTCTTCTTGAAGGGATTGAATTGTGACATGGGCTTGTGTCTTTGTTCTTTTCCCTAAGATATTTGTTAGGTCATAAGTGGTCTTAGGAAGTAATTTTGATGAGGAAGTAGAAGGTTGACTTTGTTTTGATTCAAAAGTATTTAACAGTTTTCCTATTATTTCTTTTTGAAGTTTTGTATCATCAACCTGTTTTATAATATCAAGGATTAGTTCTTGATCTTTTGTTAAAACATTAATGGATTTTGTACCTGCCTCTGAATCGCCAAGAGAGTCGGAGGTTCCTAGTTCGTCAAACTGTAAAGGTTTATCATTTTCTGATGAACCTGCTTCAGAGTCTGTGACTGTTTCTTCTTCAGAGGTTTCTAAAAGTATTGCCTCTATTTTGAATTATTTCTTCATCGATTTTTAATTCATGGAGTTTTTTATTTCTCTTGCAATATCTTGAAATGTGTCCTGTTTGGCCACACTTATAGCAAGTTATTTGTTTTGAAGTTTGAGGTTCAAACTTCTTTTATAATGGTTTTTTCCTATAGAAATTGGGTTTTCTTTGATTTTAAGAATTTTGGGGTCTAGATTTTTTTGTAGAATTCTAGTCTTCCTGGTTTGGTAAAAGACTTTTTGTGAGGTTTTCTATAAGGTTTCGAACAAGATCCTTCACAATTTTTTGAAATATTGGTTGTGGGTATTTCAAATTGTTTACAAAAGGACCCTAGTTCTTGTCTAGTTCTTTTCATTTCCCATTTTAAATGTTTTTGGAGTTTTAAATCTTGACATATTTTCAAACCTTCCTTTTGAGTGAAGCTAACCAACTCACCATAAGTTAAATGGTTATATGGGATTTGGTTTACCCCATAAACTTCTTTGATTTTGTTTCTAACCTTTTCTCCTAAAAGGGTTGGGAGTCCTGCAAGGAATTTCTCTTTCCAGAATGGTTGGTTTGAGTCCTCTCTTAGCATAACTCTGGTTAGGAAAGTGTTTTTGTAATATTTGAATTCAGAAAGTTTTTTACATCTAAGGTTGGATAGGAGTTCGGCATTTTTGTCTTTTAAATGTGATGGATCACCTATGAAGTGCAAGCTAATTGTGTGTATTAGTGTTGCTACTGCATCAGGTATTGGGTTTCCTAATTCGTCGAGGATGGGAATACCTTCCTCTGTGGTTTGGATTGCGTTTAAGATTTCTAAGTGTTGTTGGGGTGTGAGATGGTAATCCCACCATCCTTTGAGTTGGCCTGAGAACCCTGCTATTAGGAGTTCAGCTATGGCTTTGTCAGGTGTGTTGGTCTGGGTTTTATAAGCATTTGATGCCATCGTCATTTGTTGGAGGAGACCTAAGATGTTATATTCTGACATACCGTCTATGTTCCATTCGTAGACAGTGTTGGCATTGTATTTGGATTGAGAGAGGACATTAGGTCTATTTTCAATACCTAAGTCAGGTGTTGTGACCATGGCTAAAGGTTGGTCCTTTTGCCACTGAAGTTTGCACAAGTTTTGTGTTTCTTGTTCGGTTTCAGAAACTTGGTCTAGAGTTGTGACTGTTTTGTCAAAGGTATCTTTAGCTACCATTGGTGTGGAGGTAGAGGAATGTTCTATCCTACTGAGTTGTTCATGTAAGGCTTGGGTGAATTCTGATCTGCCTTCCCAAAACAGTTTTTGGCTTGTTTTTGAGATTTGAAACGGTTTAAAAACTGGATTTTTTAATTTTGGATCAGTTGTCTCAATTGGAGAGATAATGGAATTTTGTTGGTTTTCTTCTATCTTTGTTAATTGTTTTGCTATTGTACTAAGATGGACGTTTGTAAAATTATTTTGTTGAAGGATATTTCGAATATCTTTTTCAGAACTATCACTTGGGATTTTGAAGGGGGCAGCATCTACTGGTTTTTCTGGGTGTGTTATTATGATTTGTCTTAAAGGTGGGTGTTCAGACTGGATTTTTTGTCCGATTGCTAAATCCCATTCTGGAGTTTTGTTTCTAGTTGTTATGGGATTAACAGAACCTAGGTTTTGGGTGAAGGGGTAAGAAATTTGGTTTTTTTAGCATAACTTTCAAACCATTCAAAAAATAGAATATGAGATTTGTTTTGTAAAATGAACTTGTAAAACTCATTCTGGATGTCATGCCTTTGTTTTAGAAAGTTTTTGAAGAACCAAGTTCTTTTTCCTTTATTTTTGGAAGCATAAAAATCATTATGGAGAATAATTTTATTAACATCAAATTCTTTTTCTATAACATTAAGTTCATTGACAACATTTTCAGTTATAGCAGAGAAAGAAGGTGAAGTTGGTGGAGAAATGTTTTGTTGCTCCTCATTAGTGTTTTGAGGTGCTGTGTAAATTTGATGCGGTATATTTGTGGAGTAATCAACGTTTTGAAAAGAAGCACTTGGAATGTTAGAACATGAGAAACGTGGTTTTGTAAACTTTTCTAATTTTTGAGGCAATTGTATGATTGGAGATGGTCTGGAGGAACTAGCATCAGAATATTTGGCACTAGAAGTTCTTGAAAAACTAGGGGTTCTTGAAAAACTTAGTGTTACCCTACCATCGTTATATTGTATGACTTCTTTGAGATTGTTGTTTGGTTTTGACTGTTGGAGAGACTGTGGTTTAACAGCTCCTTCCAGAATCCATTCTTCAGGAAGATCAATATGTTTCCAGATGATGTTTTTTGGAATAACAGTGTTTGCCTTAGTCAAATCTATTTGTAAAAATAGTGTTTCGCCTTTTTTGTTTTCAAAATGTTTTGTTGCCGTAAAGGCTGAAAACATTGCTTTGTAATGAATTCTATAAATAATAGCTACAGGAATAGATCCTTCTATCATTTTGTAATTATGAGTTTTGATTTGCAGTATGAGAGATTTTGTAATGTTTGGATCTTTTAATGACAAAGAAAAATTTGGATAACATCCAAACCAAATCGGTCCTTAACATAGACTAGATTCGACTGTGCTTATAATTGAATCTTGGAAGTTTAAGAACCTTGCATCCCGTAGGACGCATAGGATTGAAGTGTTTAATCCTTCTCGTGTTAGAGGTTTTATACCAACTTGAACAAGACCTATATGTATGAAATTATAGTTCTTGTCCTTGTGTTTTTTGAGAGTTTTTGAAGAAAGAAGATTTATTGTTTCAAAGGGATCAGAAAGGGTAACATCACGTTCTTCCGTTTTGATAGCATAATCGGTTTTTAAAAGATTTTTGAAAAGACTAGATACGTAGACTTCATCTTTTTTTATTTTTGGAATTTGCCAATTGTTTATGGATTTTTGGAAGTCTTCAATAGTAATTTCTTCACTATTGATGGGTTCCCTTCGTTCTGGGAAGTTTTGGGTAGAAGGAGATGGGTAAGAAGAAGTTCTACAAAAGAGATTATCCATATTTAAAATTTTGTCATTTTATTTTGAAGAAACTTTCAAGGATTCACTGCCCTTAAACGCCTGTTCGTCGGCTTAAATACGGGACTTACAACCCAGAAACTATTATTCTTCAAGATAAACTTTCAAGATTTTAAATATTTCTAATATATATGTATACAAGGACGTCCTATATATATATATCTTATTGATGTATAATTAAAATTTAATTGTTAGAATCTATTTGAGAATGTGTTGTTATTTTAATTGATCTAAGTATTTTATTTTGTTAGTGAATGTATTTTAAGTTTTTAATGATATATAATGCGATATAATTTTATTATTTTTTAGATGTTCAAGTATTTATATTTAATTAATTTTTGAAAGATAATTTTTTTTCTTTATGACCTGCGAACCAAATCCGTTTGATTTGGCTTTGAAGTTAAAATTATGGATTGAGAGCTCAATCTAAGTCAAATGAAATTGATCGGTTTGAGTACAAGAAATGACTCAATCCAATACATGTACACTGCTAATAAAAATAAGAAATTTGAAATTCCTTTCTAATCTTAAATTGGTCCTCATAATTCTTTCATATTATGTAAATTTGTTCATATTTGTTTAAAATATAAACTGTTAAGTCCCTATCTATTTTTTATTTTGCAAACGGGTCCCTATATTATGAAAATTTGCATACTGGTCCATAAAAATATACAAATAAAGTGAATATTGATCCCTAAATTTTTATATTGTCCTTAATTTTTTTAAATTGCAACTTGGTCCCTATTTTTAATATTTCGCAAATTTGTCCCTCAACTATTTCAAATTTCAAATTTGACCTTATTATTTTCATAATAGAATTTAAATTCCAAATGGAAGCATTTAAATTTTTTTAGAATTCTAATATTCATATAATTTCCAATTACCTCAATATGTTTAAAATTTTCAAATTCCAGCAGGTATCTTAAAATTTTCAAATATATTACCTTTTGTGTAAAACAAATTTCCTTTTTTTTTTTTAAATTTAAAATTTCCAGTTTACACCTATTTCCTTTTGTTATTTACATTTTCCCTATCACTACACCAAATTTGACATTTAACAGCGCCCCTTTTACAACGCTTGCTAAACACAAGCGCTGTTGTAAATGTATTTGAAAAATAACGGAGCCTTTTACAGCGCTTTTATTCACAAGCGCTGTAAAACAAGCGCTGTTGTAGGTCATATAACGTTTGTGCATAATGTTATAAGGCTTTTACAGCGCTTTTCAAAAAAGCGCTGTAAAATGAAGCGCTTTCGCGTATGCTTTTACAGCGCTTTTTTCACAAGCGCTGTAAAATACGTGCGCTTTAAAATAATTGAACCACCTATTACAGCGCTTTTTTCACAAGCGCTATAAAATACAAGAGCTTTCATTGAATTTAACTACCTATTACAGCGCTTTTATTGACAAGCGCTGTAAAAGACATAAATTTCAAATAATTATATACGTTGGGAACCCTCATATCCTCTACATCTTTCATCACCTCTACTCTGGGAACCCTCATACCCTCATATCCATTACGTGTTGTGCCGCCATCTACCTATTACGTGTTGTCTCAGGTATTTTTTTTTTTAACTAGATTTTTTTTATCAAATTAAAAATTCATACCACATGATCTGTGTTAAATCTCTTCTACTAGTCAAAAACTCATACCACATGATCTGTTCTGTTTTTGAAATTTTTAGTTGATATTGGTTTCTTTTTGAAACTTGTTGATATGTTTTGAAAGCTTATTAGTTTTGTAATTGCATTTATATAGGTGGTATAATATGGATAGGAAATGGATGTCAGCCAATCGATTGTCAAAAGAGTATGAAATTGGAGTGAAGGAGTTTGTTGAGTTTGCAGTGAAGAATGCAAAAGATCCAAATAGAGTAGTTTGTCCTTGTTTAAAATGTTGTTTTGGAAAACGTGTTAGAGAAGATGAATTAGAAGAACATCTAGTATGTAATGGAATTGATCAAAGCTACACATGTTGGATAAGACATGGTGAGAAAAAAAAAAGGAAACATTAATTTTGAGAATAGTTCGACATATGCTTCAACTGACTTCGATACAGATACATATGAGCCGGACCGAGTTGATGAGATCGCAAAAGCAGTTGAAGAAGATTTTCGAGATTGTCCTAAAATGTTTGAAAGTTTGTTGAGTGATGCAGAGAAAGAATTATATAATGGTTGTACTAAATTCACAAGACTGTCGGCGATATTAAAGTTGTACAACCTAAGAGCGAGTAATGGATGGTCTGATAAAAGCTTTACAGAATTATTAACACTCATAAAAGATATATTGCCAGATGATAATGAACTTCCCAGTCGAACCTACGAGGCTAAACGGATTTTGTGTTCTATTGGCATGAGTTACGAAAGGATTCATGCGTGTCCTAACGATTGCATTTTATTTCGAAATGAATATGAACTACTTAAGGCGTGTCCGAAATGCAATGTCTCTCGCATTAAGAAGAAAGAATCTACTCCAGCAAAAGTCGTGTGGTATTTTCCTATAATACCAAGATTTAGGCGCATCTATCGCAGTGAAGAAGATTCAAAACACTTGACATGGCATGCAGATGAAAGAATTAGAGATGGAATGTTTCGACACCCTGCAGATTCCCCACAATGGGCAAAAATTGATCACGAGTATCCTGAATTCGGGATAGAGTCAAGAAATCTAAGACTTGCACTTTCTACTGATGGAATGAATCCACATGGTCTTCAAAGCATCTCACACAGCATGTGGCCTGTGATTTTGGTAATATATAACCTACCTCCATGGTTATGTATGAAGCGTAAGTTTATGATGTTGTCTCTGTTAATTTCTGGACCCCAACAACCGGGGAATGATATCGACGTATACTTGACTCCTCTAATAGAAGATTTAAAACGTATGTGGGAGACAGGTGTGGAAGTTTATGATGGGTATAAGAAAGAATATTTCAATTTGAGGGCTATGTTGTTTGGCACAATTAATGACTTTCCAGCATATGGTAATTTATCAAGATATAGCATTAAAGGTCAGTGTGCATGTCCTGTATGTGAAGAGAGTACAAATTGGATGCGGTTGAAACATTGTAAGAAGAATGTGTTTCTTGGACATCGTAGATTTTTACCTTATAGTCATCAGTATCGTTGGTGGAGAAATGCATTTAATGGAAAATCAGAGGAAGGTAAAGCTCCTTTACCACCGACTGGATATCAAATACTTGAAAAAGTACAAGGTTTGACCAATAAATTTGGCAAACCATTTGCGGGAGAGCTGGTCAAAACTGGGTGGAAGAAAAAGTCAATTTTCTTTGAATTACCATATTGGAAGTCATTGTATATAAGACATTTCCTCGATGTGATGCATATTGAAAAAAATGTATTTGATAGTGTTATTGGTACGTTACTCAATGTTCCAGGAAAGTCTAAAGACGGCATCAACGCAAGATTGGACTTGGTCGATATGGGAATAAGAAATGAATTGGCTCCAGTAAAGAAAGGAAATCGCACATATCTACCTCCAGCCGCTCATACTCTATCTAGAAAGGAAAAAATTGTTTTATGTAAATTTCTACACGAAGTTAAAGTTCCAGAAGGATACTCTTCGAACATTAGAAATTTGGTTTGTATGAAAGACCTCAAGTTAAAAGGTTTAAAGACCCATGATTGTCATATTCTAATGGAGCATTTGCTACCAATAGGTATACGTTCCATTTTACCTGAAAAAGTTCGACTAGCATTAACTAGATTATGTTTCTTCTTCAGGGAAATTTGTAGTAAAGTGATCGACCCTCAGAAATTACCGACATTGCAGAGGGAAATTGTTGTTACTTTGTGTGAGCTTGAAATGTATTTCCCACCATCGTTTTTTGATATAATGGTTCACCTTACTGTTCATCTGGTTAAGGAGACACAACTTTGTGGGCCAGCTTATATGAGATGGATGTATCCGATAGAACGATATATGAAAATATTAAAAGGGTGCGTAAAAAGTAGAAGTCGACCAGAAGGTTGTATTGCTGAACGATACATTGTTGAAGAGGCTGCTGAATTTTGTATTGAATATCTGTCCAATGTTGAATCCATAGGGCTTCCCATGTCTCGTTATTCGGGAAGACTATCAGGAGAAGGGATAATTGGAAGGAGACTACTGACTATATCAAGGACAGAATTGGAGCAGGCACAATTGTATGTTCTGCACAATGATGATGAGGTTCAACCGTATGTTACAATACACATGGATCAGTTATCTCGTTTGAACATGAATAGGAATCAAAATTGGATAACTCGAGAGCACAATCGAAGTTTTATAACATGGTTAAAAAATCACATAAAGTCAAAATTTGACATAGACCCCAGATCAATTTCACAGAGATTGAGGTGGCTAGCAAATGGTCCGAGCTTACATGTCTTTTCTTACACTGGTTATGTTATTAACGGCTACACATTTTATACCAAAGAACAACATGATCAGACCACTATGCAAAATAGTGGAGTCACTCTCGTAGCTGAAGCGATGCATGTCTCAAGTGCAAAAGACAAAAACCCAATATATGCAAATCTATCATATTTTGGGGTTATCGAGCGCATATGGGAGTTAGACTACACAATGTTTTGTGTTCCCATATTTGGTTGCAAGTGGGTCGATAATAATAATGGCGTTCGTATTGATGAGTCAGGATTCTTGCTTGTTGATTTTAATAGGGTGGGATACAAAGACGAGCCTTTTATTTTAGCGTCGCAAGCTCAACAAGTGTTTTATGTCACCGATCCTTCTGATGATAAATGGTCTGTTGTCCTATCGACCAATAAAATAAGTGATGATAACAACAATGATGAAGATGTTGGTAATGATCTTTTATTTGCAACATCACAACAACCACATGAAATTGATTCAACTGATGATGGTTTATATCTTAGAGATGATCATGATGAGGGAATTTGGATTAATCCATCGTTTCGTATTGTAAATGGACAAACAAATGTGAATCCCACCAGGAAAAGAAGAAGGGCATCTTAATGTACATGTTTAATTGTTTTATATAAGCCATGCATGTAATCTGAATTATTGTTGTAATATGAATTATTGTTCTATTCTAGTTTTATTGTTGTAATCTGAATTATTGTAATCTGAATTATTGTTCTATTCTGGTTCTATTCTGGTTTTATTGAATTATTGTGGTATTATATAATCTGAATTATTCTGGTTCTATTCTTGTTTTATTGTTGTCTAAGAAGGCAAGCATAACCAGTGATTATTGCATGTTTATGTAAATTTGGACATTTTCAATTCTTAAGAACTATGCATGTAAAAAAAGTGCATGTCTTTTACAGCGCTTTTTTAAAAAAAGCGTTGTAAAAGGCCCTTTTAAAAATTAAACAATGAGACATTTTACAGCGCTCTTATTACCAAGCGTTGTAAAAGGCCCTTTTGAAAATCAAATAAAGATACCTTTTACAGCGCTTCTGTGAACAAGCGCTGTAAAAGACTTTAAAAATAATATTCATCAGATAACTAACATGACTTTCTCTAACAGGATTTTCTTCAAACACCTTTTACACATCATGGGAATCCCCAAAAACACATTGTTAACAAAAACATCAGATCCATTGTTAACAAAAACATCAGACACATTGTTAAGAAACCCATTTTTCGCAACATGGCAATGAACCTGAAGATCAAGTTACGATTTAAGAATGAAAGGGAATGTAAAGAGATAAAAAGGGTGTTGAGGTGGAGATTGAAAGAGTAAGCTTTGATGTTTGCGAAGAAGATGCATAAAAGGACTTTGAGGTGGAGTTTGGTGAAGAGGAAGATATTTTGGTGGGACTATGTGGGTTTTGCAGAGCTTGTTTAAAAAATAACATAACAAAACACAAAAATAACATAATAAGGCCTTTTACAGCGCTTGTTGGGATAAGCGCTGTAAAAGAGTCTTTTAAAAATTTAAATAAGGCCTTTTACAGCGCTTCTTTGACCAAGCGCTGTAAAAGGCATTTAAAAAAACATTATATAACATACTAAAACAATGAGGTCTTTTACAACACTTGTTTGGAAAAGCGCTGTAAAAGAGTCTTTTAAAAATTTAAATAAATACGCCTTTTACAGCGCTTTTATAACAAGCGCTGTAAAAGGCTTAGCCTTTTATAGCGCTCTTTGGAAAAGCGCTGTAAAATGGTTATAAAAAAGCGTTGTAAAAGGGTTATATATAAAACAGTAACCTCTTTAGTTTCCTCTTCATTACGTAAACTACACTATCATCTCAACCTTCATCGTTCTTCTCTTCTTTTGCAAACCCTATAATCTCGTTCATTACGAACTGTATTTCCACGATCATCTCCTTCATTTCGAACCTTATTTCCATCCAAGATCATTTCGAACCTTATATTTTCATTGAAATACGTAACCCTCATTACGTATTTCTTCAAAACCGTTTTTCTGTGAACTTTATTGCTGTGAAATTTCTCCGTTCGCTCTTTTCTTTTCATTTCATCCTTCTTCGAACCATTATTCAGGTATTGATGTTATTTATTTTTTGTAATCATTAAAATGCATGTTGAGCTTGTTTAAAATATATATACTGATACATGTTGAGCTTGTTTAAAATAATGCATGATGCATGTTGAGCTTGTTGATGTTATACTAAACTGCATGTTGAACTTGTTGTAGTTAAATGGATACAAACAGAGATTTAGAATGTCAAAATGAAGAAGTTGGCACCAGTAGGACTTATGAAAATGAAGTCAAACGTGGTGCAACTATCATGCAAAAAGTCATTAAAGCAAGGAGTAATGGCATTAAATTTGAGGTATACTATACTCTGTTTGCTGTGTATTTTTTTAGCTTTTTTTAATAGCATGTACTTACTATATGAGTTTATTAGGTTGGATGAAATGAAAGTGGTCAGCCAGTTGACCCCCACAGCGCAATGTTTGTGAGCTACATTGGGGCTGTTGTTCGTCAAAATATTCCAATAACAATTGACGACTGGAGAGATAAGACATTGAAGGATGCCAAAGATATCATATGGAATGATATTCAAGTAAATTTTTTGATCCAATCTTTTGTCATTTATAAATATTTTCATTTAAATACTTTACTTATAATTTTTTTCATTGCAGACAACTTTTGTCCTTGATGAGGGACGAAAGAATTACGTATTGAGAGTTGCTGGCAAAATCCATCGTGGATTTAGATCGCATCTCTCAAACTTCTATCTTAAAGATAAAGAAGGAAACACAACAGCTGAACCTCCAAAGATATATCGACATTATATATCAAATGAGGAATGGAAAGCGTTTGTTTCCAAACGTACGGACCCCGCGTTTGTCGTAAGTGATTAATTTATTAGCATTTGTGTGTTTTATTATTTATATTCGCATCGTATTTTAAATTTTTACATAATTGCTATTTTTTTATATAGAACATAAGTAAGGCAAATCGCGAAAGGGCAAGAAACCCGACGCACCCATACAGAAAATCACGTATGGGATATGCACGCCTTGATCAAGGGCTTGTAAGTAATTAAACATCACTTTTATATAATGAATGAATTTGTATTATAAACTATAGTTTCTAACTAATATTTTGTTTTATCGAATAGCGACAAGAGACCCAAACCAATCAACCGTTGGGTCGTCACATCTTGTGGAAGGAAGCTAGGGTAAATAAAGATGGAGTGGTTGATAACCAAAATGTTCAAATACGGGGCGTGTCTTGACATTCAAGTAAAAAAGAACCTATGCAGCAGCGACGATTGCCGCATGATACATATGAATAAAGAAATATTCGAGAGGAGTATGAGGAATTATTCGACAAGGAGCACGTATACGAGCTTCTCGAACATAAGGAGCTCAGTGCAACTGTAATGAGCTTGTATATAAGGTAAAAAATACTTTTAATTGCATTTATTGGTAATTAATTAAATGTATTGGTAATTAATCTAGTTTAAAATTTTCATTGAAGGTTTTTGCATGAGAAGGTCCTGTGCCCGAGGAAATTATCGAATAAATACTCATTCTTCTCTCCGCATAAAACGTCCATGTTGAAACTCGATGAAGACAATGTAAAGAAATACATTGTAAATATGTTTTTAGGAAATATTTCAAAGGATAAATTTTTCTTAGCACTATATAATTCAGGGTACGTAATTTTATCTTTTTTAATTGATGAGAATTTAATTTATTAGTTGTGTATAAACAAAATTGTTTAACCAATTTTTTGTTGTTGTAGGACACATTGGGTGCTATTTGCAATCAATGTCGTCTCTGAAGTTATATACTATTTAGATCCCTTGCATGGCGATTACAACAATCACTCCGAAATCAAGACTTTGTTCGACACGTAAGTAATATTCATTTATTTTTGTTACACATATATATAAATAAGTGTTTGTTCATGCTAAAATAATCACATTTATTCATTTGATAGTGCATTAAAAGTTTTTCGAGCTCAAAGAGGTGCGGTAGTGTCGAAGCAAAAGTCTAATAATATTACATGGATCCCAATAAAGTGCCCTCGTCAAACAAACAACATCGACTGTGGGTACTACGTATTGAGATTCATGAAGGAGATTGTTGACAAGAATAAAACTATTATCCCAGAAACGGTACGGTATTTTGATTATATGATTTTCATATATAAATTATCTATATATTTGATACTAACTTAATATAATATGTTCAATTTTTATATTGCAGTACTTTGAAAATTCCAGTCCTTCATATTATGAGCATGATCTGATGGAATTAAAGGAGGAATGGTGTGAGTATGTGCTTGAAATGAAAATTATTTGATTTTCTGGGAAATAGCATGCTGCTGGGCAAGGGACTGAATATTATATGGTGCATAGTTATTATATGTATATGATCATAGGACAGTATATAAACTTGCATATGAATATGTTGTAAATTAGATTCAATGTATATTCATACCAAATATGTTGTAAATTACTGTGTTACAGGATAATATATATGTATCATATTGTGTAAACTGATTATGTTTTAAACTGATTATGGGCTCTTGTTCTGGTTCTGGTTCTGGTTGTGTTACTGATTCTGTTTCTGTTTTAACATGCACATGAATATGTTCTAAAATTACTGATTCTGGATGTGTTGTGTTGTGTGAACTGGTTCAAACTAATTTTGGATAAAAAGATAAAAGACAACGCTTTATAAAAAAAGTGCCATAAAAAGCTAAAAAACGCTTTTAAAATATATACAGGGTAAAAAAAAAAAAATAACACCTTTGACAGCGCTTTTTCTAAAAAGCGCTGTAAAAGGTACCCCAAATATGTATTATGGGTATGCCTTTTACAGCGCTTGTTACAAAAAGCGCTGTAAAAGGTACCCCAAATATGTATTATGGGTATGCCTTTTACAACGCTTGTTACAAAAAGCGCTGTAAAAGGTACCCCAAATATGTATTATGGGTATGCCTTTTACAGCGCTTTTTACAAAAAAGCGCTGTAAAAGGTACCCCAAATATATGAAATATGGGTATGCCTTTTACAGCGCTTGTTACAACAAGCGCTGTAAAAGGTGCATAATAAGCGCGCGTTATAAAGGGTGCCTTTAAGAGCGCTTTTTTGAAAGCGCTGTTGTAGCTTTTACAGCGCTCGAATCTACAGCGCTTTTTTTTTTGAAAAAGCGCTATAGAAAGCTTAAAAAAAGCGTTGTAAAATGCTGTTTTTGGCGTAGTGATTTGAGTAGAGTTTTGTAAAGTTAAAAATAGTTTATCTTCTTCAATCACAGAAAGAGAATTGAGTCGTATTGGTTTGAAAAAATACTAGGCACGTGACATGGTCAAGTAATAATGGAAAAGGTTTCTATTTTGAGAGTCAACGTAATAGTTTGATAATTGAAATTTGTGGTAAACCTATTGTAATCTGAATTATTGTTCTATTCTGGTTCTATTCTGGTTTTATTGAATTATTGTGGTATTATATAATCTGAATTATTCTGGTTCTATTCTTGTTTTATTGTTGTCTAAGAAGGCAAGCATAACCAGTGATTATTGCATGTTTATGTAAATTTGGACAATTACAATTCTTAAGAACTATGCATGTAAAAAAAGTGCATGTCTTTTACAGCGCTTTTTAAAAAAAGCGTTGTATAAGGCCCTTTTAAAAATTAAACAATGAGACATTTTACAGCACTCTTATTACCAAGCGCTGTAAAAGGCCCTTTTGAAAATCAAATAAAGATACCTTTTACAGCGCTTCTGTGAATAAGCGCTGGAAAAGTCTTTAAAAATAATATTCATCAGATAACTAACATGACTTTCTCTAACAGGATTTTCTTCAAACACCTTTTACGCATCATGGGAATCCCCAAAAACACATTGTTAACAAAAACATCAGATCCATTGTTAACAAAAACATCAGACACATTGTTAACAAACCCATTTTTCGCAACATGGCAATGAACCTGAAGATCAAGTTACGATTTAAGAATGAAAGGGAATGTAAAGAGATAAAAAGGGTGTTGAGGTGGAGATTGAAAGAGTAAGCTTTGATGTTTGCGAAGAAGATGCATAAAAGGACTTTGAGGTGGAGTTTGGTGAAGAGGAAGATATTTTGGTGGGACTATGTGGGTTTTGCAGAGCTTGTTTAAAAAATAACATAACAAAACACAAAAATAACATAATAAGGCCTTTTACAGCGCTTGTTGGGATAAGCGCTGTAAAAGAGTCTTTTAAAAATTTAAATAAGGCCTTTTACAGCGCTTCTTTGAACAAGCGCTGTAAAAGGCTTTTAAAAAAACATTATATAACATACTAAAACAATGAGGTCTTTTACAGCGCTTGTTTGGAAAAGCGCTGTAAAAGAGTCTTTTAAAAATTTAAATAAATACGCCTTTTACAGCGCTTTTATAACAAGCGCTGTAAAAGGCTTAGCCTTTTATAGCGCTCTTTGGAAAAGCGCTGTAAAAGGGTTATAAAAAAGCGCTATAAAAGGGTTATATATATAACAGTAACCTCTTTAGTTTCCTCTTCATTACGTAAACTACACTATCATCTCAACCTTCATCGTTCTTCTCTTCTTTTGCAAACCCTATAATCTCGTTCATTACGAACTGTATTTCCACGATCATCTCCTTCATTTCGAACCTTTTTTCCATCCAAGATCATTTCGAACCTTATATTTTCATTGAAATACGTAACCCTCATTACGTATTTCTTCAAAACCGTTTTTCTGTGAACTTTATTGCTGTGAAATTTCTCCGTTCGCTCTTTTCTTTGCATTTCATCCTTCTTCGAACCATTATTCAGGTATTGATGTTATTTATTTTTTGTAATCATTAAAATGCATGTTGAGCTTGCTTAAAATATATATACTGATACATGTTGAGCTTGTTTAAAATAATGCATGATGCATGTTGAGCTTGTTGATGTTATACTAAACTGCATGTTGAACTTGTTGTAGTTAAATGGATACAAACAGAGATTTAGAATGTCAAAATGAAGAAGTTGGCACCAGTAGGACTTATGAAAATGAAGTCAAACGTGGTGCAACTATCATGCAAAAAGTCATTAAAGCAAGGAGTAATGGCATTAAATTTGAGGTATACTATACTCTGTTTGTTGTGTATTTTTTTAGCTTTTTTTAATAGCATGTACTTACTATATGAGTTTATTAGGTTGGATGGAATGAAAGTGGTCAGCCAGTTGACCCCCACAGCGCAATGTTTGTGAGCTACATTGGGGCTGTTGTTCGTCAAAATA
>JBBPBR010000007.1:17944423-17955074 GCA_037974775.1 Cicer pinnatifidum | reverse complement strand
CGTCAAAATATTCCAATAACAATTGACGACTGGAGAGATAAGGCATTGAAGGATGCCAAAGATATCATCTGGAATGATATTCAAGTAAATTTTTTGATCCAATCTTTTGTCATTTATAAATATTTTCATTGAAATACTTTACTTATAATTTTTTTCATTGCAGACATCTTTTGTCCTTGATGAGGGACGAAAGAATTATGTATTGAGAGTTGCTGGCAAAATCCATCGTGGATTTAGATCGCATCTCTCAAACTTCTATCTTAAAGATAAAGAAGGAAACACAACAACTGAACCTCCAAAGATATATCGACATTATATATCAAATGAGGAATGGAAAGCGTTTGTTTCCAAACGTACTGACCCCGCGTTTGTCGTAAGTGATTAATTTATTAGCATTTGTGTGTTTTATTATTTATATTCGCATCGTATTTTAAATTTTTACATAATTGCTATTTTTTATATAGAACATTAGTAAGGCAAATCGCGAAAGGGAAAGCAACCCGACGCACCCATACAGAAGGTCATGTATGGGATATGCACGTCTAGACCAAAACCTTGTAAGTCAATGTAACATCAATGATGAGGGAATTTGTATTATAAACTATAGTTTCTAACTAATATTTTGTTTTATCGAATAGCGACAAGAGACCCAATCCAATCAACCGTTGGGTCGTCACATCTTGTGGAAGGAAGCTTGGGTAAATAAAGATGGAGTGGTTGATAACCAAAATGTTCAAAAAGTAATAGAACTTTGTGTAAGTATATTATGACTTTAATATTTTTCAATATTGTATTTATCACTTGAATACTTTTTAATATTGTATTTTAAAAATGCTAAGGAACTTAACTATTTTAATGTTACATGTATTGTAGGAGACCATCTCTCAAAGTTCTGAAAATGAAGAGGGCAACAAGGCTAGTTGCAGGGACATTTTGGGCAAAGTTTTTAATGTTCCTGAATATTCCGGTCGAGTTAGGGGGAAGGGATTTGGCGTAACTCCCATAAGCTTTTTTCCTCAAGAGAAGCGCCAAAAACCTTCCAACGAGGAAGTATTAGAGAAGCTCATAATCCTATTTGAGCAAGTGGCACAATTGGTGAATACGAACAAAGACAAGCAACTTCCTGTTCAGCTCCAAGGTGAAATACAAATGGAGAGTGAAAGCGGGAGTTGCAACGTCGGTTTGAAAATTATTCCCGAGGTAATTAATTACTTACTTGCTTATGTAATTACTTATGCATTAAACAATATTATATATTAACTGCACTTATGTTTTAACTATTGATTTAGGGTGTCACTTCATGTTTTCTATACTTGTCCTCGCCCACTCATCAGAAGGTGGGAAAAGCAAAATTGTACAATACTTTGGGAGAAGTATTGTACAATACTCCGATCCCAAAGGGCCATGTCAAGGTATCGCCTACTGTTGCTTTCGAACTAACTGCACCGTTGCCGATACCGGACAACGACGGAGATATGCAGACATTGGGCGAAGCTATTGGTAGTTACGTGGCATGGCCCACTAACCTTGTTGCCCTCATTAAAAGCCCTCCCAGAAACAAATCAGTTACGTCTCCCGATAAGGTTTGTCACATTTATTGCATAAGCTTTGTCAATTTTTTCAGATTCAATAAACTAACATTTAACCTCATTTTTGTAGGTCCAAATAAATAAATCACCCGCACATCCAAAAAAAAGCAGCAAACCTCAAAAATTGGAGGTTAATAGAGCTGCCAATAAAGTTGCCAAATTTGCAGCAATAAAAAAATTGGATCGTGGCAAATCAGTCGCTGCTGCTGCTGCTCCTAAAATAAGTCAGCCACGCCTTGGTAAATACGGGGCGTGTCTTGACATTCAAGTAAAAAAGAACCTATGCAGCAGCGACGATTCGCGCATGATACATATGAATAAAGAAATATTCGGAGAGGAGTATGAGGAATTATTCGACAAGGAGCACGTATACGAACTTCTCGAACATAAGGAGCTCAGTGCAACTGTAATGAGCTTGTATATAAGGTAAAAAATACTTTTAATTGCATTTATTGGTAATTAATTAAATGTATTGGTAATTAATCTAGTTTAAAATTTTCATTGAAGGTTTTTGCATGAGAAGGTCGTGTGCCCTAGGAAATTATCGAATAAATACTCATTCTTCTCTCCGCATAAAACGTCCATGTGGAAACTGGATGAAGACAATGTAAAGAAATACATTGTAAATATGTTTTTAGGAAATATTTCAAAGGATAAATTGTTCTTAGCACCATATAATTCAGGGTACGTAATTTTATCTTTTTTAATTGATGAGAATTTAATTTATTAGTTGTGTATAGACCAAATTGTGTAACCAATTTTTTGTTGTTGAAGGGCACATTGGGTGCTATTTGCAATCAATGCCGTCTCTGAAGTTGTATACTATTTGGATCCCTTGCATGGCGATTACAACAATCACTCCGAAATCAAGACTTTGTTCGACACGTAAGTAATATTCATTTATTTTTGTTACACGTATATATAAATAAGTGTTTGTTCATGCTAAAATAATCACATTTATTCATTCGATAGTGCATTAAAAGTTTTTCGAGCTCAAAGAGGTGCGGTAGTGTCGAAGCAAAAGTCTAATAATATTACATGGATCCCAATAAAGTGCCCTCGTCAAACAAACAACATCGACTGTGGGTACTACGTATTGAGATTCATGAAGGAGATTGTTGACAAGAATAAAACTATTATCCCAGAAACGGTACGGTATTTTGATTATATGATTTTCATATATAAATTATCTATATATTTGATACTAACTTAATATAATATGTTCAATTTTTATATTGCAGTACTTTGAAAATTCCAGTCCTTCATATTCTGAGCAAGATCTGATGGAATTAAAGGAGGAATGGTGTGAGTATGTGCTTGAAATGAAAATTATTTGATTTTCTGGGAAATAGCATGCTGCTGGGCAAGGGACTGAATATTATATGGTGCATAGTTATTATATGTATATGATCATAGGACAGTATATAAACTTGCATATGAATATGTTGTAAATTAGATTCAATGTATATTCATACCAAATATGTTGTAAATTACTGTGTTACAGGATAATATATATGTATCATATTGTGTGAACTGATTATGTTTTAAACTGATTATGGGCTCTTGTTCTGGTTCTGGTTGTGTTACTGATTCTGTTTCTGTTTTAACATGCACATGAATATGTTCTAAAATTACTAATTCTGGATGTGTTGTGTTGTGTGAACTAGTTCAAACTAATTTTGGATAAAAAGATAAAAGACAGCGCTTTATAAAAAAAGTGCCATAAAAAGCTAAAAAACGCTTTTAAAATATATACAGGGTTAAAAAAAAAAAAATAACACCTTTAACAACGCTTTTTATAAAAAGCGCTGTAAAAGGTACCCCAAATATGTATTATGGGTATGCTTTTTACAGCGCTTGTTACAAAAAAGCGCTGTAAAAGGTACCCCAAATATGTATTATGGGTATGCCTTTTACAGCGCTTGTTACAAAAAAAGCGTTGTAAAAGGTACCCCAAATATATGAAATATGGGTATGCCTTTTACAGCGCTTGTTACAAAAAAGCGCTGTAAACGGTACCCCAAATATATGAAATATGGGTATGCCTTTTACAGCGCTTGTTACAAAAAAGCGTTGTAAAAGGTGCATAATAAGCGCGCGTTATAAAGGGTGCCTTTAAGAGCGCTTTTTGAAAGCGCTGTTGTAGCTTTTACAGCGCTCGAATCTATAACGCTTTTTTTTTTGAAAAAGCGCTGTAGAAGGCTTAATAAAAGCGCTGTAAAATGCAATTTTTGGCGTAGTGTATAATTTTTAAATTCTAGGTGGTTGTGTGATAATGTTTAAATTCTCTATAATTGTCAATTACTTCATGCAAAAAATTTAAGTCTTGATGTCTAACTAATGTATGTTTGTGTAATTGGTGGTTGTGTTTTTTTTTTTTTTTTCAGAGTCCTGATGGTGATATCATCGACTTATGATTCATAAACAACCTGCTTTTGATCATCATTTATTAAAAGAACATAAACTATTGATATTTTGTTTTTAATTGACATAAGTAATATTCATAAATATTTATGTATTCAATTAAGTTTTAATATTTGAACTTTATAATTTAGAATTTTTTATCCATTTTTTATATACATGATCTTCCAAAAATACCAAAAGGATATAATCAAACTGGTATTTTGAATGTTAATTTTCAATTATGGAGTTTATCTGGTGAAACATGCCCTCATAAAACAATTCTAATTTTAAGAAACATAAATGATGATATCATGTGAAACACCGGCACTCATAATATATTTAAAAGAGAATGAATTAATAACGTTGTAAGAGCTAGACACGAGGTATGTTAATGACATGTTAATTCCAATGATATCGTTGTTATCATTTTCGTCTCAAAGTAAGAAGGTCTGTTTTGATTTCATTTATTTATATTAAGAAATTAAACACAAAGCAACATTACACAGTATGTTATTGCAAAAGTGAATGAGGGTAAGCACTACGGAGGAAAGGCTATCTTTAACGTGTGGGCCCCTCAGTCTCAACATCAGGGACAGAGCAAAACCTTGATCAACACCCTAGAAGTTGGTTGGCAGGCATGTTATTACTCTCATTAATTACTTTATTTTAATCACATCATTCATTTTTTCATTTTCTCTTCCACAAGTTTTTTCCTAATATTTTTATTTATTTTATCTGGAAACATTATTAGTATAAAGATTATAAATCATTTTATGCACTACTTTTACGATAGTTAAAATTAAAGTTAAAATTTTTATTGACCTATATATTAATTTTATATTAATTGTTATGACCATAAGAACTCTAGGTGGATAATGTATCATTAAACTATTTATAAATGCAGTCAAGTTGGTGTCAATTATCTCTCTTTCATTTTTATCAATGTAAATATGTAGATAATTTTGTATTTTAAATTTTAGTGATCAGACTAAGTTCGGGTAATTTTTATCCAGGTATATTCAAGGCTTTACGGGGACAACATCCCTAAGTTATTTATCTATCGGACAGTAAATAATTTAATTGAAGTAAAGTATATGAAAGAATGTACATTTTTTGATCGAATTTTTTTTATTATAATATTCTATTTTAAAATTTTGACACCAAAATTTTAAAAAAAAATTACCTAAATGCTCTCCTTTTTAAATCCAATAGATGATCACATCTTAGGCTTGCGATGAGTTGAAGGAAAATTTGTTTTCCATAATAGACGGCCGCATCCTTGGGATGCGACTATGTGTAACACCCTAAATTTTATATTAAACTATTTTATTAAGTAAGTACGATTTTAAATAATTAATTTATGATAATAAATTTTCGGACTAATTTTTGTTAAATAGGTGATTTATATGGTGTGCTAGTTTTATAAATCTTAGATTACATGAGCGATATAAGTAATAAATATTATATTTTATTATTTGATATATGTTTAAAAAGTAATAGTATTTTTGTGTAATATATATATTTTAAAGAAAAATATTTGATACGATTTTACGTGTATATAAGTGTACCCAATTAATGTATTACTTTTAAGTGCTCTTGACTGATGTTAAATATGCACGTAGTTATATTTCAATTATTTATAACAATTTTTTATTTTTAGTTATTTTTTTTTATAAATAATTATCTTGAGACAGTAGTGATATTGTGTTTGATTTACTTTATTTTTATATATTTGTTATGACATTATGATTTTATATATATTTGTTAAGATTTAGTAATTAATATAAAGTGTTGATGTTACATTTATTATTTTTTTTTAATTTGGACTATTATCTAATGATGGTAATATTTTAATTTGAGTATTTGAAAAAAAATATTATTATAGTGATTATTTTAAATATGAGATTTTGGTTATTAATATATTTTAAAAGTTTAATTATTTTATTTATATATTATTAGTTTTGAAATAGTAATAATACTTTATTAATGAAATTGTGTTTTAAAAAAAATAAAATAAAACTAGTAAAACCTAAAAGGAGACCAATGCGTTTGATTCATGTATGAACCCTAATTGTTAATAAAATAAAACACACAAAAAAGGGAAGGGAGTTCAAAGGGCAGCCGTAAAACCAAAGAGGAAACACAACAATAATCCTATCGTTTGACAACGATGATCGATAACTGTTCCAGAAAACTTTCTCCATTTTCGCCCAAACTTAAGTATGTTATTTCATTCATTTAACTCGTTAATTAAACATAATTTTCCAGATTTTTAACAACTCCAATTTCTTTTTGTTTGGTTTGTCAGCCAGCAACAATGGTTCATGAGCTCTTAGAGTTCCAACCAAATCTTCTAATTTCATGTTGGTCAAATCTCTTGCTTCTGTAATGGCAGTTACCATTGGTCTCCATTCTTTTGGTAAACTCCTTAGGATTTTTCTTATCCTTTCTTGAACGGAGTATACCTTTCCAAGTGATCTCATATTATTTAATATAATTGTTAACCTTGAGAACATTTCATCAATGGTTTCCTCCTCCTTCATTTCGAATAGTTCAAAATCTCTTACTCCCATGTCTATCCTTGCTTCTTTTACATGGCTTGATCCTTCATGATGGATCCTTAGAGTGTCCCAAAGCTCCTTAGCGTTTTTTCACTCTTCAACTCTGTCATACTCTTCGCTGCTCAAAGCACACGTTAGAAATAAATGAGCTTTAGAGTTTAGGAGTACCTTTGCATTTTCATCAGCCGTCCATTGTGCTTGAGGTTTCTCATCGGAGGTTGCGTCTGTGTTGTTGGTTCTGATAACGTGATCTCTATTTTCCACCACATACCACATGTTGTTGTCTTGTGAAATGGGAAATAGTCTCATCTTACCTTTCCAGTGGTAGTAATCTGTACCATCAAAGTAAGGAGGTCAGCTGGATGATCCTCCTTCAGGAATATACTTAGTTTTTGACATTTTCCTTTTGGATCTTTTTCTCTTACACTGTTAGGTGTATTTTTTTAGAGAACCTTGCTCTGATGCCAAATGATGTAGCTAAATATCACTAGAAGGGGGGTTGAATAGGGATTTTGCTGTTAAAAATAATTTTCCAGTGTTTTTAAAACTATCCTCTCGTTGAGGATGGCTAGCTCGAGGATGAGATTTTCAAAACGTCATATCTGAGTTGAGCAAAAGAGTAACAGTAGAATATGAGAGAGACACAAACAATTTTATACTGGTTCACCCAAAGATGGCTACGTCCAGTCCTCACACCTTGTGAGATTTTACTAACGTTCAAACAGATCAACCTCACGTTGAGGATGATTACAAAATGTGTATTCTTTAGCTTCACCAAGCTTACAATCAATTTTCAAATATTTCCAAGTGTATCTCACTAGGAAATTACAAAGTAATATGAGAGTGATTGATACTAATACTTTATCAAAGGATTTTCAAAAATATAGTGTAGGATCAAAGAAAGTATGAAGTGAGGATGGGTGTTTTGCTCTTGATAGCTTTAAGATGCTTGATCTTTTTATGCAAGTGTGTTGTGTGTCATCTGATGGAGAGCTTATTTGCATTTTATAGAGGTCCAAGCTCTTTGATGACCGTTGGAACTTATTTCAAATGTTCCAAGTTTTTCATCATAATTACAGAACTGCCATTGAGTCTTTTCTAGCCCAAGCAGCTGCCATCCTCGCGCATGCACTTTCTTGTAACTTGATCTTGGCAAGTCCTTGTCTATTCTCTTTTATCAGAAGTGCAAAGTTGTTTCTTTGACCATATGAGCTGTAACCTTTTTGAAATCTTTAAGGTATAGGTTGATTTTAGCTTTTGAGGTGATGTTGACAAGAGAGAGAAAGCCATCCTTTTACATATTACATTCACATGTGATCTTCTATTTTTGGCTTGTTTCTTGTTGCCTTTCTTTAACTTGACTTCTTCATGTATTCATTCGTGAAAGCACAATTAATAGTCTGATTTTAGCCTTTGCAAAAGCTTGATGGGTTGCTTTCAACTTTGTTGAACCATCCTCAGCCTAGTTTGCCATCCTCTGAATTCTAGATTTAGCTATATTCATCCTTTTCCTTTGACCTTCTAACTTTTGATTTCAAATAATTTATTTATTCATTGTTTGACATTGTTGTGCATTTCTTTAATGAACTAAAAGCATTTGTTCTGGTGAGGGCACAAATTGTGCAGATCTGGAGATTTTTCAATTCGCTGGCCATCCTCACGGTTTTCCATCTTCAGCAATTTCCATCCTCGCGGTTTTTAATTGCAGCAATTTCCATCCTCGATATTTTCTATCCTCAGATTTGAATCATATTTTTCTCCTTTTGTCTTAATGATTAACAACCTATTTTCTTATATGAATACACTCAAGAGCACATGTTAGTCATTAACCACAATCATAATCTCTTAAGTAATTTTGTTATCATTAAAATCATTTGAGAGATTTTGTCTCAACAATTATGTCATGGCGTATGCATCTTAGTGGGTTGTGTGGGAATGTTTGAATTTGATGATACATCATTATGTCATGGCATATGCATCTTAGTGGGCTATGTGGGAATATTTTATTTTGATAATTCACCATCATGTCATGGCATATGAATCTTCGTGGAAGTTGCCTTTTGTGACAAGTGTTTTCTCCCCATTGGTATGAGTAATTTTACGTGTGGAAGTTGCCTTTGTGGTAGGTTTATTTTTCTCATTGACATGAGTTATTTTCTGTGTGGATGTTGCCTTAGTGGCATGTATTATATCCGGATTATATAGTTATTAGGAGCATGCATAACATTGCATTGTCTAGTGATTTTTTGATTGTGGTTAATGTGTATTTAATGTGATAATAACTTATCTTAGACGATTTTATGTTATAATGAGATATTGATTCTCCTTGAGTGATTTTGACTTTATAATATGATTTTTTTTTCTTGAAATGCTTTGATATATTGTGTTGTGTTTGATACGATTATGTGTTGATTATTTGTGTGTTCTTTTTACTTATATTATATTATCAACATGATTTTAAAACTAACCTCCTTAGGTTAATAAGTCTTGAAATTCAAGTTTGGGAGAAGGTCCTCTCTGTTAGGTTATATTGGGAATGAGAGTTATAAGTCGTATTTTACTTATTTAATTAGAAACGACTTTTTGTATGAAAACCATACAAGTACTACTAAGTATATGAAATTAAATTAAGAAATTATAGTTAAATCAAGTTTATTGAGATTGCACTTTTCTATAGGAAGAAAAAGATTAAAGTATTCAATTTGTATTTTGAGAAACATGATATTCTAATAACTCATACAAGTTTCTTTTCTTTTGAAGTAGTTTGTATTTATCCCCTGCGAATTTTAGTAAAAATATGATATAAATTATTATGCATATTGTTTTGTGGTTTAGAATTTACTAATTATTTAAAAGAACAGTAGTTTATGTATTCTTACTTAAATAATTTTTCAAAAGTATTGTCGTAATTTTTCTAAGTAATAAGTATTTTTAAGTAATGATTTGTATCAAAAATTTGGGGCGTTACATTATAGTATTAGAGCAGGTCTGTCAAATCCGACCGAGTGAGTCAAGTGTCGGTTTAGTTTTAGTAAGATGTCAGTTGTGATTGCTTGTGAATTGTGTTCATTATTTGATTTTTACCTAATGCTATTGAGTTTTGTGCCATATGTTTTTCCATGAACGTAGTGTTGGGGAGTCCAGAGGGAGCACAATATTCGGAATAGGCTAAACAAGGATTAATAAGAGACTTAGACACTACATCTCAACCCAAAACGACTTAGACACCACATCTCAACCTAAAACCTTAAGACATTAGGTTTATGGGTCATTCTCCTTATGTATCTAATACAGCCTCCATTCCTGGTCAATGTGGGACTAAACACTCATAATTGAATACCCTACAATCTTTCCCTCAATTATGAATCCCCACCACTAGACTTGATCCACTTGATCACCGAGTCCTTTATTGACCACTAGACTTGATCCACTTGATCACTGAGTCCTTTTTGGTCCACCACTAGACTTGATCCACTTGATCCAAATCCTTTATTTTGCTCCCCCACCAAGCCAAACCAGGCTCTGATACCACTTTGTTGGGGAGTCCGGGAGAGCACAATATTTGGAATGGGCTAAACAAGGATTGATAAGAGACTTAGACACCACATCTCAATCCAAAACCTTAAGGCATTAGGTTTATCGGTCATTCTCCTTATATATCTAATACAGCCTCCATTCCTGGTCAATGTGGGACTAAACAGTCATAATTGAATACCCAACACGTACATGTCTTGTGAATTAATTGTCATGTAATTGGAAAAATTACTTGTTATCTATTCATTGTTGCTTAAATATTTTGTTTGGTGAATTTGATGTCTTACTTGAGTAACCAAGTACTTCTTGAAATTGCCTTATTAATTTTTCTGAATTTTAATTGATTTGGATGTTTATATTATCTTACTCTTGAAAAATCATGTTGTGGTTAACTTCTTAACTAAAAACAATTATGTTTCCTTGCTTTATATTAAAAAATTACAAATGACAATTTTTATTGATTAGTTGTGTGTTAGAAATTGTTAATTTTTGTTTATGTTAATCTAAATTGTTGTGAAATTATTTAATTTGTTTAATTAAGTGTCAATCTACTATTTTTTTTTT
>JBBPBR010000007.1:17914233-17927946 GCA_037974775.1 Cicer pinnatifidum | reverse complement strand
ATTTCTAATTTGAAACTAATTTTTTAAATTTTCAGTTTACACCTATTTCCTTTTGTTATTTATATTTTTCCCCCAAATATTTTGAAACCTATAGAAATGACTCAATTCTAAATCTGCAATTTCTCTATCCAATCAAAATTTATAAATGAAGATAATTTAACTGAAGCATTTGAATTGTTCATAATTTCAAATCCTTTATAATTTTCAATTACTTCATCCAAATAATTTATGTCTTGTTGTCTATTTTAATGATATGCTTGTGTAATTGGTGGTTGTATCATAATTTTTAAATTCTTTATAATTGTGAATTACTTCATTCAAAAAACTTTAAGCCTTAGTGTCTAACTAATATATGCTTGTGTTTCTTTTTTCAGAGTCCTGATGGTGATATCATCGATTGTATTATGATTGATAAACAACCTGCTTTTGATCATCCTTTATTAAAAGGACATAAAATATTGGTATTTATTTTAATTAACATAAAGAGTATTAAAAAATATTTGTGTATTCAATTAAGTTTTAATATTGTAACTTTATAATTGAGAATCTTTTAAGCATACTTTTATATACAGGATCCTCCAGAAATACCAAACGAATATAATGAAACTTTCGATGACAATTTTCAATTGTGGAGCTTATCTGGTGAATCATGCCCTGACAAAACAATTCCAATTTTAAGAAACAAAAAAGATGGTATCATATCAAGACCCAACTCTAGTAATATATTTGAAAGACAATCAAGTAATAGAGCTGTAATCGAACACGAGGTATGCCAATGACATGTTAATTCCAATGATATTGTTGTTATCATTTTCGTCTTAAAAGAAAGTCTCTTTTGATTTCATTTATTTATATCTTTGTGCCAACATTACACAGTATGTAATTGCAAGAGCTTCCGACGGTGAGTACTACGGAGGAAAGGCTATCTTTAACGTGTGGGCCCCACATGTGGAACGTGGTGAATTTAGTCTAGCTCAAATGTGGGTCGCCTCTACCTCACCAGCGCCACCAAATCTCAACACCATTGAAGTTGGTTGGCAGGCATGTTATTACTCTCATTAATTAATTTATCTTAATCAAATCATTCATTTATTCATTTTCCTCTTCCACAATTTTCTTCTAATATTTTTGTTTATTTTATTGGTGAACATTATTAGTATAAAGATTATAATAAATCATTTTATATACTACTTTTATGATAGTCAAAAAATTTATTGATCCATTTTATATTAATCCTTATGACTATAAAAAATTATTTAAATTGATAATGCATCAAAATTTAACTATTTTTAAATGTACTCAATTTGATATCAACCATCTCTATTCTTTTCATCAATGTAAATACGTAGATAATTTTGTATTTTAATTTTTAGTCATCAAACTAAATTTAAGTAATTAATTTTGTATTTTAATTTTTAGTCATCAAACTAAATTTAAGTAATTTTTTTTTCAGGTGTACCCAGGACTCTACGGCGACAATCTCCCTAAATTATTTATTTATTGGACGGTGAGTAATTTAATTAAAATAAAGTATGTGGAAACGTATACTCTTTCTATTCTACATTAAAAGTTAAAAAATTTGTCAAATCTTTGTCACTTATTTTTATAATCAAAAGTTAACTTTTGAAATATTTAATATGTTTGTTGAGTGTTTACCATTTAATAAGTAGTACTTCTCCAACTCACCATATTCAATATAGTTGACAATTTGAAACACATTAAGAAAATATATAAAGATAAAGAGAAAAAATAATACTTATACTAAATTATCATTTATTACATAATTGTATACTTACAGTAATTTAAATACATAAGAGAAAATATTAAATTAAGAAAAAATGCATGTAGTACTAATTAGAAAGTCCAAATGAAAAAATACAATCAATATTTTTTATAGCTCTAAATATTAGAAAAAAGTAAAATATATTTAATTTGAATTTAGACCAAATATATTTGACTATTTAAAATCAGAGAGACTATAACTTAAAAACTTGAAAGTGTAATTATTTTGCTACAGTGTTTTTACAAAGAGATAAATTATTGTCGAATTGTAGTACTCCCCAATTTATATTTGCTTCAAGTGTGAAATACACATTCATAAAAAAAAAATTGATAATTGTAATCAATATTTCAGGCTGATGGATATAGAACAACTGGATGCTACAATTTAAAATGCCCGGGCTTTATTCAAGTTAGCAGGAAGTATACACTTGGAGGAACACTTTCTAAAATTTCTACATATAATGGAAGACAATTTGTTTTTCCCGCAATGGTCTGGAAGGTAATATTCTTCTCCAATCACCAAATTGATCTTAATTAGAAGATTATGAATATCCTGGTTTATATATCATTCTTTCATTTGTTTCGTATGACTTTAAAAATGTCATTTTCATGTTCTTTTTTCAACTCAAGTTATCCTAATACTGAGCTCCTCTCATATTATTTATTCCTTCATTTTTATATTATTACCTTAATTTCTTTCCATGTTACCAAGCTTGCATGTAGCTTTTAATTAATGATTATGTTTATGTTTGAGTAACTTTGTCATGAAACAAAAGGTTACGTTTTAAGTTTTTTACTTTTGATTATTTTTTAGGATCCAAAGACTAAGAATTGGTGGCTTAGGATTGCAAATGAGATACTTGGGTATTGGCCAACCTCCTTGTTGCCACTCTTAAGGAATCATGCAAATAGTGTTTATTTTGGTGGAGAAATACTAGATAGTGGGCCAGCATCGACTCACACTACCACCCAAATGGGTAGTGGACATTTTGCCAACGAAGGTTTTGGTAAAGCTGCATACATTAAAAATCTACAAATTGTGGATTTTAACAACTACTTGGCTCCATTACCGAATCCACAATTTGACTCAAGACTACCAAATTGTTATGATATAGCACATAGGCTTAGCAAATTTTGGGGCATTTACATGTACTATGGTGGACCTGGCAGAAATGGTAGATGTCCCTAAGAGAACAAGTAATATAGTGTTAGAAGTATAAATGTGAACATTATTTTGAAATAAAATCTCTTTTTGGAGATTGTGATGGATTATTAATTTATCATATTCATGAGGTGTTAATTCAAGAATTTGATATTGTAATCACAAATAATAAAGTTTGAATTTTTTGGAGTACAATTATATAATGATCATTATCAATAATTTTATTTAATAATAATAATTTCCTCATTCCCAATAATTAAAAAAAAATTATTTATTAGTTTTTACGTTCAAATTAAAGTTCTTTTTGTTCATTTTCCATATTCAAAGATCATCAATTGATGGTAACATTACCATTTAGACTCTTTGTAAATGTCTAAAGAGAATAAAAATCAATTATACAAGATGCCTTGCTTCCTTCTCCATGGCCTTCCTCAGTACAATGCTCATAAGGCAAATTTTTCTAGTGCAACTCATTCGTGGATTGGATCAACAACTATCTAATTCCATCATTATTGACAACAATCAGTTATAAGAAAATATTATTAATTAAATTATAATTAATTTGAATTAAGTATTTTATTATGTGTTGGACTTTTGTTGTTGAATGGATTCTAATAAGTTAAACTATTATATTAAGCTAAATGAGAGGTCACTACTCTCAATTGTTTAGCTATTTAATCTTTATCCCATCAGATGATTATCGTTAAGTCTAAAATTTTAATTATAAAACGTTAGACTGCAATGAAGATAGTTCACCGTTCATCATTTTCTCTCCGTCAACTATCTCTCGAATTCTAAAAGTACGTCGTTCTCGAATATTCTTGTTAACCGAGATATGTTATAATTTGTATATATGAATACAGTTCCACTATTGAAATCTCACAGTTCCAACACAAATGGAGTAGTCCGAACGAATTGATACGTTTGATAAAACTACTAATCTTACAAAACCCGTGAATAACATGAATATCATCTTGAACCGCTATAAAAAAAACGAACCCCTATAAGGTGACAAATATTTGTCCTTACCCTCTAAAAAGGGAAATGATTTGGTTCAAAAAATATAAGACTTGATTCAATTGCCTTAAGAGTGGAATTACTTAACCAACAATTCATGTAGGACTACTATATTTTAAATCATTTTAATTTATTTATTTTCTATTTTGAAATGTATAAAGATAATTTATTAAAAAAATATAAGTATTAGGTACAATAAGAATAGTATCAAAACTTTATTTTCTAAATTAATGTCTACGTGATTGTTTAATTAATTATTATATTAATTTCATTAAAACTCTCATGTATGTCTATCCGTTTTTTTAATGCATTAATGTTTATTAATTATCAAAATATTTTTTATGTAAATTAAATTAAATATTTCTCATGACGGGGAACCATCTAAGTAGGATAAACCCTATAATAGTTCACCTTAAACCATACAACTAATACATAATATATTTTTATATAACTATAATATTAACATATTATATATACCTAACATATCATGTAAATGGTTAAACAACTCCATTCACACAATCACGTGTTTATGTATACTGTAAAAATTACATGATGAACGTAACTATAATACAAATATATTCAGCTGAAATATTCAATTCTATATAATAAATATCATGAAGATTAATAACCTTCAACATATTCACTACAATACAATGAAAATAATAATTTATTCATACTTGTACATATATGAGTAGTTATATCTATAAATCTTTGAAGCCACTTTCAATAATCACAATAAAATTTCAAATAACTAATTATTCAAATAATTAACATTCCATTTTAAATCCATCATAACATACTTTAAGAATCCATACACACAAATTTAAAGGACTCTATGAAACTATTTATCTATATTTGCGGAGCTAACATAAATGAAAAGAAAAATTGGTAAAAATTAAATCCTTTTATCTACATCAAACCTATCACACAACTTATAAAGAGTATCAGTTAAACTTTTCCAAAACTTCTGATTACAAAAGTCACTAAAACTCCTTACCACTTGGTCAGAGGCAATGTAACTAGAATATAAGAACTGCAATCATTAACCTTTGACTTCACATTGCAAGAACTCGTTAAAGTTCGATACACTGTAGCAAATCTAAAAAATTGTTGGCCTTCATGGTAAAATCACAACACAAACATATTGAATGAGAATAACATACGCACAAAAACACACAACATTGATTTGTCTATTACCCGCCAATATTAACGCTCAATTCAATTAACTTACGATCAAGCACATATTAAACACAATGTCATCACATAAGCAACCACATAACAACAATGCACATAATACACATATTCTAGTTACTCCACTAATGCAAGTACAAATAAGATGCAATGTTACCTAATCATCAACTAATTTTGACACATGGATACTACTTCAGGTTAGTGTAAGCAAATAAGCTACCTTTTCAACAACAAACTAAAGAATCTAGTCGGTAAGGTGTTAGTACAAAACTAGAGCGTCCTAGTAGTTTCAATCTCATCTTTCACATAAGACCTTCCTGCTAACATCTCGCAACACCTCAATGTGGTCGTCTCCTTTATATGCAAACGTAAAGGAGATTATTAACAACATCATTGTTAAATGACAACCATCCTATATTACGACGTTAGTTCATTTACAACAGATCAACTTATTAACAAAATCTCAACCAATATTTTCATATATATTATATATGTGTCTTTTAGTAATTTTTGTAATTTATTATTTAATTAATAATTTATTCTATATGTAAAGAAAATAAATTAAAAGTCACCACTCTCTATTTTACCTGAATAATTATAACTTTTATTTTTATTTAATTGTTTTGACATGACAATTACATGAGGATGATTTATGATGTGATTATTTTCTAAATGGACTATTGTGCATTTTTATTTGATCAGTTTTGATAATCATGAAATTGATGTCTTAGATATGTTTGCTTTTATTTTGTTATGTGTGAGTGGTATTTTTGTCTTGCTTGATTTATTTCAGTTGATAAAATATTAGTTGAATTATTTAATTAAATTAAAATTTATAAAGTTATACTATTTGTTAGTTTTATTTATGATCAAATAAGTATTCATTTTAGGAGATATTATAGAGTTAGTAAAACTCAACCTTTATATATAAGTGTTTTGAAAATATTTTTGGTCCATCCAAAAAAAAATTAGTGACTTGATTCATTGTTTTACTCTCCTTATGACTAGATTTTATGACAATTTATTGTGTTTTCTTTGCATAATGTGCATTAACTCATTTTTAACACCTTTAATTTATTTTTAAAGGAAGATTGTAAATTTAATTATGAATTTCTTTTTGGTGCAATTAAGAGATGACTAGTCTCCTTTTTGTATTTCGAATTCATCTCTTTTAAATTAAAATTAAAATTTTATTTTAATTGTCTACAAAAATAATTTTATGTTATTTTTGGTTTCGTAACTATTAGATAAAAAAATTGAAAGAGTGATGTGACACCCTTTAATTTATTTATAAAATTAAAATAAATAGTGTGACACCCTGCAATATATGGTGAACTTTATTAGTTGATCCTAATTAACTCATACACATGATTTCAATTGACTTTGTAACAACCTAATAAAATTAAATAAATAATAATTATTGGTAGCATAATTTTGGAATTAAGTGCACTTCAATTTTAGACAAGAACTCAATCGTAATATTGCAATGTAAATAGCTACATTTCCATTAGGCCTCTTGCTGTCACACCTATTTGTCATTCGTACATTTCTAAAATAATTTTCTAAGTCATAAATCCCAATATCTATCGGTGTTGAATTCATCATTGCCTCATGGGCTATTTCTTATTCAAATTTAGAGACGTTAAGAAAGAAAGCGCCTAAGGTAAGGGCTTTTCCCCATGCAGAGTTAGGCTAGATATTAAATTAGCAGTTCGTAGGATATTGATATGATGTCTGGATATCTTAAAAGAAAAAAGTTGATTTTATTTTTTTCGTAAAGAAATTAACTATAATGTTTTGATTGTCTCTTTTGAGTAATACATCTATCTTGATGAACTTAATTATAGAGTTATATTTTATTATTATCCCTTGATAAATATGTTTGTAGTGAAAATGTTTAGTGCTTTACGTGTTTTAGAGTATTTAATTATAAAGTTATAATTTTTATAATGACATAATTAGTAATATGTTTATTATGATATATTTGATTTTATTTGTTGACCTTTGAGTATTTTAAATTTAAAACTTGACTTTTATGAACAATATATGTGTCTTGAGAAAATTGATGACAATTTTATATTTCTTTAAATTTAATAATATGAGAAAATTGAATATTGAATGCATTAATGAATAGTCCATTTTTAGAATGCTGAAAACTTTATAGTGAAAGAAACGAAATTTATGTTGCTATTGTATTCTTGGTGATATGGGTTTTAATGGTTATCAATAACATGTAGTCAAATCGAATCTTAAGGATTATTAAAATGAAAGTGGTGATTTTGATATATTTATTCACGTGCATATTTGATGTGTTGAAGTTGTTGAGTTATAACTATGAACATCCATGAGAATATAAATTTAATGTCTTATATATGTGATTAAAAAAAGTTAATCTAAAATACTTTGTCTTTGTGGTTGTCTAAGTGGCTGGTGATTTGTGTTTTAAATGTAATTATCTTTGTGGTTGCCTAGGTGGCTGGTGATTTGTGTTTTAAATATTTGTTATCTTTGTGGTTGCCTAAGTGGCTGGTGATTTGTGTTTTAGTTATTGTTATCTTTGTGGATTGCCTAACTGACTGATGATGTGTGTGATTATTTAAGTGAGTGGTGACTTGTACATTTTGAGCATCATTATCATTTCATGACATATCATATGCATCTTTGTGGACGCATGTGTGGCTGGTTTAATTTTCCCCATTGGTATGAGTGACTTCTATGTGGACGCATGTGTGGCTGGTTATATCCGGATCATATATGTTTAGGAGCATGCATAACTTATATACATTTTATTATTATTTTTATTTTGATTTAACTATTTGCTCTATGGGTGTTACTTATTTAGATACATTTTATGACTTTTGATATATCTTTGAGAACTATTAAATAATCAATTTCTTTAAATCTTTTACTACAAAAGGATTTTATATTCATATTTTATGGTTGTTATTTTATTATTTGGTTTAATTTTGCTGTGGGATGAACTGACCCCTTACACCAACATTTAGGTACTAATGATCTCAAAAAGTTGAGTTGCGTGAATGATGTTTGGTTGGTGCACGCGCGTGGGAAAATGAGACTTTTATTTAAAAATAATGTTTTATATTACTAAAATTTTTGTGGTACATTGTAAAGTGATTTACTCGTCATCATTAACTTTTAATAAAAATGTGGAAGTGATTTTTTATTCCAATTGAATGTTCTTAATTTCAGTTAACATTGTTTCTTTTGAATCTCACTTAAAGAGAATTTATTTTATTTTGGAGTATAAATAAATATTGATCTAACAATTGGAATATTAATTTTGCAAATAAATGAATGAATAGTATTTTAGCAAATTGCATTATGTTCTTTTACAAAAAAAAAATATATCAAGTCATTTTCTAACGCATCTTTAAATTTTTACATGATCAATTATTCATAAGAAAAAAAATTATAGTTGTTTCTAAAAGAAAATAAATATTTTTAAGTAATTTTTAAATCAAAAATTTGAGACGTTACAGTGTTCATTTAAATCAAATCAAGCTATCAACATCTACCCCGTAGAAAACACCTAGTCCATACTGCGACTCGTATGTCATAAGAGTTTAATTTTACATCAACGACAAACATATGGTACAAACATAGATATGTCAAATATCATCAAAAATATAACATTCAAGTTATCATTTCATCATCATTATATTTTATTCTAATATATATATATTATCTTATTAGTCATATATTATTATTCGTTAATAATTACCTTTGTACATCATCATCATCAATTCACCAAGTTATTACTAATTATTGAGTAATTAAATAATATTTATTAATAATTAAATAACTTTTATTAATTATCTAATAACTTCAACACCATTAACATAAATAATTAGTAAACTAATATTACTTAAAGTATCACATAACCATTAATGTCTAATTAAATAATTGTCTAATTGATTTCTTATATCCTAAAAATTGATTCTACTGCACCTCGAGAAATAAATTACATCTCGATAGAAATATATATACAACAACCATCATATGCCACATAGCAACAACACATATATCCAATAGTACACAATTACCATGAACTACAATTATTAAACACACAATTTAACGCATAACCATAAAGGATACATCAATTCATAAGTTTAACACATATAATCATACACATTTATTATGCAATCACACATATGTGATCTTCCATACAAAGTAAACCCTGTACCTGATTAATGAATTTTGATCATGAAAGGTAGTTTACAAATTTATGAATCCTACATGGATTATGGGTCTTAAAATCAACAATAATTATTCATGATGAAATAATACAATGATCACTTCAAATTATGACCTCAAACAATGAATTGAGAACAAGAACCATGGTGAAGGCAAGGTTTTTAAGAAAGAATAAGAAAAAAAAAGCATAAATCATATTTTCGTGACTTACTAAACAAATTTTGAATAGCGAGTATGACAATCAGTTATAACTCTGATTCGTCTGGTTGTTTAGCAACAACCAAATTTGAATTCAGATAACAGATGAGAAAGTTATGAGCATTTTAATGTTTCTCTCAAATGTCACAAATTTTGTTCACCAAAGCAAGGTATACAAATTTGGCCTCTACTCAAGTTAAAATAATGGTTATAGAATTGTAAGTCAATTTTGTTGTACCGTATCTGAAGGTGTAAACACGAGAAAGAGTTGAATTGTGTTCGACTAAGTTGGATTGTTTTTGCTAATTTATTTAAAACTAGTTTGATTTTGATGACTTACTTATAATAAAAGTAGTAGCAATCGGGTTAAGTGATCAAAGTAGAAGTAAAACATGAATTTCAGAATTAAAGTGACACAAGATTTTATCCTAGTTCACCAACAATTTGGTAGTTACGTCCAATCCCTCCATTCAAAAGGATCTAATCCACTAATTCAAAATTTGAATACACAATACCTGACACTACAAGTCAGTCTTCTCAAAACAACCTAACATCTACAGACTTTTTTAGGAACAAAAACACCTTGACTCCTACAAGTCAAGTCTTCTCAATACAACTTTAAAGCCTAAAGATTACTTAAAGGCTCACAAAACCTTTACACTAAAAGTCAAGTCTTCTCAACACAACCTGAAAACCTGCAAGTTGCTTGATGAACACAAAAGTCATTATCGAGTTGGGTTACAAGAGTTTGGAACAAATAGGTTTGCTTTTAACAAGTTGATTGCAACAACGACTCTCAAACTATAAAATACTTGGAAAATATTTCTTTTGAGCAAGTGTTTCTCTAGATCTTAACCTTATGAACTATAATGACTTAGAAAATTTTGTGCTTGTGAGTTCTCTTATATTCTTCTTTAGCCTTGAATAACTATTTATAGAATAGGTTAGGGTTTCTCCTTTGTCCTTTCAAAATCTAAATCATATCTTTGCAAATAATATAAATGTATCTTCGTGTGAGTGTTTCTTCTTATAAATAGTTCTTGATCATAGCTTCTTGTAAATAATATATTCACACGTTCTTGTAGATAAATTTTGATCAAATCATATTATAAATAATTCATATTTTGTTGTTATAAATTTTAATCCAATCTTCTTGCAAATAATTCATATCTTCTTGTAGATAAATCTAGATCAAATCTTCTTGTAAATAATTAATATCTTCTTATGATAAATCGTGATCAAATCTTCTTGTAAATAAATCATATCTTTTTATAGATAAATCTTGATAAAATCTACATTTTGTAAATAATTCATATCTTCTTGTGATAAGATCGTGATCAAATCTTCTTGTAAATAAATCATATCTTTTTATAGATAAATCTTGATCAAATCTACATTTTGTAAATAATTCATATCTTCTTGTGATAAGATCATGATCATATCTTCTTTTTAACTTGATCCAAGATTTTCTTCAATTATAAATCTAAATCAAATCTTATTTTAGATTGTCTTTAAAAACGCAAATCGTCTTTCATACTCTTGCTTGATTTGAGATAGAAATTAGGTTGTTCTTGGATCTTCACAAGTTTTTTGATACGATAAGTGTTCTTTTCATACTTAATTCTGTCAATTTCATTCGTTGATTTTCCATAAGAGGCATTGACTTTCTTGTTGGAAGGAGATGTTGTTTTTCTTAAATAATGATAGTAAAAGGCATAATTACATGACATAGAATTAGTGGTTTTGGGCAAATGTCCTTGTTGAAACTTTAGAGTCAATGCAACATCAGAGACTGCATATCAGAGACAACATTTTAAGTGTGATGTACCATTTTGATCAATGGATTGTGAATTTTGAATTTGTGATTTGAACATTTTAAGTGTGATGTACCATTTTGATGTACCATTAGTTTGTGCACATCAAAGACATGCAAAAACTTTAGAGGCATGCTTCAAATTCAATCTTCAGAGGAAGTCTTCTGACTCGGTTTCCGAGTCATTCTTCAGAGGCCGTCTTTTGACCCAATTATCAGACTCAAACATAAGACATATACGTCATATCTAGACATTAGGGGCAATCTTCGTAACCTTCAAAGACACGTTACTTTCAAATATATATCTTTAGAGACAGACACATATACTTTGTGGTCCTATGATCTCATCATCTAGTCACTTCCTCTATTAGCTTCATTTGGCACCTTCCTCTGATTTTGTTCTTTCAATTTTTGCATACTTAATAAAATTATTAATCCAAATTTATTATTCTCATAAAATACTTTTGTTAATATAAAAACTATAATTGAAAAGTCAACTTGGTTTCAACAAGATCCAAGTCGTTTAAATATGTTTGAGACATATTTTAAACTGAAACCCATAAAAATTTCATTTTTGTTACACCATAACTTGAGCTATTTCAACCATAACTTGAGCTAAAAGACTCTTACTGACGTGTTATTTGTAGCATTAGAAGCTAAGAAAATATCCAACAAAAAATATAGAAATAGTCATAAGCTAAATGAAGTGTATATATATTCTAAAAATCCATTTCCAGGTTCAAGCGACACATAAATATCACAATTTGAGTTGTTTTGCTTTTTTAAAAAGGGTATCTTGAATTATATATGTCAGATTGGGAGTAAAATCATGGTCAATTAAAAGATAAGATGAAGAGCTACAACATTAATTCAGGGATCATATCCTAATTTTTTCATTAAAGAGAACTAAATATACACATTAAAATATTTGATTTGGGTTACTAAATTTTGTATCGAATTAGAATTAATACAAAATCCTTGAGTTGCTACAAACATCATAATTACTTATTGAATCTCTTTAGAATTTCACTCATTTTTATAAAATACACGCAATAGAATTTTCCAAATCAACTGTTAATAATAATTATGAATGAAAGATCAAATGACTTTAAAAAATTTTAAAGTTTTATGTAGAGTTAGACAATGCGTATACATACACAATTCAGGTGGTCGCAACTGAGTCAAATACAATGAAATTTGTGTTTAATTTGAAGGTAAATTTGTCTAATTTTTAAATAATTAATAATCATTTAAAAAAAAAGTTTAGAGAAAAAATTATAATTAACAAATCATCACATATATATCCATACGAATTTCAAGTTGCCAGCAACAACAAAAATCACTCAAATCACCATAAAATATCAACAAGGGCAAGAACAATATCTAAAACGCCTGAATAATTCGTAAACGATTTTAGAAAACTTACTCCCATCCAAGATAGGAGAAAAGTAGTAGAAAATTTCATCAAAAACAATAACAAAATCTAAATTAGAGGTTTTTATGAGATTTTCTTTGTTACCTTGAATTTTCTACTTAGGAGATGGTGAACCTCATTACAGTTGGCTCCAAGATCAACCCTTAATGAAAACCCTAGCCCTCTTCAATCTTCACGAATTAAAACACCCATAGTTTAGTCTTGTTTTCTCCCACTTATTTCTTCTTTCTTTCTCATTCAACCCTAGCCCTCTTCTATCTTCACGAAATAATAATAATAATAATAATAATAATAATAATAATAATAATAATAATAATAATAATAATATTAATAATAATAATAATAATAATAATAGTAATATATAAATAGTTTATTCTAATTATAATTATTTTTTGATTTAAAATGGGTCCTTATCTCTCAAAATTTGTACGAGTTAATTCTTTTATTAAAAAATGTTGAAGTGGCACTTCATTAGTTATCCCATTATTTTATTTCTTTTTATAATTTTTTTAAATTAAATAACCTAAAGAAATCATCTTTATTATCATCTAACTACTAAAATCCAAAAAACTTAAATTTCAAAAATCAAATTCTCCAAATTTGAAAATAAATCATAGATCTACCCAACCAATCAAAATCTCCAAAATCAAATATACCTCTAAATCTCCTAAAAAATCCTCAAATTCTTCTTCACTCTATCTCTTTAAAGAAGTATTTTTCCTTATCCCATCACACAGACACATATACAAATTCTATATTCTCTCTACTTTCTCCTTTGTTTCTTTCTCTGCTTTTTTTTTCCACTAGTGGTTCTATTGCTACTATTAGTGCTAAATTTCTTTCTTCATCAACATAATCATATACCCGTAAAACTCATGTATATCCAAGTTCTTTTTTTTT
>JBBPBR010000007.1:17848683-17905988 GCA_037974775.1 Cicer pinnatifidum | reverse complement strand
ATATATAGTATTACAATAATTTTATACTTCGCATTGTTATATTTTAAATTTATTATAGTATATTACAATAATTGTTTTATCACAATTGTTATATTTTGAAATTTATTATAGTATTGCAATAATAATGTTTTACTAAAATTATTTTTTTTTAAAATACAATAATTTAAGATATTGTTCTTTTAAAAAAAAAATTATTTTTTGCAACGGTTTTAAAGTGTTGTCGTACCTTAATTGAAAATAGAACCTAAAAGAACAGTTTTAATTTAACAACAAAATAAAACCATTGTCGTTATTAGTTTGAAAAACCGTTTTGATAGAGGTAGCTACCAGTACGATTTTGTATAAACGTTGTTGTTTAAAAAAAAAAAACCGTTGCGTAAGACAAAAACAACGTCTTAATTCTCCATTAACAGAAAACTGTTCTCATAAATTACAGCAATATTTTTTTTTACATTAAACAACAGTTTTTATGCGTTGTAATACCACAAAAATGTTGTAGTGTACATAAAACATAAATTTTATTAAATATATTGATTAATTACATGTGTTGCTTTGCCAGGCAATATATGGCCTTATTCTTGAAAAAGAAATGGGATTTTCTTAAAATAAATATTATTTTAATATTATATTAATTAATTTTTCAATTATATTTCTATTTAATATCATATATCACTAGGGATGGGAATAGGCAGGTCAGGCCAGACTTTGAAAGGCTTGAGCCTGACTTACGATTTATTTTTTCGGTCTAAACCTGGCCTACGACTTATCATAGGCTTTTTTTTTCGGCCTAGCCTGACCTTTTTAATAGTTTGGTCTGGCCTGGAAGCCTTTTTAAAAGCCTTTTTAAACACAACCATTATTACATCTTCAACAAATAAGTAACAATTACTGAGTGATTGACTAATTGAACGCTTACCGAATATGAAACTACTACCAAATATAGAACCGCTACCGAATATGGAACGACTACTGAATATGAAATGATTGCCTAATTGATAGAATCTAAAATAGAAAATAATATTATTAATATAATAATAAAATATAATATTAATAAATAATAAATATATGTAGGCCGGCCTGTCAGGCCTAATAAGCTTTTTTAAAAGCCTGAGTCTGACCTATTTAAATTTATAAACCTAGCTTTTTTATTAAATAGACCAGGCCAAACCAAGCCAAGCTATAAGTAGGTCAGGCCATAGGCCCCTACGGACGACATAACCTATTCTCATCCCTATATATCACCGTGAGGAAGTATAATTTTGGAATATAATTAAATGTATATAAATCTGACTTAAATGAGTAAATTAACGAAGGAAACCTCATCTTAATTAATTTGGTGCTTGACTAGTTGACCATACCCAAGGAAACTATTCTCACATATTACATTAAAATAAATATTATTAATACTACATTTAAGAAAAATATGTTATTAATTAAAAAGCATTTAATCTTTCATTAAATGATTTAATTACTTTAAAAAGAAAATATTAAGTCATTCTAAAATTTTACTATTTTTGAATAAAAAAATAGTGAATTTTTTTTTCTAAGTCGGTTTATATAATATATATATATATATATATATATATATATATATATATATATATATATATATATAATCAAAAGTTTCTTTGGACAAACACACGCATAAAAAATCAAACATGGAGATTATTAGCTCTCCGATCATTTCCCTCCTCATACATTTTCTTCTCATTGTTTCTTTGTTTTGTCCTATTTATTCTTTAAACACGAACACTCATCAATTAGTCAATCAAACTTTTCTACAAGAAAAAAAAATTCAAGAGTTAAAAGAGACAATAGCAAATCGTCTTAAGCAGATCAACAAACCTGCTGTTAAAACAATTCATGTATGTTTTTCAAAGTTAAATTTAATAAATTTCAATTAGCATGGGTTTAGTTCATAATTATTTTCAAATTTTATAATTGGTTTCCATATTTCAAAAAAATTTGCTAATTGGTCCATAAATAGCATATTGGTCCCTATTTTTCCATATTTTGCAAATTGGTTCCTCAATTTTTTGAATTTTCAATTTGACCCATTTTTTTAAATTCTCATTTTGGATTGCTTTTTATTATATTAAACAAAACTTTTATCCTAAAACTTTTAAAATTTATAATTATCCCAATAAAATAATTTGACAATGAAGATATTTGAATTGTCTGGAATTATATTTTTCATAGAACTTCTGATTACCCCAAAGTGTTTGAATGAGTGAATTTTATAAGAGAATTTTCATTCAAATTCTTCTATAAAAATTACTATATTTGTTAAAACTAAATTTATGACATTTCAAATACTATCTAAAAACTAAAAATTTTGAAATTACTTAATCTTATAAAATATGAATCTTAAAATAATCCATATATTTCTTCAAAAATCACAAGTTATTCCCTATATATTTAGACTATCATATTAGTCCCTATAATTATCTTTTGATTACTTCATCGATCCAAACAATTTAAGTTATGTAGCCTAACTTATATATGCTTGTATTTGTGTTTATGTAGTTTACGTTTGTTGTGTTTATTTTTACAGAGTCCTGACGGTGATATCATAGATTGTGTTCGATCCTATGAACAACCCGCTTTTGATCATCCTTTATTGAAAGGACATAAAATATTGGTATTTTTTTATATTTTTTAATTGAATTAAGAAAAATTCAAAAAAATATACATTTTGAAGCTAATTAAGCTTTTATATTTCAACTTTATAATCAAGAATTATTCATGAATACTTATATATACAGGATCCTCCCGAAAGTCCGATAAGTAATCATGAGAAAGGTAATAAGAGTGATATCCTTCAATTGTGGACGTTGTCGGGTGAATCATGTCCTGAAGGAACAATTCCAATTAGAAGAACAACTGAAGAAGACTTATTAAGAGCCGAATCTATTGACACGTTTGGAAGAAAATTACATAATTTTAGAAGGGACTCCAATGCAAATAATGGCCACGAGGTATGCAATTACAAGAAACAGAGTTTTTTCAATTGTTTTCATTTTTATGGTAAAAGTAATGTGTATATAAACAAACAATTACTTAAACATAAAACAATAATGGAGATTGGTCAAGCAAGTACGTGGTAATTAAGAATTCAATTTTTCATCATATACTTTTATAATAATTCTTAAATTCAGAGTATGAGAAAATTTAAAATGAAATAACAAAGGTTCGTCTTATTGCTCCACACTGCACAGCATGCAATTGGGTATGTGAACGGTAAATTCTATGGAGGAACGGCTTCCATAAACGTGTGGGCCCCAACAGTGGAAATTCCAGACGAATTTAGTTTGGCTCAAATTTGGATTGTCTCTGGTTCATTTGGACAAGATCTAACCACCCTTGAAGCTGGTTGGCAGGCATGTTATTACTTTCATTAATTACTTTTTCTTGTAAACATTATTACTATAGAGATTATAAATCATTTATATAAGATACTGACAATTTTAGTCAGCATTTTTATTCACATCACAATTTGATGATTATTGAAGATATCAAATTGTACATTAATTGTTTTACCCAAAAAATATTACATTAATAGTGTATTTTAATTACTTATTGATGTCAACATTTTTTAGTTGGTCATTCAAAAATTTCATAAATGCATTCAATTTGGTTTTCAACCACTTACCTCTAGTTTCCCTCAATGTAATTAATTCTTATTTTATTTTTTAGCCAATTAAACTATGTTGAAAGAATTTTTATATGCAGGTCTACCCGAGGTTCTATGGTGATAACAGCCCAAGATTATTTATTTATTGGACCGTAAGTAAATTAATTGAAGTAAACGAAGTGGATATGTATATACTCTCTTTAATCATTATTATAAATAAAAATATATATTTTAAATCTTAGTTACTATCATTATTAGTAAAAACTAACAACTTTTATCTTTTAAGTTTTATGTAAGTCGATAAACTAAAAATTAATTAAATTTATTTATTATAATGAAAATATATTTTTATATTTATAATAATGATAAGAGAAAATACTATGCAATACTCCTATCTCTTACCATAATCAACATATTTGACACAAATTCAAATACTTTATTGAAAAGAAAATGATAATAGTAATAATTGCAGAGAGATTCATATAAACAAACAGGGTGCTACAATTTGCTATGCTCAGCCTTTGTTCAAACTAGCAGCAAACATGTAATTGGAGCAGCAATTCCTTCAGCTTCTACGTACAATGGACCACAATTATCTATTACCTTTTCAATTTGGAAGGTAATTTTCAGCTGAAATTACCAAATTCACATTAATTAGAAGATTACAGAAATTTTGGTATATATTTTTCCATAAATTTTTCTTGTTTTCAGCTGAAATAGCAACTTTTTAAAAAGAAGTAATTATTTTGTATATTTCACTCACAACATTGGTACCTTTATTTTCCTCTTTTTGACCCAATTCACTTCTCATGTTACATATATAGTTAACATGTTGATTTGAGTAACTTTGTCTCAAATAAAAAGAGTTTCATTAAACGCCCATTATACTTTGATTGTTTTGTTATTTGTAGGATCCAAATAATGGGAATTGGTGGCTTGAATTTGGAGCTGGAAACAAAATTGGATATTGGCCATCTTCTTTGGTTCCACACTTAAAGTATTATGCAAATGAAATTCATTTTGGTGGAGAAATAATAAATAGAAAGAGAGGAGGATTTCACACTGCAACTCAAATGGGTAGTGGACATTTCGCTGAAGAGGGTTTTAAAAAAGCTGCATACTTCAGAAATTGTCAGGTTTTGGATTATAATCGTCACTTGATTTCATTGCCTGATCCTAAGTTTCTACTACAGTCCCCAAATTGTTATAATATAAAAGATGGGTTTAGTAAAGGGTGGGGGAGTCACTTTTACTTTGGTGGACCCGGCAGGAGCAACAAATGTCCTTAAGAAACGAATAATGTAGAACATTAATTATAGAGGTAAACAATATCTTTTTGGTTGCAATGGTTAATTGATTCATTCTTGTGGATGAGGTGTTATTTCATTTGTAAGAGTTTAATCCTATAATATCAAATTATATAAATAAAATTCCTTAAGGAAGGCTGTAACACGAGTATCGATATAGTATATTTTTATTGTATTGTTTATCTTGATTCTATATATTTTTATTGTGTTGTTTATCTTGATTCTGTATAAATAAATTTATGTTTATTTATAGTATTAGTCATTTTATTATTATCAATTCACGGAAATGATTCTTTTATTTTAAAAGTCGACAAATTTAGTCTTTCTCTCATATTTTAAAACTAAAAATATGGATTTGATATATTTTTAATGACGTAACAAAAAAATTTATGATATAAATCATATAAATACATCAATTTTATGAGTATTAATCATTTTACATGATTGTATCATATGTGACGTTATTTAAAACATTTCGCATTATCATTTTTTTAGTTAAAAAAATCAGAAGAATGAACCAAAACTGTCGACTTTTAAAATAAGGGAAGCAATTTCATAAATTCGTAAATATAGAGAGACTAAAATTGCAATTAATGCATAAATTTACAAAGTGTTGATTTAGTAGTGTAATTTAATTTTATTTAAAGTAAAATTATTTTTATGTCTAAACTAATTTTGTGACGAAGTAATAAAATTTCTTTTGAAAACCGTCAAACAGATTTGCAAAATTGGGTAAATTTTACGTGAGAGTAAATGGAAAATTTAAAATACTTATCTTTGTTTACGTCTTATTTGAGAATTATAATAACCGTTGTATTTTAGAAATTTAGGACCAATTATAATAACCGTTGTATTCTAGAAATTTAGGATTGGATTATTTTTTAGAATTGAATAAATTTATTTGTAAGTATTGTTATGACTTAACTGATGTATTGATGTATTAATTGATAAGGAAAATTCCGTTAAAATTTTTAAAATGAAACATTACTATATTTTGGGAACTAAGTGAATTGCACGCGCGCCATTTAATTTTCAAATGAATTCTAAATTCAACAAATATTTAAATATGATTTATGGTATTTGTTGGCATATAGAATATATTTGTGTGTAAATTTAAAAATTATTGAAGTCACATATTGAAAAATTATCATATATTAAATAGTTTTCAACTTTATAAATATTAAATTTCCACATTAGATAGAAAATATACGTGAACTTACTTCCGTCACTATATAAAGAGTGTCAAACTTGTGAAAAACACACCAAAGTTGAATGCATTTCTCTCTCTTGTCTACTCCATGTATTTTCGAGTCACTTCTCTCCTTTATGTCTCTTCGATTTTTAGTGGTTCTAATACCACTTTCGTTTAGAGTAATTTTTATCTCGTAGTCTCTTCAATTTTTGAGCAGTCATAATATCACTATTTTTTTAGAGCAGATTTTTTGTCGTAGTCCTTTCGATTTTTGAGAGGTCATAATATCATTGTCCTTTTAGAGTTGTTTTTGTGCCTTAGTCCCTTCATTTTTTGGGTGGTCCTAATACCGTTGTACTTTTAGAACATTTTTTGTGTCGTAATCATTTTGATTTATGAGGGGTCATAATACTAATTACGAGTGAGTTTAACCTCCATATTGAGAGTGACTAACTGTCATATTGAGATTGACTTTCACCACTGTAATATCTCGCTTTTTCGAGACATTAACTAACGAAATTTTAAATGTAAAGATACAAATTTATTTATTTTTATATAAGATTATCTTAAATACTCATTAACTTTAAAATCAATTAAGAACTTTCTCAATTGTATTTTCAAAAATAATAACTGAATAAAAAATATATTAATAATAATAAAAACCAAATTAAAAATTATAAAAATAAAAAATAAAAATATCTTTCACACATTATTAATAATAAAATAAAATGAGAGTCTTACATTATATCCACCTAAAATAGTTTCGTCCTCCAAATTGACACTTGTGGGGAAAATTGTGGGTCTTACATTCTATCAAGCTAAAAATATTTTTGTCTTTGAACTGACAATAAAGAATTTATAGATATGATGCACTTATCTATCCATTGAGAAAATCTTATCTATCATACTGCAATTATTTCAAAATTCATCAAGCCTAACCTCCTCAACATTATTCTACAAATTTATAACTTTAAAATCACCTTCACTAAGTCCGATATTACTCTAATCCTACCAAGAAAGCTTCAAGTCCTCTATAGACCAAAACCTACACCACACAAGATTTCTTTTATAATCATCATCTCAATACATGTCAGAGAGTCAAACATTTTTTACAACTTCCCACTAATATACTCAACGTAACATCATTCTCAAACTACTATAAAGTGTTCTTACATTTAATGTTCAATCTTTTGGATCCAATATGCTGACTAAATTCACTTACTCATCAATTACAACTCACCACTCATAAATCATCTCTTTAATAAAAAAAATTCATTCTACCATTTAAGAGGATCGTCTCTAATATACTCTTAAACCTCAATATCCTTATTCAGTACAACCTCGGTCAACAACACAATTTTTTCTATTCAACCATAATAGTCAATCATTAATCATTATCTTTAGTATCACCTACATTGAAATCTTTGATCAAGCCTACAATTGGTCACTTTAAATCATTTTCATTCATTCAATGTATAGTATTGTCAAACATAAAAGTTGGAACATATGTTATCATATCCTACAAGTATTCACACGCTTTCACAAATTTGACTTATTGATTATAATATATATATATATATATATATATATATATATATATATATATATATATATATATATATATATATATATATATATATATATATATACTCTATAGAATACTCTTAAGCATTAACAAGTTCATACCTAATCAATCATGCAACTAGTAATAACTTTACATCAATAAAAACTACTTAATACTATCATAACCGTTTAGTCTTATGAATGTGATTATCATAAAATTCACACTTAATGTTCTACGTGTCGAATTGAACATGACCAAATCATCTCTTTCGTTCCCTCGATAATTTCTTTCTCATAAACTTTTGGACCATCAACTAACTTACAATTTTAATTCCAACCTCAATATCACAGCACCTACAAGACCCACTAAGTTTCAACCACGCTTCCGTCACGCCACTCTGATAAATCGATTACGAACATGATTTGTGTACTTATGCAATATGTACACAATGTTTATGTGAGGAAATATTTCGATCAAAGTCTGAGTGGTGTATAAACTCACACACCATCTCTGGAAGACCTATGAGACACATGACCAACACTAATAAGAGTAAAACAATCCCACTGATCCGCAGTCCAATTTATATCGAACTGCTCTAATACCACTTGTAACATCTCGCTTTTTTGATACATTAACTAACAAAATTATAAACATAGAGATACAAATTCATTTTTTTTTATATAAGACTATCTTAAATAGTCATTAACTTTAAACCCAATTAATAATTTTTTCAAATGTATTTGCAAAAATAATAGCTAAATAAAAAATATAATAATAATAATAATAATAATAATAACAACCACATTAGAAATTATAAAAAAAAATAAAAAAAAAATATTGCACACATTACTAACAATAAAGAAAAATAAGAGTCTTATATTCTATCCACCTAAAATAGTTTCGTACTCGAAATTGACACTTATGGAGAAAAATGCGGGTCTTACAAGCGCCATATTAAGGGTGTAATTCTAGAACGGTGTTCTACGGTGCAATAGAACTCCGATACTTAACTTAGTAATATCTTTAGTGACATAAATATATTTTGAAATAGTTTTTCAAAACTTAGAAAACAACAATTTTAAGAAGTTTCTTTATGTCATGTCAATCAAAGAGATTATTAGATCTCGTTCTGGTGCCTCTTATTTCAATAAAATATTTCATAGAGCATTCATTCGATCAATCAAACTTGTCTTATTCTCGAACTTCGGGTTGATCCTAAGTGAGTTAAGCTTGCTAGTAGAGCCTATGAATGTGTACTCATTGGGTATACTGTAAACAACAAAGTGTATAGATTATATGATATAAATTTGAAAGTGATCATAAAGTCAAATGATGTTGACTTCTATGAAAATAGTTTCCTTTTCAAATCGTGAAATAGTGGGGGCAGCGAACCGAATCACGTTTTTGTGACAAGGAGCATTGATACGAGCAAATATGGAAAAACAGAAACTCGAAGTAGTAAAAGAGTTAGAGTTGCTAAAGATAACAAACCATATTATACGGCACATACTTTAGAAGAGTATCTTACAAATATTTTAAAATCTTTATCATATTTGGATGTAGATTTATGGCAAGAAGCTATAAACGATGAAATGAATTATTTAGAGTCTAACATGACTTGACATTTAGTAGACATGCCTCCTAGTTGGAAACTAATAGGTTTTAAATGAATATTGATATAGAAACTAAAATCCGATGGAATTGTTGATAAATACAAGGCTGGACTTGTAACCATAGATTTTAGACAAAGAATAAAATATAGATTTCTTCAATATTTTTTCACCGGTCACTAGAGTTATATCAATTAGGGTACTGATTTCACTTGCTATTATTCACAACTTAGTGATACACCAAATGGATGTCAAGACACTTTTTTTTTAAATGGTGTCTTGTAAGAAGAAATCTATATGGAACAACATGGAGGTTTTGTAATTAATGGACAATAAGACAAGGTATGTAAGTTAGATAAATCTCTATATGGTCTTAAACCAGTTAGATAAATCTCTATATGTAAGTTAGATAAATTTCTCAACATTTTCTTTTCTCCCTCTTTTCTTTTCGATGTATTTCCGAGCCACTTCTCCCAATTCTTTTTGTCCCTTCGATTTTTAGTGGATAACACAACTTTCTTTTAGAGTTGTTTTTATGTCGTAGTCCCTTCGATTTTTGAGTTGTCATGATACCACTCTTCGTTTAGAGCAGTTTTTATATCATAGTTCATTCAATTTTTAATTGGTCATAATACCATTTTCCTTTTAGAGCGATTTTTATGTTGTAGTCCATTCGTTTTTTGATTAGTCCTAATACCACGGTTCTTTTAGAGCAGTTTATGTGTCGTAGTCCTTTTGATTTATGAATGGTCATAATTAATTGCGAGTGGCTTTAACTGTCATATTGATGGTGTAACTTTAGAACGGTTTTCTACAGTGAATTAAAACTCTGATAAAATTTGTCTAGAATGTTTTATCATTGGGACTTTGTGGTTGATAGTATGTATTGCATAATTTGGACAGTATTGTAAAACGTCTTAAAGGGAGCTTCTTCGTCCGCGACTCAACTCAGTAATATTTTCGGTAGCATAAATATATTTTGAAATAGTTTTTTGAAATTTAGAAATTAATATTATTTAATTATTTGTGTTTTGTTTGAAGTGGAATTATATGTTTTTAGTAACAAAAATGTTATTTTTTATCATAATAATTAAGTTACTCTTACGATAAATATTTTTATCAGTAAAAATTTATTTGCAAAATTTTTGAGAAATGTATCTTACTGTTAGTATGATAAATTTACCCAATTAACAGTGGTTTCTTGACAGAAAATTTTATAGGTAATATTCTTGTAAGACCCATTTTTGATGGTGACAGTAGATATTATCATAATTATAATTAATTGTATTTTGTATGCTCTACCACTTTATCACTTAATGAAAGTTATTTAAATTCATCAAAATAAAATTATAATATTAATCTATTATATTATTAAACTACTATTATAATTTCATTGAAAATTTGTCACAAAATTTGGCCGCATTTTATATTGTCAGATGATTTTCACCCCAAGAGGTAGTTTCAAATAAACTTAAATTCTAGCTTGGTGTAACATTATTGGTTAACATTAGACAAAATTTATATTTTTTTAAAGAAATCTTTCAAATCACAAAGAGTCTTTGTTTGTTCATGCAAGGATGCAGCTTTTTAGCAAAAAGCCTCAACAAGTGCGTTATTCATCCCACGTCTGTTACCTACCATAAATATGCACACCACCAATCAAATAGTGAGTTTGTCAAACTCAATATCCAACATAATATAGCCTGCAAAATTTATGGCTATAACAAGTAATCTTATAAGTCCAAGTTTTAATTTTTATTTTAAATAGAAAAAATAATAAAATAAAGTATAGCAAACCCACACCACAGTTTGATCTAGGTTCAACTAGGCTTTGATACAAAAAAATGTAACGACTAATGTAATAAAAAAAACTTTCATATTTACATAAGAGAATAATATACTATAATAAATAATGAATTGTCCGAAAGAAATAATAACATAAAATCCTTAAAATAAAACCTTACAGCTGAAAATTCTTTAACATATAAAAATATTCAAAACAGGGCATTTAATAATTAATCCTTAAATAAAATACAAAGTGTATGTCTACTTATTCTTGATCTCTATTAACCTAATCTAAGTAAATTACTCTTCTCAAAAGAGGCATGGCTTCTCAACTATCGACATCCTTAACGGTCTAAATCTTTTATAACAAAACTTTAATATGATACTAAATCTCAGTGAATAACACACATAATTTTAAAACAAGTATTGTTCTCAGTCGATGCAGTAATCGGAAAATTCGATCATGGCACATGCGTTCTTCCAAAAATATTTTCTTTAACGATATAAATAAGTTTCTCTATAATAACCAATTACTTCCAATAATTAATATAAATTTGTGCACTTAAATTAACAACAATTTACATCTATAATAATCAAATAAATCCAATACCCAAATTTATTCTGTATAAAATAAATAAATCAATTCAATAACATCTCATTATTATATGGATATGTATTAATTCTGCGAAGTTAGTATTATCTTATCATGTGGAACCCCAACTCATCTAGTGTGGAGTACAAATTTCATCTATTGGTAATTTAAAACTTCTCTCATTTGAGGTATAAGACTCATCTATATGGAGCACATATCTCATTTGAGTAAATAACTGTGGGGTATTAGACTCATCCATATAGAGTATAAGTTCATCTCAAATACATACAATAAAAATAATTCATTTTTAACAATCAAATTCATAAAATCATATTTATGATATAATATTTAATTTTAATATACAATAACAACCACTACTAGAAATTGGCATATTTCCTACGGCATTTCCTGCGGATTTATTTCCGCAGGTAATACCCAAGAATTTTCCATATTTATCTGCGAAATATTCCGCATGAAACATCCGCAGCAAATTCCGCAGGTAGTACCTGCGGATTTTCTTACGAATACTTAATTTTATTTATTCTTTGTAAAAATATAGTTTTTTTTTTTCCTTGAAGGTTATTAAACTATTATTATCTAACGCTTTTGCTTTTTGAAAAATGGTTGATGCAACATTATATTTTTTTTGGAATAATGAGTTTTTTTTAGATATTTTTTTTTGAATATAAGTTATTTTAGGTGAGGTTATGTTATTGGAAAATTATGAATAAGTGAATAGACTAATTTAAAACACTTAAGTGATGTAAAATTTAAAATTCTAAACAAAAATTAATGAAATATACTTTTCTAATTCTATTCTTTTTTTAATTAATTTGATTAATTAAAGTTGATTGTGAATAATGTATCACTATTGTTGTAAAACAACTTAGAATTTTTTATTTTTAAAATTTAAACATATAATTTTAAATTAACATAAAGCCTAATACGACATAGGTTTTAATACCAAATGTGTATTGAAACGGGGTAGAATTAATGAAAGTGATTGAATTGTTGGATTTAATTGACCTAGACAATTTTAATTTGAATACAAAGAAGGTTAGTCTTCATGTTGGGGTGAGTTCAGTTATTGGAGATTTAGTATTACTCTGATCTTAAAAATATATAAAATAAAAAATTGTTCAAAACGGTTCTCGTTATTTACTGATATATTTACTCAACATTTAATAATTATATTTATTTAGTTTATATCAACCCGTTCTACAAAATCCTTCTTAAAATTTTTTTTTTAAAAAAAAACTCCAAATTTTCCAAATATTTCATTACCATGCCCATTTCATATCAATTGTCCAGCAATAAAAGTATTCAGTCTTGCAAACCCTCTTGTAAGCAAACTCTTTTGTTAGGGCAAAATCTCTTCTCAACAAATCATTTCTTCTCTCTCACAAACTCTCTCATCAAATTCCCCTTTCTCTCCCGCGCAAAACAATCAATATGCGTAACCCTCTATTCTCTCTCGCAAGAACTCTCTCTTCTCTATTGCTCGACCTTTTTTCTGAATGAAAAAGAGGAAAACACGAAGGAAGCTTCTGAATCGATTACGGTTTTTGCATGCTCAACCTCTGCATCGATTAGGGTTTTTGAATCTTGCGAGACTTCTACCTTTTTGTGACTTGGTGATTTTGGTATGTATTTTCATATTTGCTCTGTTATCGCTCAACCTCTGCTTTTGAATTACTCTAAAAGTAACTCTATAATCATCTTGAAATGGTTATTGCATTGATTGTTCATATAACTTGAGATGTTGATTGTTTATTTTAATCTCTCTGCACTATGTTAATTAGTGAGAAGAACTATCATAGTTAGAGCATTAGTATCCTTAATTTGCATATGAAGTGTTTGTAAAATGTTCTAAGTATTAGTGTATAGACTTGAGATTCATGAGAAATTATTACTAGTAGTGTTTAGACTTCCACACCCTCTGTTACGGTCTCTTTGTTATTTTACTTCTATTTTATGTTTCTTATTAAAGTCTGTATTTGAACAAGGTACCAAATTTTAGGTGAAGAGATGATAGTCAAAAAAAGATACAGAGATTGGATATAAAGGAAAAATTGGTTTAAAAAATACTAACCAATTTGAAACAACTTGGGAGAGAAATAGAAAAGAGAAAAAAGAGTAGATAAAACAATTTAAATCATATCTGAATTTGGTAATTCATATTTTAATCATGTGCTTATATTTTCCATAAACCAATCATTGACTTTCTCATCAATTGTTGAGCTTCCTCACTTTTTCCTCTAAAATGAACTTACTTCTAAGGAACCAAATTCTAAAATGTTCTTTGTTTAAACCTTTCTAGTATATTGTTTATTAGAACAATAGGGTTTGGAATAGCATTTTGGTTTTAACTATGTAGTTGTATTTCGTTTTTGTTCTCTCATTATAGTGTGATAAATGGTAATGTTTATTCATGTGCTTTAAAGAAATTTTGATTTGGTTCCTTATTGTGCTGCTTATCTTTCTTGCTTTTGTGTATTCATTTTTCTCCATGTAGTTTTGCCTCTCTAGATCCTTACCTTTATCAACTTATTCATGAGATATTCTTCTTTATTGTTGTTGGAACAGGTTAAGAACTTTATCTCTTTAGCTGGACCTCATGCTGGTACTGCTTCAGTTCCCCTATGTGGTGTGAGTATCGTTGTTACTTTCCAGCATGGTGCCTTTATTATTTGTGTTACGGTATTGATTGGAAATACCGCAGTCAATGTTATCAATTTACTTGGTGTTGGACCATGCCATTCTTTAATTGAATCGGTCACCACTTTGATTATTTAATAAGACATTTAGAACAGATATATAGAACTTAATGTTTATGATACAACTAGACAGATTAGAAGAGTATAATATGTATCAAAGTTTTGTTTTTCCGAGTTATGCTATTGTTGAATGATATTTTGTTTCTACATACAGGTATCTTCTGCATCCTTGTAGACAATCTCATCAAGGGAGAGGTTTACAGTACCTATATTCAAGTATTAATCTCTATCTTCTATTTATTTTCTCTTTTCTTTGATCTGTAAACTTTTTTGTTTTCTTTTCTTTTATAACATATTTTCCTTGCCCATAATTTATCATCTCATTACAGTCTCTAACATACCTCGATTGAAAAAATTGCAGGAACACTTGGCTCCTAGCGGATATCTTAAATTACCAAATGTGAGTATCATTTTTTGTTAACTAATTCAAAAGAAAATTGATTAATAAGTCATAACTGATGGCTTATTTCTCTAACAAGTATAAATTTATTTATGAAATGTCACTTTTTTGTGGTTATCTTTATCTAATTTGGTACTTATCATGGTAAGTCCTCTTAATATTTTCTTTGATATATTAGGAATATTTCAAGCTGACTTAATGAGAGAAACTTGTTTATTTGTCATCTTATGTTATACTGCAACAGTTTGAACAAGACATGGTTTTAATACCGAAAGAAACATCCTGGTTTGGTTATTATCCAGATGGCTACTTCAAGCCAATTTTACTGCCGTAAGAGGTATAACTTTTTATTCAACTTCCCTACATACTTCCTGTGATACACGGTGCCATAGTCAACCATTCTTATCCCATCTGTTAAATGATATAGAGTGGTGTAAAATTTCTTGTAGTAGTAGATCTAAATTGTATTTTTGCTTACTCCCTTAATCTACTTTGCAGACAAAACTCTACACTGAAGATTGGATTGGCCTAAGAACTTTAGATGAAGTCGGCCGTGTGCATTTCGTTAGCATTGAAGGAAAACATCTGGGAATTTCGCAGACTGATATGAAGAAACATGTAGTGCCATATTTGATTGATCAAACATCAAGAAAAGATAGCACCACAAAGGCTGATTTTTGGAGGATGCGTAGGAGTTCATCATAGATTTATTCAAAGCAACGCAATGGGGTAAAATCTCAAACAGTGGAGGAAGAATCATCAAGCTCCAACCACGACATTACTAGATTGATCATTGTCATCTAAGTTACATATGTATATACTACTTTGTTGCAAAATATAAGTAAAAATTTGTTAGAAAAATTAATGTATTTGGTCTAAATTTTGAACCTATATTTTTAGTTAAATTTTTATATAAATAAAAAATCAGACAAATTTGATTAATATGGAAATTTAAGCTGTTGAAATAAATTACCTGCGGATTTTCATGCGAAAAGCATTGGTGGTACAAAATTTTGTGCGGATTTACCTGCAAATTTTCATACGAAACATATTTGTAGGAAATGTACTGCAGATATTTCTGCATGAAAAGTCGCAAGAAAATGCCTAAAGTCTTATTCAACGTTGCTGCGGATTTTATTTCTATTTCCTGCGGATTTTTCCGCAGGTAATTTACCTGTGGATAGTAAAATCCTCAAGTAACAATTATCCACGAAGGTTTTACGTGGGGATAAGGTTCTGCCAGAAAATCCGCAGGTAACTTGCTTTCCTGCAGAATTTTTGCTTAAATCCGCAGGAAAAATGCAGATTTCTAGTAGTGAACAATCATTCAAGAACACATAATAAATTAATCTTTTAATGAATATATATTCAATACTCATAAAAAAACAAGGAACTCAATAAACATAATAGTAAATAAATCAATTCATAATCTAAAATTGTATTTTATAAAAATATCAATGTAAATAGAGTTAGGTTTTCGACAAAATATATTTTTATAAAAAAAAATACCATTTTAAAATATCTAATTCTTTTTTCATCCCAAATTACTAAAATAAATATACCATAAAAGAGTTAAAGGATGTAATTACTCACCACAAAAAACGTTTTCTGGGAGATTATTTATTTATTGGACAGTAAGTAATTTGATTGAAGTAAAGGAAGTGAATATGTATCTCATCTCTGATCCCTCTTTTTGTTCCAAAAAATATTCTACGTAAGAATAAGCCAAAAAAAATACGTAACAAGATGTACTCTATAAATTTATTTGATTCAAAATTTGGATTAAATATATTTTTAAGGAGGTTGATAAGTATAATCCTTTTAGTTACTATTATAAAAAAAAATTCAAATCTTAATTAGTTACTCTTATTTTAAGTAAAAATTTTATTTAAGTTGAAAAATATCGATATTGTTGAGTTGAACATTATATTATATAGATTCGAATTCATATGTGACTGAGTTTCTGATGGTAATTATATATATAAAAATTTTACTATATTTGATATCATCTTAAAAATCGAAATTGTCAAATGTGAGACAATTTTATTTATTTTTCAAATAGAACAATTATTGTGCAATAATTGAGTACTATAATTTTAATTTTCTTGAAAAGAAAATGATAATAGTAATTATTGCAGACTGATGGATATAGAAATACTGGGTGATACAATTTGTTATGCTCAGGATTTGTTCAAACTAGCAGCTACATGGTACTTGGATCTGCAATTCCTGAAATCTCTACTTACGGTGGACCACAATTTGCTGTTACCATATCAGTCACGAAGGTAATTTTCAGCTGAAATTACTAGATTTACATTTATTAGAAGATCATAAAATAATATGTGAATTATTAATATTGCCTTCAAAGTTGTAGAGGAGAGTTGACTTGATTAACAACTTTTTAAAAAGAAGTAATTAAAATTGTTTTTGAACTTGGAAAAATCCTACCACATCAATCATTTTGGTATTAATTTAATCTCCTTCCCAAAGTGATTATAAGTGAATGGAAACTTTTAATTGTAAAAATAATTTTTATTTGTTTTTTTATTGTATGGTCTCTAGAATTTCAAAGAGTATAAAGACAACATCATATATCATTTCCAGGGTATGATACAGTTACAGAAATTCATAATAAGTTAAATATTATTACAACTTACCAGTTCATTCAAAAATACTAATTCATAATATTATTTTACAAATTATAAATTAATAAATTAGTGATCCAATTGATAATTTTTTTTTTTATAGACAGTGAATCAATAATAAATAAAAATTCAGTTGTCCTTAAAATAATGTAACATCCCGCTTTTTCGAGACATTAACTACCGAAATTCTAAACGTAAAATTGCAAATTCATTTTTATTTATTTATGATTATCTTAAATACTCATTTATCTTAAAATCAATTAATAATATTTTTAGTTATATTTTACAAATAATGAATCAAAGTATTTACAATCACTAAAAGTAAATTTAATACGTTAAACAAAAGAAACTCTTAAAGTCAAAACTATTGATGTTTTATTACCCAAACATAAATCCTAATTGGTCATAAACTTTGGACTTGTGGAAAGACTCACCCAACGAGTCTAACCCCAGCACAAAAGTATCTCGGAGGCTCCAACTGCATGTTATTGTACTTCCTCGCATTTCTCCTATTGGATTGACCGTGACATTATTCACTCAAGTAACACTATATGTGACGTCCTGTCAAATGTAAGGGTCATCTCCAAAATACTTACCAATAAATAATAAATAAATCAATAATAATTAAATAATAAATAAATAAATAATAAATAAATAAAAATAAATAAAGCAGTACAATACCTACATAATTATTGACATTATTCCATTCAAATTGCCACGTATACAATAACGATTAAAAGATAACAGTAACAATTAAAAGACAACAGTACAGTGTTTACGTAATTAATAATATTAGTTCATCCAACAACAATCAGGAGGTACACTGAAAATATAAATATAATATTATGATATTTGTATAATTAATAATAATAATTAATTCATACAATATTAATGCATCTACGTCATTAATAACTAAGGGGTATAATAATCATAACAATATATCATGTCAATTCACTCAAAATGACAAGCAGGAACAAATAATGATATAATAACATTAATTCACCTGACAACCATAAGGCACATTGAAAATATAAATATAATATTATAATATCTATTAATCCATACAGACAACCTTACAATATAATACCACGATATCTACATCATTAATAATATTAATTCACCCAAACAATTAAGAGGTATACATAAGTACAATATCACATAATAATTCACCCCAAAATTACCAGCAAATAAATTCATGAGTATAATATCCACATCATTACTAACATTCATTATTAACATTGTCTCATTCAAACTAACACATACAACTGTATACAAATTTATCAGTATAATATATATATATATATATATATATATATATATATATATATATATATATATATCATTAATAATATTATTTCAACCAATTATCAGGAGGTACAATGTATCATTTATTTTTGTAAAACACTAATCACATTTAATTAAATGCATACTCAAACAGACTTATGACTTAATCTATATGCCAATGTAATGATTCCAGAATATCGCCTCCCCGCAAGGGCTTAGTCCTTCCAAGCAACACCACCAACTCAAAATCCCTGCAAGGATAGATGGGCTCCAACCATTTATGGACGCTCCACCACACGACTATGAATGTATGCATGAATATGAATGCATGAATGTGAACCCTTTAATAAATCATTAATATAATATGATACTAACTTATTAATGGCATTTCACATATGACATTTATTATTCACAACTTGAATATGTTCAATACAACCATTATAACAACGTATCACATTACATTTATTTCCTACACTTTAAATATATTCAACAAAACCATTATAACAACATATCACATAATATTTATTTTCCATACTTTGAATGTGTTCAACATAACCATGAATATAACATGTCACACCATATTTATTTTCCAAAATTTGATAAAAGCATTTCAACACAGTATATATTTAATCTCATAATTTCTAAAATAAATACAATCATACATTCCAAAATAAATACAATCATACATTCCAAAATAAATACAATCATATATTCCAAAATAAATACAATCATACGTATAAATATATAATTGGAGTGATGCCCTTACCGATATGAGTGTCGTTATTAAAATTCTCACGCAGCGGTCTTTACTCCAACTGTGCTACCCTTGATGGGATGAATCACTAACTCCTTTTTGAATTCCTTCCTTTTTCTCTCTTAAACTCTTTTTTTTTTTTATATATATAGCAGATCGATTTTGGATGCTCGACGTCTGTTGTTGTTTTATTTTTTTCCTTTTTATTGGATAACGTTAAGTCAGGAGTGGGGAGGAGTGGGGAAGTTAAGCCGAAAGTGGGTAACGTGTCATTTCTACCTAAGCCATTTATTTTTAACGGGTTGTCAAATGATGCTTTTATTATTATTATCATTATTATTATTACTATTTTTATTATTATTATTATTATTGCCAAAAATTAAAATAATATCATCAACGATTATCTCCACTCTTAATAAGGTACAATATAAAATGGGAATAAAAATGTGGGTATTACAAATAACTTAATAAATAAAAAATCAATTGTCCTTAAAATAACTTGGGACAGAACGAGTAACCCAAAGCGCAACTCAAACCTTATCATTTTTTAATTTGTCTTTATTTTTTTGTCTTTATCTTTTGTGGACTGGATTAGACTCATCTCGTTGCATACGAGTCAACATGGATTCGCAAAACGGATAGAATCTTGTACACTCTAATTACTAATAACCAAAAAGTTAAACTTACCAAATTCATTTATTGGTTCACTTTCATGAAATTTTCAATAAACCACTTCTAACAAAGGAATACTTTGCAAAATGATTTGCTTATGTTATATTATAGGACAAAAAGTATTCTCCCTCCTATGTATTATTCATTTTTTTATATAGAATTACATAGGAAACAATGAAAGGTAATTAAAACATTTTCACAACATTAAAATTTATTTTGTAAATGCAAAATAAACGACAGGTAAAGGGGGAACAAGATTATAGTGCACAAATTAAGTTTAGGTAAGGATAAATTTATTAGGTACTCTAGACTCTAGTATGAACTTTGGTTGAATCATTAACTACACATTATGCGCCTTAGCACTTTAAAACACCATTTTCATTTCCTTTTACAATTTAATATATTAAAACTTTGAGCTCTTAGCCATTTTTCTTTTTCTTTTGGTTTCTTGTTTAACAAAATCCTATTATTTTGTATATTTCACTCACCACATTGGTACCTTTATTTCCACTTTTCGACCCAATTCACTTCTCATATTACATAGTTAACATGGTGCTCGCAAAATGATTATGTTTGTGTTTGAGTAACTTTGTCTCAAATCAAAAGAATTTCATTGAAGGTCAATATACTTTGATTTGTTTTTTCTTTGTAGAATCCAAAAGATGGGAATTGGTGGCTTGATTATGGAGGTGGATACATAATTGATATTGGCCATCCTCTGTGCTCACACTCTTAAAGGATTATGCAAATCAAGTTCATTTTGGAGGAGAAGTATTGAATAAAATGTCTAGGATCTCACACGTCAACTCAAATGGATAGCGGACATTTTTCTGAGGAGGATTATGGTAAAGCTGCATACTTCAGGAATATTCAAGTTATGGATTCTAGTTACAAGTTAATTTCATGGAGTCAACCTAGGTTTCTAATAGATTCTCCAAGTTGTTATTTCATAAAAGAGGGGATTAATGACGGAAATTGGGGGAGGTTCTTTTACTTTGGTGGATCTGGTAGGAGCAGCAAATGTCCTTAAGAGAATGAATATTGTAAAATAAAAATTATATCTTTTAATAAATTTTTCTTTTTAGTATTTTTGATTTGAGGTGGTTAATTGATTAACATGATTTATGTTAAAATTATATTTTCGGCATTTCTTGGTTTCGGGCGATTGGGCAAATTTTACTTGACTAAAATTTGATACAGATTTCAATTCCAATAAAAAAATTAATTGGCACTTGGTTGTGTGCTTTTTTATTTATGTGATTTATAGTTTTCTGAATGGAAACATTTCACTAGAGAGTTTTAAAATACTTGTTCTTGTTTTTGTCGTATATTTGAGAGTTATTATAATTTGAATTATAGAAATTTAGGATTGGACGACGTTATCGTTTAGAGCTGAGCCAACACGTTATGAAACTTAAATCGAAATTATTAGACGGTTTTTTTCAAAAATTAATAAATAAATTATTAATATTTTATTTAATAATTATAGAAATTTTTTTTACTTAAATCGAAATTATTAGACGGTTTTTTTCAAAAATTAATAAATAAATTATTAATATTTTATTTAATAACTATAGAAATTTTTTTAGCAGAATTAATGACATCTTCAAATCTATTTTTTCTATATTTTTCAAAAAATGAAATAAAACATTTCAATTGTTATATACTAACATCAAGAACTCATTTAAAATTTTTCTTATTTTAGTTGAATCAGAAAATAATGTGTATATGTTCTACCACTCCAATAACTCATTTTAGCAATGTATTCACTACTTATCTCATGAGTTCTCAATTTATAACTAATATTTTCCACATGAGCAATGTGTTCACTTTTTCTTTTATCATTTCTCAAATTTATAACTAATATTTCTCTCGTTTCTACTTAGGGATGTCACACTACGCCAAAAATGACATTTTATAGCGCGTCTTTTATAGCGCTTATAAAATACAAGCGCTGTCTTATGATATTTTAAAAATAACGGAGGATACAACAGCGCTTTTTTGACAAGTGCTGTAAAATTCTTGCGCTTTCACATAATTAAATGAACTATTAGAGCGCTTTTTGAAAAAGCGCTGTAAAAGGCTTTTAAAAAAAAATATGAAGGTCTTTTACAGTGCTTTTGGACAAGCGCTTTAAAAGGCCTGTAAAAAAGCACTGTAATAGGCTTTCAAAAAATAAAATAAGGAGGTCTTTTACAGTGCTCTTTAAAAAAGCGTTGTAATAGGCTTTCAAAAAATAAAATAAGGAGGTCTTTTACAGTGCTCTTTAAAAAAGCGCTGTAATAGGCTTTCAAAAAATAAAATAAGGAGATCTTTTACAGCACTCTTTAAAAAAACGTTGTAATAGGCTTTTAAAAAATAAAATAAGGAGGTCTTTTACAGCGCTATTTTTAAAGAGCGCTACAATGGACTTTTAAAAAATAAAATAATGAGGTCTTTTAAAGCACTCTTTAAAAAAACGCTGTAATAAGCTTTTAAAAAATAAAATAAGGAGGTCTTTTACAGCGCTCTTTAAAAAAGCGTTGTAATAGGCTTTTAAAAAATAATATAAGGAGGTCTTTTACAACGCTCTTTAAATAAGCGCTATAATAGGCTTTTAAAAAATAAAATAAGGAGGTCTTTTACAGCGCTCTTTAAAAAAACGTTGTAAGAGGCTTTTAAAAAATAAAATAAGGAGGTCTTTTATAGCGTTCTTTAAAAAAACGTTGTAATAGCTAGGATTTTATATATAACAGTAAATCGTTTCAGTTTTCTCTTTATTACATAAAATTCATTACGCTTCAGTGTACTTCTCCTCTTCATTATCCATCTCATTGCGAACTCTACTGTCCCTAAGAACCATATTTTTAACCATCTCCATTGCAAATCATCTCTATATTTGTTACTATCCCTACGAACATTATTACGTACTCTTCTCATTGCGAACCCTACTATGTCCTACGAACCGTTCGTATTTATGCGCATTCTCGTTGTTCATTCTTAAATGAAACTGAAACCCTACGAACTCTACGTATTTCTTCGCACTCTTCAGGTATTGTATTAATTTATTCATTTTTTTTTACATATATATATATATATATATAATGTGTATGTTAATGCTATTAATCATATTTATTTGATAGTGATTTACAAGTTTTCCAAGCTTAAATGGGTGCTACAGTGTCGAAGCAAAAATTAAATAAATCACATGGATTCCAATAAAGGTTTGAAATATATGCCTTTAAAATTTCATTAACAATCAATGCACAAATATTTATTGGCTTATATGTTTTATTTTATAGTGCTCTCGTCAAACTAACAACATTGACTGCGGATATTGTATATTGCAATTTATGATAGAGATTGTTGATATAATCCCAGAAAGAGATCTAATTGAAATAAAGGAATTCACCTATTACAACGTTTTTTTTAAAAAGCGTCGTAAAACTAATACAACAAGCAGCGCATTTTTAGAACAGATTTACAGCGCTTTATTTTAAAGAGCGCTGTTGTATCTTTTTACAATGCTGGATACTAGAGCGCTTAATTTTTTGAAAAAGCGCTGTAAATGGCTTAAAAAAAGCGCTGTAAAATACCATTTTTCGCGTAGTGTCAATTAGACCCAGACTCAGTGGGTACCTGCAAAATTAAGCGGATATGGGTGCGAGTACGGGTATTATAGTACCCACCCCGCCCTGCACCCGCACTTATATAAATATATTATTTATTTATTTATTTATTATATTAGTGTTTAGTTTAATTAATTATTTTATTTTATGTTTTAACATCTATTAATATTATTGGACGACTACGATATTTATAATTGAAAGATAAATGTTTGCAAAATTTTTAAGAATCTAATTATGATAAATAGGTAAATAATTGTGATTTTATAACTAATAGTTATGTCTTATTAATCGTGACTTTATTATTATACTTGCAACTTTGTAGCAATTATCTCAAATAATATTGTTGTATGACTTGCAACTTCATATAATATAATTATAGATATTTAAATATGTATTGTAATGAGTGTTCATTTGAAATGTTTGAGTTATAAAATATTTTGGTTTATAATATTCTATGATTGAATTTTATATATTTGAATAATTTTTAAATTTAATCACAACAATATCATTTATTTATTGATTATTTTAGTTAAAGTGTTGATAATGGGTATGGGTACGGGCACTTAGTATCCAGATGGTAAGGGTACGGGTATTAAAGTTGATACTTAAGAGGGTACGAGCACGAGTATGAGTATTTTTTTAATTCGCGGGTATGGAGACGGGTATTATAGTACCCTACACTACTAGAAATTAATGTTTTTCCTGCGGCATTTCCTGCGGATTCTTTTCCGCAGGTAATACCCAAGGATTTTCCTGCAGGTAAAGTTTCGATTTGCTGCGGATTTATATATGACTTTAGATCCGCAGCAAACTTCACAATTTTCCTAAGGATTTATCTGCGGATTTTTCCGCATGACATTTCCGCAGCAAATTCCGCAGGTAATACCTGCGGATTTTCTTGCGAACACTTATTTTTATTTATATTTTTAAAAATAAAGTAGTTTTTTTTTAAGGTTATTAAACTTCTATGATCTAACGCTTTTGCTTTTCGAAAAATAGTTGATGCAACATCATATTTTTTTTTTTGGAATAATGAGTTTGTTTTTAATTATTTTTTGAGTAAAAGTTATTTTAGGTGAGGTTATGTTATTGGAAAATTATGAATAAGTGAATAGACTAATTAAGAACACTTAAGTGATGTAAAATTTAAAATTTTAAACAAAAATTAATGAAATATACTTGTTTAATTCTATTTTTTTTAATTTGATTAATTAGAGTTGATTGTGAATAATCTATTACTATTGTTGTAAAACAACTTAGAATTTTTTCTTTTTAAAATTTAAACATATAATTTTAAGTTAACATAAAGCCTAATATGACATACGTTTTAATACCAATTGTGTTTTTAAAGGGGGTAGAATTGATGAAAGTGATTGACTCGTCAGATTTAATTGACCTAGACAATTCCAATTCGAATACAAAAAATGTTAGTCTTTATGTTGTGGTGGGTTCAGTTATTGGAGGTTTAGTATTAGTCTGGTCTTTAAAATATATAAAAAATTAAAATTATTTATTTTAAATTTTGAATAAAATATATTTTAATTTTTATTTGTATTTGTAAAATCAGAAGAAGTATTGGTTTATATTTAAATAAACATGTTAAAATTATTGTAAAAGAATAACATGTTAAGTTGCATCTTGAGTAACTATGGCTTTAGTGTAATACTTAATGACATATTTAGTGTAGTATTAGTTATTATTTATATATTATTTTTGTTTATAATTATAAGTACTATTTGAAAAAATAAAATTGTTTTTAAATATAAATTATTTTTGATTTATTATGTATATTTATTATTATTATTTAAATATATCTCTTATTATTAATATAAAAATTTAAATTAATGTCCATATTGAAATTAACATTTTAAAAATGAAAATCACCTAAATTCAAATGTGTGAACCACAAAAGGAAAAATATTCTTAGTTATTTATAGCCACTCTGGAAAAAAAAGGTAGCAGTACACTCCATTTGGAAACCATATTAACTTGAAAACCATCGAGAGCTCTCTTCTTCTTTCTCTTCCTCATTTCATCGCAAATAGCCACCACCAAGGCCTCCACCACCCTCCTCCGTAAGCTTTACATTTTTGACTTGACTCTTTCCTTTTTCAGTATTCATTTCCATCCTTGAACCGTCCAATTTCACTTTAACCATTTAGGCTTTTTTTGTTTTGTTTCGTTTGTTCAGTGACTTTGTGTTAGGGTTTTCAATTTATAAGCTTCATTGATTGAACGGTGTTCATTATGATTGGAGAAGTTCAGCTTCAGCCTCCTCCGATTCTGCAAAACCCTAGTGATTCTGATCCTTTACTCGATTTATAAAACAATCAATATGTGTAAACCTCTATTCTCTCTCGCAAGAACTCTCTCTTCTCTATTGCTCGACCTTCTTTCTGAATGAAAAAGAGGAAAACACGAAGGAAGCTTCTGAATCGATTACGGTTTTTGCATGCTCAACCTCTGCATCAATTAGGGTTTTTGAATCTTGCGAGACTTCTGCCTCTTTGTGACTTGGTGATTTTGGTATGTATTTTCATATTTGCTCTGTTATGTTCAACCTCTGCTTTTGCATTACTCTAAAAGTAACTCTATAATCATCTTGAAATGGTTATTTGCATTGATTGTTCATATAACTTGAGATGTTGATTGTTTATTTTAATCTCTCTTCACTATGTTAATTAGTGAGAAGAACTATCATAGTTAGAGCATTAGTATCCTTAATGTGCATATGAAGTGTTTGTAAAATGTCCTTAAGTATTAGTGTATAAACTTGAGATGCCCTAGGCTATGTTAAATTGATTACAATCACATAATGGTTGAAGTGATGTGTTAACAAGCATGAATTAATCGTCAAAATTACAGCATGAATTCAGACATTACCAAAAATGAAGCGATCGAGACTTCTGTTGGGAAGATATTCATATACAAGCAAGCTTTCGGGTCCCGAACAACTGCATCCTAACAGTCTAACTAGATTCTTGTGTTCCACACCACTAATTATGTTGACATCATTGTAGAAATCAGCTGCTCTATGTCTGTTGTTGAAATACAACCTCTTGATAGCAATCTCTCTTCCATCAGGTAAAACTCCCTGCAACAGCTAAATTGTTACAAATCGCTTGATATGTAAAATGGCGGTGTTATACTTATAGGTTTTCAGATAAGAGAAATACTTTATAAACTGTTCCAAATCCTCCGTGCCCTAACTTGTTATAGTCGTTAAAAGATCCTGTAGCTTTTTCCAATGTAGAGTACTTGAAATTCAAGCTTTTATGTTCAAGAGTCTTTGCTAACTTTCTGCATCATTTGATCCTGTCAATCAGAATGACCATTTGGATCAGTCACCATTCTTAATGCATATGTGTTATAACTGCTAATGATTCCACAATTTGTTTGCAACACAATGTGTAGCTCTTAGAAAAAATAAAATATAATTTATAACTATGATATAACTATATATGCAGTTATCATGAAAAAATAGAGATAAGCTATGAGTCAAATACCTACCTCTTCTTTTCTTTTGAATGTATCTCTGTTTGCAGATATAAGCCCCGACAGTCACTACAACCACCGTGACGATCACCGAACTGACTACTGCAACCACTATCACCAATACATTACATGCACAAGACAACAAATTGGACTCACACCCTCTGTTACGGTCTCTTTGTTATTTTACTTCTATTTTCTGTTTCTTATTAAAGTCTGTATTTGAACAAGGTACCAAATTTTAGGTGAAGAGATGATAGTCAAAAAAAGATACAGCAACAGGTTGAGGTTCAAGTCCAGGTGTAACTTTATCATCAATGAACTTACTTCTAAGGAACCAAATTCTAAATTGTTCTTTGTTTAAACCTTTCTAGTATATTGTGTATTAGAACAATAGGGTATGGAATAACATTTTGGTTTTAACTATCTAGTTTTATTTCGTTTTTGTTCTCTCATTATAGTGTGATAAATGGTAATGTTTATTCATGTGCTTTAAAGAAATTTTGATCTGGTTCCTTATTGTGCTGCTTATTTTACTTGCTTTTGTATATTCATTTATCTCCATGTAGTTTTGCCTCTCTAGATCCTTACCTTTATCAACTTATTCATGAGATATTCTTCTTTATTGTTGTTGGAACAGGTTAAGAACTTTATCTCTTTAGCTGGACCTCATGCTGGTACTGCTTCAGTTCCCCTATGTGGTGTGAGTATCGCTGTTACTTTCCAGCATGGTGCCTTTATTATTTGTGTTACGGTATTGATTGGAAATACCGCAATCAATGTTATCAATTTACTTGGTGTTGGACCATGCCATTCTTTAATTGAATCGGTCACCACTTTGATTATTTAATAAGACATTTAGAACAGATATATAGAATTTAATGTTTATGATACAACTAGAATCAGATGCTAAACTTGAATCACTGCAATGGGATAATATCCATAGCAGAGGTGACTTCATATAAGGATGAGTATGTTTGTTAACTCTCGAGCAACTAAAGCAAATAAGACCCTGGTTCTTTCCCATCTCACTCTCCTCCATTTCGGTTTTTTTTTCCCACTTGCTTCCGACACTGTTGCTGCTATGTTTGCAACAAATCATTAAATGAGGTTACAACGTCCACAAATAGACAGATTAGAAGAGTATAATATGTATCAAAGTTTTGTTTTTTCGAGTTCTGCAATTGTTGACTGATATGTTGTTTCTACAGATAGGTATCTTCTGCATCCTTGCAGACAATCTCATCAAGGGAGAGGTTTACAGTACCTATATTCAAGTATTAATCTCTATCTTCTATTTATTTTCTCTTTTCTTTGATCTGTAAACTTTTTTGTTTTCTTTTCTTTTATAATATATTTTCCTTGCCCATAATTTATCATCTCATTACAGTCTCTAACATACCTCGATTGAAAAAATTGCAGGAACACTTGGCTCCTAGCGGATATCTTAAATTACCAAATGTTAGTATCATTTTTTGTGGTTATCTTTATCTAATTTTCAATTTTAAATTTCTTTTCCCACAATGGAGTCCACTGCTTAGCCTGTTTTGCCAAAAAAACTGCTCAAAACCTTTGCATTGAAACCAATTTTGATTTCAGGCTATACCTAATTACATGGAGAGCTGTAGGTACCTCCCTAAGCTTATTAATGAAAGACCTGATGAGAGGAATTCCACTTACAAGGAAAGATTTAGTAGCTTGCAGAATTTGGTACTTATCATGGTAAGTCCTCTTAATGTTTTCTTTGATATATTAGGAATATTTTGAGCTGACTTAATGAGAGAAACTTGTTTATTTGTCATCTTGTGTTATACTGCACAGTTTGAACAAGACATAGTTTTAATACCGAAAGAAACATCCCAAAGAAGTTGGTGTTGCCGCCACCGGAGACAAGAAGAAGAAGAGAAACAAGAAGAGCGTTGAAACATACAAGATCTACATCTTCAAGGTTCTGAAACAAGTTCACGCTGACATTGGTATCTCAAGCAAAGCCATGGGAATCATGAACAGTTTCATTAACGATATTTTTTAGAAGCTTGCTCAAGAATCTTCAAGACTCGCTCGCTACAACAAGAAGCCAACAATCACTTCTAGGGAAATTCAGACCGCAGTCCGGCTAGTACTTCCCGGAGAATTGGCTAAACATGCCGTCTCGGAGGGTACCAAATTAGTGACCAAGTTTACAAGTTCTTAAACATAAACGATTCAGTGGTCTTTGTTTGGGTCATGTTTGTGTGGTTATCATGTTACTGGATCTTCATTAGGCAATGTTACTGGATCTTCGATTAGGCAATGTCTGGGATGTTGTTGATCCTTTTTGTGTATTAAAAAATGGTGAAATTAATGATATTTGGAATTAATGAAATTTGTGTGTGTATACTTTTTAGTTAAAATTTTTATATAAATAAAAAATCAGACAAATTTGATTAATGTGGAAATTTAAGCTGTTGAAAGAAATTACCTGCGGATTTTCATGTGAAACAAGCAAAATTTCGTGTGAATTTACCTGCAACTTTTTATACGAAATATATTTGTAGGAAATGTCCTGCAGATATTTTTGAATGAAAAGTCGCAAGAAAATGCCTAAAGTTTAGTCACCGTTGCTGCGGATTTTATTTTTGTTTCCTGCGGATTTATCCGCAGGTAAATTACCTGCGGATATTAAAATCCTCAAGTAACAATTATCCACGAAGGTTTTACGTGGGGATTTGATTCTGCCAAGAAATCCGCAGGTAATGGTTGTTGCTGCGGATTTTTTACTTAAATCAGCAGGAAATTCCGCATGTAAAAAGCATATTTCTACTAGTGCTACCCATTGCCATTTTTATTCCTACTACCTTAATTAGCAATTTACTTGTAGTGAGAAGAGTATTAAATAATTTGTAACAAAAATAAAATATTTTACTTAATTTATATAAAATTGTATCGATTTTAATTTTAAAAATATTAGAATATGAAGCCTATATATATATTAAATAAGTAAATATTTGAGTTCTTTTTATTAAGTATAAAATTTATTTTATAGGAAGGCCTGAAGCAATTGTTTTACTGGCCTTAACTTGTTATCTTTTCCTACTCTATTCTATTCTACCTTTTTTTTTTCAATTTTAAATCATTTGACTGCAAAAATTTGTTACAAGTCATATTGATATGATAACTTCGACTCCGTCTAAGATCTAAATTTGTTTCAATGGTTTGTATCTTGTCTTTGGCTTACTCAAGTTAGCTTATGTTATTTTTAAGAGTTTTTTGTGCTCGTTTAGAATTGAATAAAATTTATATGCAAATATTTTCATGACTTAATTGATATATTAAGTGATAAGGAAGATTCCATTGAAATTTTTAAATAAAATCGTGAAACCTACTTGACAATAGATCATCAATTATCTCATTCAAAATATGAGAACGTCCACCTAAAAGTTCACATAACTCAAATATGTTTGAACATATTTTCCCCATATATCATGCATTTAATTGTCTCAAAATTTATTTTAGTTTTGAAAATGATTTGATTTTGAATGAAATCATAACACACCAACAATTGAAACTTTATAAATTGAAGTATAATAAAATACAAATTTAGAAAACAAAATGCTCAAAAATATATTGTAAGACAATATCTTACATTCTACCCTCTTAAAAATATTTTCATCTTTGAAACTGGAAATAAGAGAAATAACCTTAATAAATATCACTATTATTAACACTGAACACCACTTAAGTACATACTACAAATAGCCTCCTAAGCAACGTTCTTAGGATTGATTATATTGACACATTCTTTTCAATAATACACCACGAGTTTTCAACTTAAAAGTTTAATCTTATCCTAATGGTATTTTCATATACACGAAAAATTTAGATACCAACGTGCATGATTGTAGAACCACTTTTAATCTTATCCACATGATTTTTAATATCAATTGGAAAATTTATCATTCTTTGCAACTTTCTACTAACACAATTCATCAATGTACATCAACCAAACATAAAATGTTTCTAACTTTATTATCTAACTCATAATCCTAAAGTCCTCAAATATAATATCTCATAAACTTTCTAAATCTTATTTTAAGGTGTCATGACAATCTTCCAAGGTGATTTGTGATATATTCTTACAATGACTACTCACTTTCATTCATCCGCATAACACTATTTAAAATTTAATACTTCGTTAAATCACATCACCTTGAAGTGCCACCAAATTCAAATCATAACTCAATGCGTCGATCAAAAGGCACCACTTGGCAATTACTCAATCCTAAATGATTAACGATCAACAGCTCAAAACTTCATGTCTTAGAATTTCTAATTAAACTTTGTTGGGAAAAACCAGAAATAATTAGCGATAACTATCTCAATAATGTAGAATATTTTTTTCCCTCACCTGTGCAGATAAATGGTCAAACAGAAAATATAATTCCAAGAACAATAATAATTGACAAAAAAATAAATATGAGACAAACACAATTTTAACGTGGAAAACTTCCCTCAAATTGAGAGAATAAAAACCACGGGACCTAGTCCAGTAAAAACTTCCACTATAATAATTAATGGGTACACCAAGAGTCTTCCTAATAACAATAGGGAATATCAATCAACAATAGCAATCCTATAATAACCTTCCACTAAAGTGGGTATGCCAAAGTAACTCTCAGAAAAGATAAAACTACTCAAATTATATATTACAGTAACAAACTCAGTGGTAGGAATAACATACTAAATTTGTAGATCAAACGGAGCAAGTTTGCTACACACCTGTTACCACCACTGGAACCAAACCCTTATTTTTATTCTCTGGCAACCGTTATTCTTCCGTTGTCTGTTTGTATATCTCTTAGGGATTTCTAAATCCCTTTTATTACCTTCAAGTGGGTCAAGCCCATTAAAACCTTTTTTTTTCTTTTTCTTTTTATTTCAATAATAATAATAATATTAGTAAAATTGGTGGGTTCCACTTGGGGAGTGAGCCCACCCAACAAATCTCCCCCTCACGACTCAAGTGGGAAGGTACTGCTCAACCATGTCCGCTTTCTTTCTGCAACATATCATCTTCGACACAGGCAAGGTCTTCGTCATCATATCTGAACCATTCTCATCAGTATGAATCTTCTCAATTAAAAATGACTTTATTTTTAGTGCATCTCGTATCCAATGATATCGCACTTCAATATGCTTCGACTTTGCATGAAAAGTCGGATTCTTGCTGAGATGAATCGCACTCTGACTATCACAGAATAACACAAACTTGTCTTGCTTGAGGCCTAACTCATGTAGGAATTTCTTCATCCACAAGAGTTCTTTGGAAGCTTCATTGCTGCAATGTACTCAGCTTCAGCAGTAGATAACGCAACACACTTTTGTAATCTTGATTGCCAAGACACAGCTCCCCCTACAAATGTCATCATATAACTAGAAGTAGATTTTTTAGAATCAAGATCACCTGCCATATCTGCATCTGTGTAGCCATTCGACACAGGTTCACCACCTCCATAGCATAAACACACTTTGGAAGTGCCCTTAAGGTATCTGAGAATCCACTTCACTGCTTGCCAATGATCTTTACCAGGATTAGAGAGGAACCGACTAACAACTCCAATTGCATGAGCAATATCTGGCCTTGTGCATACCATAGCATACATCAAACTACCAACTGTGGATGCATAAGGAACCTTCTTCATCTCTTCTTTGTCTTTCTCACTTGTAAGACATTTATCAAAATTCAATTTAAAATGAGAAGCAAGTGAAGTACTAACAGGTTTGCAGTTGCTCATGTTAAACCTCTCTAACACCTTCTCAATATAGTTGTGTTGAGATAACTATAATTTATTATTCTTCCTGCACGAGTAATTCTCATGCCCAAAATTTGCTTTGCAGGACCCAAGTCTTTCATTGCAAAGGACTTGTTCAAATCTTTCTTTAAAGATTGAATCTTCTTAGTATCATGACCAACAATCAACATGTCATCCACATATAACAAGAGAATAATATAATCACCATCAGAGAATTTCTTGATAAACACACAATGGTCAGAAGTAGTTTTACCATATCCATGTTTCTCCATGAAAGAATCAAATTTCTTGTACCATTGTCGAGGTGCTTGCTTGAGCCCATACAAGCTTTTCTTCAATTTATACACAAGTTGCTCTTTACCTTTGACTTCGAAACCCTCTGGTTGCTCCATATAGATCTCTTCCTCCAAATCATCATGAAGGAATGCAGTTTTCACATCAAGTTGTTCAACTTCTAGATTCAAACTAGCTGCTAACCCAAGCACAACTCGAATAAAGGACATTTTCACGACAGGTGAAAAAATTTCATCAAAGTCAACACCTTTTCTCTTATTAAAACCTTTCACAACATATCTTGCTTTGTATCTGGGTTGAGAATTATTATCTTCTGTCTTTATCTTGTATACCCATTTGTTCTTGAGTGCTTTTCTACCATTAGGCAATTTTACCAATTTAAATGTGTGATTCTCATGCAAGGAATTTATCTCTTCTTGCATGGCCTTCAACCACTTTTCTTTATCAACATTTGTAATAGCTTCTTGATAGTACTTTGGCTCTCCACTATTAGTGATCATCACATACTCATGTGGAGGATATCTTTGAGAAGGTTGACATTCTCTAGTAGATCTTCTCAAATCAAACTCCACTGGTGGCTCAATTGGAACTTGCTCATCATGGTGAGACACATTATCATCAGTTACATTTTCATCATCTACTTGTACATCTCCCCCATCAACAAGAGTTTCCGTAGGAGGCTTAGGCGCAACATCAATGTAACTTCTAAGATTTGGTTTCTGTTTTTTAGCTTTATCAAAATCTTCAACAGTCTGGTCTTCAAGAAATATCACATCTCGACTTCTAATAATTTTCTTGTCAACCGGATCAACAATCTATAACCAAATTCTTCATCACCATAACCGACAAATATACATTGTTTGGATTTACTATCAAGCTTAGACCTCTCATGTCTTGGAACGTGAACAAAACATCTACAACCGAAAACTCTCAAATGACGGTAAGAGATATCTTTCCCTGTCCACACTCTATTAGAAACATCACCATCAAGTGGAATAGAAGGAGAAAGATTGATCAAATCCACTGCAGTTTTCATTGCTTCACCCCAAAAGGATTTCGATAATTTTGCATGAGAGAGCATACATTTGATTCTGTCATTAATCGTACGATTCATTCTCTCTGCAACACCATTATGTTGAGGTGTCTTTGGACTGTTTTCTCAAACTTGATTCCATGTTCTCTACAATACTCTTCAAAAGGACATCTGTATTTACCACCATTATCAGATCGAACACATTTCAATTTTCTTCCTTTTTCTCTTTCAACACTTGCATGAAAGTGCTTGAAGACTCCAAATACCTGGTCTTTAGATTTCAAAGGAAAAGCCCACACTTTTCTAGAGTGGTCGTCAATAAAAGTAACAAAATATGATGCACCACCAAGAGATTTACTATCCATCATACAAACATCAGTATGAACTAAATCAAGAATATTTTGCCTCCTATGAGGACTAGTGTTATGAAAAGATACTCTATGTTGTTTTCCAGCAAAACTATGAGTGCAAGTTTTTAGAGACGTTCCTTTCACAGGAAGAAAATTTTTCTTCGCAAGTATGTTGAGTCCTTTCTCACTCAAGTGACCAAGCCGCATATGCCATAAATCAGAAGATGCATCTTCAATTGCATTCATTTCTTCCTTGCATAGCTTTGTAGGCATCCTATAGAGAGAAGTGGAACTTTGCACCTTTGCAACCACTAGGGACCCTTTAGTGATTTTACATATACCACCACCATCAAAGAAAGTGTGATAACCATCAATATCCAAGGCTTTCACCGAAATCAAATTGAGTCGAATATCAAGAACATGTCTAACATTCTTCAAATGAAGCTTGCAACCAATCCCAGTTTCAACCCAAACATCTCCCATACCGAGAATTTTACATACTCCTTCATCTCCCATTTTTACCATGCTCAAATCACCAACACTGTAAGATGAGAAGAAATCACGCCTAGGAGTAACATGATATGAGGCACCCGAATCAATAATCCAAGTTGAATCCTGACATGCAAGGTTTATGGAATTATCATCACAAACAATGTAGACATTATTAACATATGCAACTGTTGTTGTATCTTTATCATTTTTCTTCTCTTTGTCTTCATCTCTTTCCCTTGATTGATCTCTCTTAAGGAACCTGCAATTTCTTTTTATGTGACCCGCTTTGCCACAATGATAGAATATCACTTCTTTTCTAGTCCTTGACTTGCTTCTTGACTTGCTACGACTTTCAGAGTTGTCGCGTCTATGGAAGTTTCTAGATTGACTTCTTCCCCGTGACTCTGTAACTAGTGTTTCTGACTTTGAGGAAGAACCAATCAAACCATGTTCCTTTCTTCGAGCTTCTTCATTCAACATGCTCTCTTTAATTGTTGACATTTTCAACTTTCCACTTGGAGCTGAATTGGTCAATGTCACAACAAGGATTTCCCAATTATCAGGCAAGGAACTCAACAATAACAGCGCTTGCAACTCATCATCTAATTTAATTTCTGAGGTTGTCAACTGATTCACTATATTCTGAAAAATACTCATATGCTATTCTATTGAATACCCATCTTTATATTTCATATTCACCAGCTTCCGAATTAAGAATGCTTTATTTTGCACATTCTTTCATTCATACAACTCTTTTCATTTTTCCCACATCTTGTTAGCATCTATTTCAGTTTCAACATGTAGATATACACTAAGATCCAACCACTGCCTGATCAACGCCACTGCCTTTCTATTCATCTTCCAGTCAGCGTCAGATTTATCTGCGGGTTTAGCAGTGTTACCCTCAAAAGGATCATACAAATCTTTACTATATAACATGTCTTTCATGAGAGTCTTCCAAAGTGTGTAATTAGAAGAGTTGAGTTTAATCATATTGGGACTTTTATTTTCCTCCTCCATTTAAATGCACAAATCAAATAATCGAGCTCTGATAATCAAGTAACTCTCAGAGAAGATAAAACTACTCAAATTATATATTACAGTAACAAACTCAGTGGTAGGAATAACATACTAAATTTGTAGATCAAACGGAGCAAGTTTGCTACGCACCTGTTACCACCACTTGAACCAAACCCTAATTTTTCTTCTCTGGCAACCGTTCTTCTTCCGTTGTCTGTTTGTATATCTCTTAGGGATTTCTAAATCCCTTTTACTACCTTCAAGTGGGTCAAGCCCATTAAAACTTTTTTTTTTCCTTTTTTTCAATAATAATAATAATAATAGTAAAATTGATGGATTCCACTTGGGGAGTGAACCCACCCAACAAACTTTAATCAACAGATTCCAATCACGTGAATAATTCACGTCTCTCTAGTGTTCTTCAATCTCATTTGAAATAATCGATGTCTATTTTATCAAAATCACTAAGTATCCACATAGTTTATTGCTTCAATTCCCTCTTAAATAGGTCATACAAATCATCACATATGGAAATCTTCAAATCCATACCGACGCGTATAATATACTAAATTTTATAATAAATTATTTTATTAATTAAATAGAATTTTAAATAATTTATTATTTATTAATAATGCTTTAGAGTATATGATAAATTTTTTTTTATTAATTTTCATTATTATAAGTGTGTTTAATATGGTATGATAATTGTATATAGGTTTAATTTAATATGTAATATAAATTATCAATATTAGATTTAATTATTTTATTTATTTTATAAAAATAACAACTTTTTAGTGTAAGTATTTTAGAGAATAAGATTTAGACCATTGAGTATATATATGTGTTAGTAATTCATATACCATGCGTTTTTGTGTATTTGACTAGTATTAAGTAAGCACATAGTTATATTTAATTACTTTTAATTATTTTTTATTTTAATTATTTAATTTATAAATAAATATCTTAAATATATTTAAATATATTGTGAATATTTTAGAGTATTTATTTTTACTAAAGAATAATAAAAAATGAAGTTAAATAATTATTGATTTGGTTTTAATAAAATAAAATGAAATAGAATAGTAGTATTGGACTTGCCCATGTATTGTGACCTATATATGTTGTGTATGTAACATGAGGATCAAATCTAATTGAACAAAAAAATTCCTATATGACCTATGAACCTTAGCGCTACCTGAAGAAAAAGCAGCACGCTGAGCTCGAGAGAACAAAAGAGTAATTAACTCCTATCGTCATCCAGATAAATTTTTTTCGGTTGTTGTCCATATATGAATATGATGTTTTTTTTTCATGTAACTCTGATTTGAGTGAAATTAACGCAAAAACGACCGTAAAAATTGTAATTACATTATTCATTTATGATTTTTATGACTTGAGATAAGTTTCTTTGATTTAATTTTGAAATTGACCTTTTAAAATACGTTTTAGTGATAAGGAGTCAAAGGAATAAATGTTTTTCTCTTGCATACGCTTGGAGTAATAAATTTTTAAATGTGAAATTTAGAAATTGTGATATGAAAATAAGGAAGATAAATGTTTATAAGGTGTTAATTGATTTAATTATTTATGACGGTGTAATATTTAATATTATTGTGATATTTGATTTTAACTAAACTTTTCTGACTATGTTTGACTTGACGAGATTATGTGATATAAAAGTTAAATATATTGTGTAGTATAAATTTATGTGATAACAATGTATAATTGATAATTGTGATATTGTCACTTACATGCATTGGTATTTTGTTCGGAGAGTTTTGTAGTGAGTATTCTCAATTTTCCTTCCTTTCTCTCTAGGCCAAATACATATAGGTTCATGTTCAAATTTTTAATCATACATATTAACCAAGTTTAACTTAAGTTAATATTCAAGTTTTGTTAAAATAAAACATTTATTTTGTTAGTGCAAGTTTTAAATTTATCCTTTAGCCGTATCTAAGTTCAAACATTAATTTGTTGAAGTTCCTTGTGTGTTGATACATTGCGGTTAATTTGTTATTGTTGGTAAAAAACAAAAGTGTAGAAAAATGAACCTATTACCTTTATTTTTTAAACAAGAACTAATTATGTTGGGACCAAAGTATGCTTTTTTACTTTTAAGAATAGAAGCATCTTTGAACTTGATAATGCTCTCTTATTGATCAGTTAAAATTTTGGAAATGAATTAAGTACTGTAACACCTCATATTACTATCTCTAAATTAATGTTAACATTATTTTAATTCTATATTGTTATTATTAGGTAAATAAGTTTTTTATATCCTATTAATTTAGGATTTTTGTTTTTAATCCCCGTAAATAAATCAAATTTTTTAGTCCATATAAAATTATTATGCAAAGACTTTTACTCCCTTCTGAAACATTGACATATATCATTTAATGTTTTTTATATACATGTTTACAACACTATAAAAAGTTTTTCTACTAAAAATAAACTCAAAATTTGATATCTAGGTCTATATTTTAAGAACTTTTATCTTGAATATATGACATTTAAAAAGTTCATATTCAATTTATCCCAAGTTAAATACTTTTAAATTTGTGTGAATGAATTTTTGAGAATATTCTAAACATGCTTCCAAAATACCACTAAAAAATTTTAAAACTTGAAGGATATTTCATTCCACCCAGAACTAAAAACGCTTGTAGAATAATTTTGTAGGTGTCAGAACCAGGTTGGTTCTAGAAACAATTCCTTCATCATGTTTTGATGATATCAAAAGTAATTTGTGAGAATAATTTAATGCACTAACGATTTCATTGCGTATGTAGCAAATAAAACTAGGAAACGGAGGAAACAATATCAAAAGAAGTGAACACATCAGAGAAAACAAAGACATCAAAGCCAAGTGTAGTCAAAGGAAGTCAATCCAACATTTAAACTCTAGTTATTACACGTGTTGTTGTGTGTGCGCATCGACCTATAATGTTTTACCTTTGAAGCTTCTGCCCAGTGTGTCTTTGAAGCTTATGCGCGTTTGTCTCTAAAGACTGAAGCATGCCTCTAAAGTTTGAAGCATGCCTCTGAAGTGCCTAATATAGTAACTCTAGAGCTTCTATTCAAATTGTCTCTGAAGTTCAAGTTTCGCTCGCCTGAAAACTACAACTTGCTCCAAGATGTTGCCTCTAATTATACACAACATGCTATGAAGATGCAACAAGGTTACTTTCCCCATGTCATTAATTCTAAGTCATGTTGTTATGCCTCTGCCTCTAACTACCTGAACCAAGCAACATAGTATCTAAATTCGATGATCAAGTTATGTTATAATGAAGAAAGTCAACGACTCTGATGGAAATTCAATGCTCTAATAAAGACCGACCTGTTTCATAATTTTGTTGGTCCAAGAACAAATTCTTATATGCTCTCACTGCTCTTAAACATACGCTTGAAGGAAGATTAAGCATACACATGATAGAAGATTAAAGAATAATTATTTTCAAACGCTATCTGCAATGATAAATGTGTGACAATTATTTGGTATACATGTGAGCAGTAAATCAGCCCAAAGGAAGGTTTATTGTTTGACATGTCTTATTGTCAATAGTTGATCGTTACAACAAGAGTACCACTAGCAGTTGGTGTTACTGTCCAAAGACTTGACACCAATGGTGCACTGGGTATCTTGAGATGGGTTAAATTCCATGATTTGAACATATGTATTTATTTATTGATTTATTTTTCTATAATGTGAGTTTCTAAGTTTCGTCCTTTATTTAATTCACAACATCTATTGCTTCCATATCTGCAAATTTGAGTTCTATTCCTGTCCTTAATGGAACAAATTTTAAGGAATGGGAAGAGAACATTCTGATTGTTCTTGGCTGCATGGATCTAGACCTTGCAATAAGAAGTGATCGACCCCCTACTCCTAAGGACTCTAGTTCTTTTGAGGAAAAATCAGAGTATGAGAAATGGGATCGCTCAAATTGCATAAGTCTTATGATCATAAAGCGTGGCATTCCTGAGGTCTTTAGAGGTGCTGTCTCGGATGAGGTAGTTACAGCTAAAAGTTTCCTTGCTGAGATGGAAAAACGCTTCGAAAAAAGTGATAAGGCTGAAACAAGTTCTTTGCTTCAGAATTTAATTTCCATGAAGTATCAAGGCAAGGGAAATATAAGAGAGCACATTATGATGATGTCCAACATTGCTTCTAAGCTTAAAGGACTAAAGCTTGAGTTGTTAGATGACTTATCATTCATTTAGTATTGTTGTCTCTTCCTGCGCAATTCAGTCAGTTTAAGGTGACTTATAATTGTCAAAAGGAGAAATGAACTCTTAATGAGCTCATTTCATTATGTGTGCAAGAAGAGGACAGGCTGAAGCAAGATAGGACTGAGAGTGCTCACTTTACTAGCATCTCTGAAGACAAGGGCAAAAGGAAAAGAATTGAGGAGTCCAAGAACAAAGCTGCTGCTAAGGGTCCAGAACAAAAGAAGCAGACTAAGGATAACAACTACTTCTTCTGCAGGAGTCCTGGACACGTGAAGAAGGATTGTGCCAAATATCACGCTTGGCGTGTTAAGAAGGGTATGATTCTGTCTTTGGTCTGTTCTGAGGTTAATTTAGCTTCAGTACCTGGAAACACTTGGTGGTTAGACTCTGGTGCAACTACTAACATCAGTGTTTCAATGCAGGGTTGCCTGAACTTCCGAAAGCCTAGTGATACTGAAAGATGCATCTATGTAGGAGATGGGAAGAAGGTAGAAGTTGAAGCCATAGGAAAATTTAGATTATTATTAAGTTTCGGTCATTATTTGGATTTAGCAGACACTTTTGTTGTACCGTCATTTAGACGGAGTTTGGTCTCTATTTCTTATTTGGACAAATCAGGATATTATTGTTCATTCGGGAATAAAGAATTTACTTTGTCTTTAAATTCGAATGTTGTTGGAACCGGTTTACTTTCTGGTTATGATAATCTTTATTTGTTGGAAATTGTGGCTAACTATAATGAAACCTTGAGTGTGGAATCACGTGGTACTAAGCGAAAAATTAACAATTTCAATTCAAGAGTGCTTTGGCACAAGCATCTAGGTCACGTCTCTAGAAATAGAGTTGAACGACTTGTGTCAGAAGGAATTTTAGATTCCATTGACTTCATAGACTTTAACGTTTGTGTAGCATGCATTAAAGGAAAACAGACTAAAGATAAGAAATTAGGCGCATATAGAGCTACAGACGTCTTAGAATTGATACATACGGACATCTGTGGGCCATTTCCAACTCCTTCTTGGAATGGTCAACAATATTTTATATCATTCATAGACGATTATTCTAGATATGCCTACCTTTACCTAATTCACGAAAAGTCCCAATCAATAGACGTGTTCAAATCCTTTAAGGCAGAAGTTGAGAATCAACTTAATAAGAGAATTAAAAAGGTCAAATCTGATCGTGGTGGTGAATACTACGGCAGATATGACGGTTCAGGTGAACAACGTCCGGGACCATTTGCCAAATACCTAGAGGAATGTGGAATCGTCCCACAATACAATATGCTGGGGTCACCCAGCATGAATGGTGTAGCTGAAAGACGAAACAGGACTCTTAAGGATATGGTAAGGAGTATGATTTGTCATTCCACCTTGCCAGAGTCACTCTAGGGAGAGGCATTAAAAACAGCAGCATACATTCTTAATAGAGTACCAACTAAGGCAGCGGCTAAAACACCTTATGAGCTTTGGAATGGGCGTAAGCCTAGTCTGAAGCACCTTCATGTTTGGGGATGCCCAGCTGAGGCAAGGCCTTATAGGCCGAATGAAAAGAAATTTGAACCCCGAACAATTAGCAGCTATTTTATAGGGTACTCAGAAAAATCAAGGGGCCATAAATTTTATGATCCTAATTTGAGATCAATTTTTGAGACGGGAACGTCAACGTTCTTTGAGGATATTGAGTTTGGGGGGAAGATTAAGGTTAAAGATTTTGTCTTTGAGGAAGAATCGGTAACAATTCCAGAACTGATTCTTCCACCAATTGACTTTCCCATTATTGAACAAACTCAAGATGATCTGGTTGTTCAGGAAGAACAAAATCCAGATCAAATTCAAGATCCTCAAGAACAAGTGCCTCAAGAGCCAGCTCCATTGCGGAGATCCACTAGAGAAAGGAAAAATGCTATTTCGGATAATTATGTAGTATTTATCAATGAGGTAGAGGAAAATGTTGGCATGACGGAAGACGACCCGATCAACTTTCATCAAGCCATGCAAGATTCTCGTTCAGATAAGTGGATCAAAGCAATGAATGAGGAGTATAAGTCTATGCAAGACAATTCAGTTTGGGAACTTATCCCATTACCTGAAGGAGTGAAACCCATTGGTTGCAAATGGATTTTTAAAATCAAGCGGGATTCTAATGGTAATGTGGAGAGATATAAGGCACGTCTTGTAGCTAAGGGTTATACTCAAAAGGAACGGATTGATTATAAAGAGACTTTCTCTCCGGTTTCATCGAAGGACTCTTTAAGAATAATCATGGCTCTTGTTGCTCACTTTGATTTGGAGCTTCATCAAATGGATGTAAAGACAGCGTTTCTCAATGGCGACATTGATGAGACGATCTATATGGTGCAGCCAGAAAACTTTGTGTTGGGAGACCCAAAGAATATGGTATGCAAACTAAGAAAATCCATTTATGGGCTAAAACAAGCTTCTCGTCAATGGTACCATAAAGTTCATCAAGTAATTCTCTCATTTGGTTTTAAGATGAATACAGTTGATGATTGTGTGTATCATAAGTTCAGTGGGAGCAGACATATTTTCCTGGTCTTGTATGTTGATGACATACTGCTTGCCACTAACGATATAGGCATGTTGCACGAAACTAAGAAATTTCTATCAAAGCATTTTGAGATGAAAGATCTTGGTGACACCTCTTTTGTATTAGGAATTCAGATACACCGAGACAGATCTCGAGGCATTCTTGGATTGTCACAAAAGAGCTATATCGATAAGGTTCTCAAAAGGTTTGGGTTACAGGATTGCAAACCAGGGGACACCCCAGTTGCTAAGGGAGACAAGTTTAGTCTCAAACAGTGCCCTAAGGGAAGTTTGGAAATTCAAGAAATGCAAAAGATCCCTTATGCTTCAGCTGTAGGGAGTCTTATGTATGCCCAAGTATGTACGCGTCCAGACATAACGTTCATAGTAGGGATTTTAGGCAGATATTTAAGCAATTCAGGTCTTGACCATTGGAAAGCAGCCAAGAGGGTCATGAGATATCTGAAGAGAACAAGAAACTACATGCTCACATATAGGAGGTCAGACCAGTTAGAGATCACTAGGTACTCTGACTCGGATTTTGCGGGATGCCAAGACAGCTTAAGATCAACTTCAGGCTATGTCTTTCTGTTAGCTGGTGGAGCAGTTTCTTGGCGTAGTTCCAAGCAAGGTCTTACTGCTTCATCAACCATGGCAGCAGAATTTGTAGCAATTCATGAGGCATCTGACCAGGGCATTTGGCTGAGAAATTTTGTCACGGGGCTGCGAATAGTTGAAGGGATTGAAAGACCACTCAAGTTGTATTGTGACAATAGATCAACATTCATGTATTCTAACAATAATAGGAGCTCAACCAAATCAAAGCACATTGACATTAAGTTCCTAGTTGTTAAAGAGAAAGTACAAAGTGGACAGATATCCATAGAACACTTAAGGACAAACTCCATGATTGTGGATCCACTCACTAAAGGTCTACCACCCAAGGTCTTTCATGAGCATACTGCTCACATGGGTGTGCTACAGTTTGAGGAATCTTGATTTTAGTGGGAGTTTCGTCCATTATGTAATTCATGTTATATGTTTAATTGTAAAGTACAAATACATTGTATTTGGACTTTCTGATCAGAAATAAAGTTTAAAGTATTCAGTTTTGGTTACTTTGTACATTTAAGTTATGGTATGATCTCATTCGGTAAAGTAGGACCAGTTGAAAATTGACATGCATTGACCAATTTCATGTAATTTTCATGCTACACTTTTCATAATGGGTCTATGTCATTTAGTTGTGTCAGTACGGGTGATCATTGATGGGTTTAGTTATGCTTATTATGACGAAAGTCTCTTTGGTTCCATGTGCTGATATGATTAATGGACGGGACAATTTGGATTATACTCAAGGTAATTATAATGACATTTTTGACATCATAAAGTCTACCACACTACCAAGGATACATGTGTGACCAGTGGGAGATTGTAAGATTTATGGGTCACGTATGTAATTAATTAATAAAGTGTGTTAGGGTCATTATATAATTAGCCAATAAACTAGGGGTCAAATAATATATAATAGTTTATGGCTAAAGAGCATAATAGTTATGAAAAATTAATAGTGTAGATACCAGGCAGTTTCTAATTTAATGAGGGGCTGAATTGGAAATACTGCAATTTGAGATATAAATAATAATAGTTATATATAGGGGTAATGGTCCCCAAGGCAAACACAACAAGACTATTCAGTTTCACAAAACCCTAAAAGAGAAAACTCTCTGGTTCTCTCTATCCCCATCAAGAGAGCAAGGTCTTCAGGGTGTTTTGTTGAGGAAGATCACCCAACCCATTGGCTCTATCATCATCATCCCAGTATTTCATCAATGGCAATTCCCACAGGTACGCTTCCGCCTTTGGTTATTCATCATGTAATTGGCATGGATCGTTGAGCATAATGCTATTTATGGTTTACTTACAACATTTACAATTCAAACCCCCATTTCTTGTAAATTGACATTGCTACTTCAATTCGTATCATAGCTCGGTCTCTAAAGTTGAGCACTTAACAAGTGTTAGAGGAAAAGATTTAAGAGTAAGAAGTAATGCCAAACGCCAATATGTTCTTAATGGAAAACTTAGATAATAATGAGGTAACCATTTCTGAACTTTGTCTTATTTGTGAACCAATGGAAAAAGAATTTGATAATCTTTTATGTGATTCAAACATTCTTACTTAAAAATGTGATTTATTAAAAGAACAACTCCTTAAAGAAAAATAGAAAGCACAAGCTATGAATGACAAACTAAGAAAGGTGATTCAATGCTGCAACAATCAGATTTAAAAATGTTTGAGCAATAACAAATCTTCAATGAGATACCCATACAAAATCGTCTTCAAGAATGTTCTGAAACTAAGGAAGAAAATACCTCTTTAAAAATAGAAGTTCATGAATTGAAAAATGACTTAACCAATATCAAATCTACTGAAACCTTTCAAAAAACTATGGGATCTCAAGTAGGAATTTTTTATAAAGCTAGTCTTAATTTTGATAAAACTCAAAAAACAAAAATGTATGAAAACTTCTTTGTTCTTGAAAGTAAAGAGGACAAATGCAAAACCAAATGTTCATATTATGGTAAAATTGGACATATGGAATTTACATGTTATTTTAAGATAAAAGATGAAAAAAATCAAAAACAAAAGGATCTTTAGAAAAGAAGAACGTTCTGGAACAAAAACAGAGCATTCTCTAGGAAACTTGAAAAAAAGGATAACGTTCTCCAAGTAGTTTGAAAAAGGGAGAATGTTCTCGAAGAAAAACGTAACTTTCGCCAAAAAGTTTGAAAAAAAGGAGAATGTTCTGGAATTTCATCAAAATCAATTTCAAAGACGTTAAAAGTTCAAATTTTCAAACCTTCTCCAAGACAAACAACAGAGTGTTCCTATTGTTCCAAGAATGGTCACTTTGAGTCAACTTGCTATTTTAGAAAAATATTAAGTTTTAAAACATCTTCTAAAAGAAGATATATTGACCATCATGGACCCAAACAAATATGGGTACCAAAATTATTACTAACTTGTGATGTAAGAACACCATCCAATAATCAAGAAAGAACATTGATACATATACAAGGCATGCTCAATACACATGAATGGAAAAGTATGTTGTCTCCTCTCATTAAAAAAATTTGAAGTGTCTATAACCTTTTGGAACATCAACAAATCAAAGGTACATGTATCATTAGTTGAAATAATTTTGCATAGATTAAGGATGTTTGATATATGAAAGATAACTTTATAAAGTTGGTTTTAAATCTATTTTTTAAAACCCCATATGGCTGAAATAAAACAAACATCCTCGTGTTTCAGTTTTAAAGAAAAATCATTATGTTTTATACTTAGATGAATTTCCAATCAAATCATGTTTTTAAGTCTTTTAAAAAAGAATTATCATTTCTATAAGAAATGATCAAGGAAAATTTGAATTATCATTCTTCAAATCAGTCTTTGATAAAAATGATATTTTACATGATTTGCTTGACAAAGAACTTTCCAAAAATATGAAGCTATCAATACATCATGTTACATTTTAAACCGTGTATCAATAAGAAATATCATAAACAAAACACCATATGAAATTTGGAAAAATAGGAAGCCAAACATCTCATATTTGTTGTTGTTATTGTTATATCTTAAACAACAAAGAAACTATTAGAAAGTTTGATGCAAATTCGAACAAAGGTATGTTGGGTTACTCAACCGAATCTAAGGGATATCACATTTTTTAATTTGAAAACTAAAATTGTTGAAATAAGCATGTATATTTTATTTGATGAGTCCGAAGACCATGATTTAAGAAAAATAGATTATGAGGAGGAAAAACAATTTGGACAGTCACAATAGATTGTTTCATATGAAACGAGATTAATAAATAATCTCTATTTCACACTCCTCCTAGTGATGAAAAATAAGTTTGGGGAGAAGTCATAAAATTTGCTTTCTATGTTTTTAATCTTGGCTATATTAGAAAATATCTTTAACATACTTTCATATGAATTTTTGAAAAAATAGAAAGCAAAACATACCACACTTTAACATTTTTGAATGTCACAACTATATTTTGCATGGTAAAGAAGTTATGGACAAATTTGTTTTAAAATGTCATTAAAGTATATTTTGTGAATACTCTACATTCTATAAATATTATAGAATATAAAATCTCAAGGCCCAAACTATAGATGAAATTAGCATGCATATATTGTTTGATGAATTTCATGATCTTGATTTGAGTAAAAGAGATATTGAAGAAGAAGAAGAACATTCTAGACAACAACAACATAATGCCTCCCAGAAAACTGAGATTGATAAACAATCTTCGTTTTATTCTCCACCTAAAAGTTGGAGAACGATAAGTGATCACCCTCAAAAATCAAATCAAATGGTGAATAATAATTACAATGTTATATATAGATAAATGAAAGTTGATAATGTTCAAATATCATCCATGAAAAGTCCAAAGCTTGATCATGGAGTAGGAAAGCAAAATCTAAGAGAATGATCAATTTAAACAAAAAGGTTCATTCTGGAAGCAGTACCAAAATATTCTCTAGAAAAGCAAAACATTCTCCATAACGTTCTTAACAGTAAATATGCTTCATCAAATCAAAACTATGTTGCCTATCATGGTTGAAGAAAATCAGAAACTTCTACAATGAGTTAGAACATTTGGCACTCCTACACCTATCTCACTGTTGACATTTCCTCAAAAAAAATCCCCTCGTGATCAAATTATTAGAAGAACTAATTAGGAGGAATTTATTATTGGTACCAAAATTGTTGTTGTTAGAGGTATAACTGTAGTGGTTGACATACCTTTGAACAATCATCCAAGAATTGTGTCTATTGTGGAGGATATGGGAAACAAGGGAATTATGTGCAACAAGTACTTGACTATGATGAGTTGTTGTCATGCCTAACTTAATTGATGTGCATCTACATCTTGATGAACCTGGAAGAACTAATAGGGAGGAGGCAACAGTTGAAGAACTTTTCGTTGAACAAGATCACTAAAGGAGAAACACTTAATCCTAATTTTTTATGATATTTGCATCATGATAAGAATGAATATTTTTTTTTAATGATATTATATGATTGAATGTGTGCTCTTAAAATTAAGAATGCATACTATTTTTATGCAAGTATGACTTTAAAGATAAATTGATTGCATCATCCTTTCTCATTACGTGTACATGCATATGCCAAATTCCTATCCTAAATTCAACATGGTTTCACTTTTTGTTCCTACACATTTTATGATGGTGTAAACAAGTGTGCAAATATAGATGTTTAAATTTATTGTCTTTGTTATAAAGACATTTAAAATAAATTTGTGTCTTTAATAATTAAACAACTGGTCATTTTTGTCCAGTATAATATTTTGAATATGGTTTTTTAAAAAACAAAAATTGAGTTTATAATGTGGCTTTTGAAAAAGATCCTTCTGCAACATATTTTAAATATATATCCTTGTTTATGATTTATATTTGAAGGATTTCAAAAAAATAATATATGTTCGGTATTCATGAAAATGATTTGTGTCTCTTGTTGCTTTAAAACTCAAAACTAATCCAAAAAATTATGGCATAAAGTCAAAAATTGATACTCGAGCATTTCGAGACATATTAATATATGTCTTTTCAAATTAGTCTTATTTGTCACTTATTTCTTTTATGAAAATTGATTTGAAGAGTTTAAATATTTTTTAAGCATAATTGATAGAAATAGAAAATCAAAAAGTCTCATACACACTTACTAATGAAAGTAACATTGAACATGTGCCTTATTGTTCATTTATGTGTTTTCAAAAAACTTTGTGAAAAAACATTTGTTTATGTGAGCAAAATTTGTTGGTATATTTTTTTTATCCATTTAAAAAATTAGTTTTTGAATAATACAAAAATTATTAGCATAAAAATATTTGGTAAAGAGATAATATATATTTGATATGATATCACATTCATCTCATTTTGCTTCCTTGTATGCGTTTATTATCATGTCCAAATTAAAACATCGTCTCTTGTGAAAGAGGATAAGGAACAAAGAGATATGTTACTTATGTTTTAGAATTTTGAAAAATATTAAAGAATATTAATTTAAAAATACTCAGGGGGAGTTTTTAAAATATTATTTTTCTTAAAACTGAAGTCAACTTTTTTTTTTTTTGAAATATATATAGTCATTGAAAGATTTTCAAGTGTATTAAAATGTTTGCATATAATTATGTCATATTGCTTTTGTTATTATTATTCATATCTTGATTTCAATATTGACTAAAATGATTATTGATCATTATACATGTTATGTTCCTAGATGTTTATTTCAAACATGCAAGTTTGATATATGAATGCATTAATCGACCACGTGATTTCTATGTGAAGTATACTCATGCTACTGTTTCCTACATTTTTACTTCAAGTTTTATTTCCTCAACCTTTTTGCTAGATGCTCTGATACCAAGAAATATGCGGTGTATATAGGATGGAAGTAATTAATGAACAATGTTAAGAATTAACCTTTTGCATATGCTTAGGGGGAGCTTAAATAAAATGATAAGAATTAAATTCTTTCATATGTTTAGGGGGAGTTTAATTTCATATCTATGAACATTCTTGCATTTTATTTATATTCATCCATAAAATTTATGATTTATTCAAAAGGTTTGTCATTATAAAAAAAGGGGAGATTATTGAAACAAAAATTGTTTTGATGTATATTTTAATGGCAACAAAGCTTATGAAATAAAATATTAAATTTTATGAATGGTGGTCTACTAATGATTGTGTTGAGTTTTGTTTAAGGAACATGAATTGCATAAGTGAACAAGCAAAAAAACCATTCACTTCATCAAAGTGTATAAGTATCCACTCAACAATGAAATAATCTCAAAAAGAATGTATCATATATTAATTATTCAAGAGAATGATTATTACATCTTCAAGATAGAATCTTCATAAAGAAGATGATCAAATACAACAATCAATTATCACACTATGGTATAAATCAGAAGCAAGATCATTTGAAAAGAAAGCAAAACTACAAAGACATATCGTAGAACGTCCTTGACAAAAGTCTAGAAAACGGAGAAAGTTATCCACAGTTACGAAGTTTCAAGAACAAATGATATCCTCTGTTGAAGAAGAAATTGCTCCTCGATTTCACAATCATTGTTTCTCGGTTTCACAATCATATAATCAGTACTCTTGAAGGAATATAAAGAATTAATCTCAGCAAATAATCAATCCAAAATGCAAAGAAGAAAAGTTTGGCAAACAGCTGTCAAAGATGAAAAAAACCAGCACTCGTACAAATAGAATGAGAACATTCTTGACAAAAGACTGGAAAACGAATAGCGTTCTCCACAACTTCATTGCAACAAGAATGCTTAAGTCATCCTTTAATAAAAAGAAAGCTCCTACGATTTTCATGTCCATTTCTAATATTCTACAAGGAATATACAAAGTTCACAATTGAAATAGAAACACACCAAAAAGAACAAAGGATAAAAGGCCCAACTCATGATAAAACAAACAAGATTATCCTCCAAGTTCAAGAATGATCATTCTCCAGCATGTTAACATCAATCAAGGTCATTCTCCATCATATTAACATCAATCTCCAATATGCTAACATCATTCTCCAGCATATTCAACATCAATCTGCAGAAAGTTCTCATCAGTCTCTAGAATGATCAGATCAGTCTCTAGAATGACCAGACCAGTCTCTAGAATGATCATCAGTCTCCAAAATATTCAACATCATTCTCCAGTAGATTGATATCATCCTCAAGTCTATTTTGTGTGAATCAAAATATTGTCTTGAACTGAATTCATCAAGCATATATCTGAGAATCACATGATCATTAAACACAATCAAATCTATCCAAGAATGAGAAGCTTCAGACCAGTCGTTTCCGATCATATAAGCAGAAGGCAGAATGTTCAAAGACATGAACATTTTTTAATTAATAAAATATGGTTTTTGTTCAAGACTGACAAGAGCACTACCAACAACTCTTTTTTACCATCATTAAATCTCCTAAAATCCTATAAAAGGAAGGCCAAGCTTAAGGACAAATTAGAGCTTCAAGTACTAAGCAATTCATTACTCATTTCAATCATACTTGAATTTCAATCACTCACTCACTCACATACATTGAATTAGTTCTAATTTTTCCCATTCAATTCATATAACCATTCTATTGTATTTCTCTATCAAAAGAGCCAAAACTCAAAAAGTGTTGAGCTTTCTCAGATTCTGACAAAACAATTTAAATCATTATTGTATAAACTCAAGACTATAAGGATTGTTTATAGTTTGAGTAGTTTGCACAAAATTCTTTTATGGTTAAAAGGTGAATTGTAAAATTTTGTCTAAAGATTGATATATGACCTGATTAAACTCCTTTTTGTGTGGAAAGGTTTTAACTTTGTAACAAATCAAGGTTGATCTAAGATTGGTGTTGTAAAACCAATAAGGTTCTATGTTTTGAACACTTAGTGCGGTTGTGAGGACTAAATGTAACCCAAGTTAGGTGAATCAGGATATATCCTTGTGTGGTATCTCTTCTTTTATCTATTTATTTTCAGTCTGTTTGATTATCAAGTTAAATAGATAAGTTAAATTGTTGATTTTAACTAATCAAGAATGTTCTCCGTTTTCTGGTAAAAAACCAAGATCAATCTTGAGTTATTTTCTCAAATTTTTAACAATAAATTTTAAATAGAAACATTTACAATTCAAACCCTCATTTCTTATAAATCGATATTGCTGCTTCACCTATGCCCTAGGCATGACAACAGAGCGGGTGCGGGACGGATTTTGCCTTCTCCACCTCCGCACTGACTAATTGGGAAAAACTTGCACCCGCCCTCGTTTCATATCTGTGTGAAATTTAGGCCTTCATCTCCATCCACAATGGGGTTTGGGTTTCCCCGCCCACACCCGCACTCATTCATATATATAAAATAAAGATTTATAAATAATATTTATTATAATTAAAATAATAAAATAATTATTATTAGATAATAATAAAATAAAAAATATTTTCTATAAAAATAAGATTATATTCAATATATATATATATATATATATATATATATATATATATATATATATATATATATATATATATATATATATGCATATAAAATTTAAAAATTACAATAATAATATTACTTGCACGACGGGTTCAGGTGTGAGCGCGGGATGAATATCACCACCACAAAACTATCTCCACTCTTGAATTTTAATTTCGGAAAAAATTTACACTTGTACCTGCACCCAAATAAAACATGTTTTCCCTACCCAAATCAAGCGGGTTATGTTGTCATCTCTACTTCGCCCTCGCTATGAATGTCATATTATAAAAATAAATTATCTTAAAATAAATGTAATTTTAGTTTTCAATTAAATATTAAATATTTTTTTCAATTAAACCCTTCAATTAACATTTTATATAATACTCCAAAAATATTATATTGGTATGGATGGTTTTTATTTTTTTTCTTCTTATATATACTTATATATAGAAGGGAGTATTAATTGACATGCATATAGAAGGTAGTATTAATTGAGATGCATATAGAAGGGAGTATTAATTTAGATGCATGTAACATATTTCATTAAATGTTTTAAATAAGTTTTGTTTGACCCGAAATGTTTTTATTATTACTTTAAGTAATTCTATATTAAGTAATTCTATATTTTAAAATAAAAATAATAATAATTAGTTTTATTCTTTATCGGTGTTTAAACATATTCCTTCAATGAGATCATTAGGAATATATATATATATATATATATATATATAAAAAAAATAAAAAAGAAAAGTTTTTGTGAGAAAATTAAATCTTAATTATATATATAATTATACCTGGATGATTAATTTAAATAATATATAATTATTTAAAAAAAAATTAAATGATTTTTTCTTGTAATCTTAAACATCTATATATATAATTTCTTGGACATGCACACACTTACAAAACCAAACATGAATTTCAGCTCTCCAATTATTTTCCTCTTCTTACATTTTCTTCTCCTTGTTTCTTTGGTATGTCCTGTTTATTCTTCAAAACTTAGTAGCTATCAATTGGCCAATCAAACTTTTCTAGAAGAGCAAAAATTTCATAAGTTGAAGAAGGCAATAGCAACTCGTCTTCAACAAATCAACAAGCCTGCTGTCAAGACGATCCATGTATGTAAAAATGATTTATAAATTTTTTTAAACTTGTGTATGGATGAAGAAATATATTGCGTTAATGTAATTTTTGAAGGTAATTCAAATTTGTAGATGTATATTATATTATTTTGATGAAAAATCTTTTGATGATTTTTTTGAGTGAATATTTTTGTTTTTGACTAAATTTTTATTTTTAAGTACTTGTCAAAGTTAAATTTTGAAAATTTTAAATAACACATAAAATCTTGTTTTTGAAATTCTTTTGGGAATCTTAAATTGGTATTTATAATTTTTACAACTGTACAAATTTTTTTTCTATATGTTAAAAAATTACACATCTGTCCCTAAATTTTCAAAAAATTGTATATTGATCCCTCTTTAGCAAATTGTTCCTTATTTTTCATATTTTGGAAATTGGTTCATCACCTTTTTCAAAATACCAAAATTTGACTCAAATCGTTGAAATTCCCTCTTAACCTTCTTCAATGTCATCATAGTTATATACACCCATTAAAAAAACCGAACACGTACCCATCATAAAAACTTATGGCGTTTTTTTGTTCTTCTCGTGGTGTTGAAGAACGTTTTAGAGCCTCTTAACTGAGCTTTTCAAAAAACATTTTTTTTTTCTCTTTTTATAAATTTAAAAATTATAAAATTTGTTTGGTTGACATCTTTCTAAAAATTGTTTCATAAAACTGTTTTGAAATTTATTGTTTTTATAATTGAAAAATAAAAATTACCGGAAGTTGTTCTGATTTTGAGTTTTCCACTAACAAAAGAAATATGTGATATCATGTGAGTGACACGTTGTCAATATTTTATAGTGTTTTGTGTATATTTTAAATAAAAAAATTTATTTTATTTATTAATTATAAATATTTATTCAATATTTTTTATATTTATTAAAGTTAAACAATTGTCTTGTATGTTTTTAATATTTATCAATAATAAATATTTATCATTGGTTTCATTATGTATAATAGTAAATATTTGTTTCATATTCTTTATATTTATCATTGATAATATATTTTATTTTTTTTATTTTTTATTAATAATATACTTTTTTGTATTAAAGAAAAATATTTATATGATAATTAACTTAACTTTGACAAAGTTATGTTGTGTATTTTTTTTTAATATTTATCAATTATTTTGAAAAATGAAAACTACTATATATTGTTCTGATTTTCAGTTTTCCATTTATGATTTATGTCGAAATTAAGAAAAAAAACACGGAAAATGATCAATTTTCATTAATAGTAATTTAGTAAATAAATAAAAGAATTTTATATTTTAATAAATAAAAAATTAAGCAAACTGATTTGGTGGGTACTCGATGCTTGCACCAACACCTCCTCTCTTTACTTGAATCATATTACACATCATCATCTTTTATATATAATTTTTTTAATAATTTATTTTGTTATTTTTTTATAATATTCAACCATTTTTCAATTTAAGCCATTATATTCTCGATATTACCAGGACTAAAAGCACTGTTAATAATCCTTCATATTTTTACACATTTTTTTCAAACTTATAAAAATGATCCACATATAAATCATCATTTATTCTATGCAAACAAAAATATTAATTATAAATGATAGAAATTCAATTAAAACTTTTGAATTGGTTAGAATTGTCAATTACTTTAGAAAACAATGTAAGTCTTAGAGTCTAACTTATATGTTTGTGTTAATCTAATGTGTTTGTGCTATTTTTTGCAGAGTCCTGATGGTGATATTATAGATTGTGTTATGTTTCATAATCAACCCGCTTTTGACAATCCCTCATTGAAAGAAGAATATAAACAAATGGTACTTCTTATTTTTTGTTAATTGAATCAAGGAAAATTTAACACTATATTTTGAAGCTAATTAAGTTTTTATAATTCATATTTAGAATTTTGAATTTTTCACAAATATTTTTATAAACAGGAGCTTCCAGAAATACCAAAAGGAGATTACCAATATGATAATTTTACTCACGTTTATCAAACGTGGACTTTATCAGGAGAATCATGTCCTGATGGAACGATTCCAATTAGAAGAACAAAAGAAGAAGATTTATTAAGAGCTAGTTCTATTAGTGAATTTGGGAAGAAAAAAAGTGATTTTGATACGAACAACGGAAAAAATTTTGAGGTAATCAGTCGCAAGTAACACAAGATTTTTTGTTTCACAATGTCTTTCTTCTATCTATTTTTCAGCATTTTTATTCATGGTAAGAATAAGGGTAATAAGGAATAAACAACTTCCTTTTTCCTTTGTAAAATTAACAACTTTTATAAGGTTTCATCTATTTTTGTTATTTTTAATTGCAAATGTTAGCATATTACTTCTAATTGCTCCACATTACATAGTATGCAATACAATATGTGAGTGCGGGTGAGTTCTTAGGAGCAGCGGCAACCATTAATCTGTGGGCCCCACGTCTAGAAACTAAAAATGAAGCAAGTGCCTCTAAAATTTGGGTTGCTGGTGGTGATGCTGGTATAGAGAGCAACACAATTGAAGTTGGTTGGCAGGCATGTTATTACTCTCATTAATAATTACTTCATCTTAATCAAATTATTTATTCATTTTTATTTATACTCTTTTTATTTATTTTTTGGTAAAAGACTTTTAAGATAATGAGAATAATTTAAATTCAACATTTTTATTGATGTCATAATTTTATCATTATTTAAGATATACAAAATTTACATTAGTTTCAACCATAATCATTTTTTATATTAATAATTCATAAAATTAATTTATTTTTCAAAAACTTCTTAAATGAATTCAATTTGATGTCAACCTTCTACCTTTTATTTTCATATTTAATTTTGTATTTTAATTTTTAGCCAATCAAACTAAATCAAGTATTGTTTTTTTTTTTTCCAGGTGGAGCCGTTACTCTACGGAGATGCCCTCCCAAGATTCTCTATGTATTGGTCGGTAAGTAAATTAATTGAAGTAAAAAAGATAAAAAATAAAGTAAACTCTTTCTAGTAAAAAAGAATCTCAAATTAAGGTATCCCATGTAAGTACAAGTCAACAAACAACAATTGAATTATTTAGTTTTTTTATGTAATATTTATTTAATTTGATAACAGTAAATGCATGTCGATGGATGCTTGATATTAAAAAAATAATGATATAGTAAATTTAATGGATTTATGTTTTAAATGAAATTTAAAAAATTAACTACTGTTAAAACTTTATTTTTTTTTTATGCAGTACTTCTTCACCTCATAATAATTGATGTATTTGATTATTTTACATAAATTAAAAAATATATATAAATGAAAAATATAGAGAAATGCTACTTTTATTAAATTAAATTTATCATGTATTGATATATTTATTATTTCTACAAAAAACACGATATATTTTGAATTGAGAGTGAAGTATATATATTATTAATTCGAAAGTATTATTAAAATAAAAATATTGATGTCACTTTAAAAATTGAAAGTTTCAATTATGTTAGAAAAATTTATTTTGCAAATAGATCAATGAATGTGGGACACTACAAATATTATAATAAAATATTTATTTTAATAATTGCAGAGAGATGGATATGGAAAGACCGGATGCTACAATTTATTATGCTCGGGATTTGTTCAAACTAACAAACATATTGTAATAGGAGGATCAATTGTTCCAACTTCTACGTTTAAAGGACCACAATTTGGCATTATTTTGAAGATTTGGAAGGTAATTATCTACTCAGACTACCAAATTGACCTTAATTACAAGATTATGGACAATTTGGTAGATATATATTTTTCCATGTTTCTCTTTTTTTTTTTTACTGCTTTTGTTTTTCAATAATAAATTAGTAATGTGTGAATAATCAATATTGCCTTCAAAAATTGTAGAGATGAGTCAATTTGGTTGATAATTTTTTTTTAAATTAATTAAAATTGTTTTTGGAATTGAAAATATTTCATTGAAATTAATTATTTTAGTCTATAAGATTGTCTTTGAATGACTAATATGATTGAGAAGTGATAAATTTAATTTCTAATAACGAAATTAACTAG
>JBBPBR010000007.1:17834435-17848370 GCA_037974775.1 Cicer pinnatifidum | reverse complement strand
TATGACAAAGAAGTTAAATTTTGTTACAAAGCTGACTTAATAGTTGACTTTTATGAAATTATCACTATAACTCTTTTAAAGAATACTTTGCACAATGACCAACTTATGTTGTATTTTTAGATAAATAATTATTAAATTTAAGTGTGAATAATTAAATTTTACATCGAAAAATTTATATTTTAAATTTTTTTATTGAAATTGATATTAAATCTTTTTATAATATTGAAATATTTAGCACGTTGTTCTCATACTCCCCAATAAAAATATGTATGTTCAATAAAATATTGAAATCACGTACTTAAACTCTATATGGAGTCTAAAACAAAAGGGGAAATAAAAATTGAAAAGATGATCAATTGTGAGGGCAAGAGGAACTCCATTATTTTGTTAGAGATTGAACATGAAAACTTACAACAAAAAAATTTATACTTGTTTCTCATCAATAAAATTGGTGGAGATTGAACTTACAGATCCAATGTTATTTTTTCTCTCTCACCACATCATTTATCATATTTACATTTTATTTATCATCTCTTGTTATACATCATTTTTTTCTTTCATATATATCTGACCACATTAATAAACACCGCTCTCATGTGTTTTTTTCTAGTAAATATATTCTAATATGCACCTCTCACTTTTTTTTATCCCTTCATTTTTTTTATTTAAAGAAATCCTAATATTTTGCATATTTCACTCCCCACATTGACACCTTTATTTTCTTCTTTTTGGTATCTTTGAGTAACTTTGTCACAACACAAAAAGTTTAATTGAAAGTTAACTTTGATTATTATTTTTGTAGGATCCAAAAAGTGGAAATTGGTGGCTTACTTTTGATTATGCGACCCTTGTTGGGTATTGGCCATCCTCCTTGTTTACTCATTTATACTATCTTGCGGATGAAATTCAATTTGGAGGAATAATATCAAATACAAGGTCAACAGGGTCTCACACTTCGACCCGAATGGGAAGTGGACATTTTCCTTATGAAGGTTATGGAAAAGCTGCATTCTTTAAGGATATACAAGTTATAGATATAAATAACACCTTAATTGCATTACCTGATCCTCATACCTTAATATCGTTCCCAAATTGTTATACTATAGAACCAGGTATGTTTAAGGGTAAAAATAACTTTTTCTATGGGGGACCTGGTAGAAATTCTAAATGTCTTTAATGAAACAAATAATATTAAGTAGAGATTATAAAGGTCAACATTAATTTGAAAATAAAAAAAAAAATGACCTTTTTGGTAATTCTTATGTGGAGTAGCTTGTTGATTTATTTTTTTCTATGATATGTTGGCTCATTAGTAAGAGTTTGATCATATAATGTAATCTCAAATAAATAGTTAAAATTTCTTTGAGAACAGTTGCATAATTTTTTTTTTCTAATCCTAATAACAATAATTATATAATAAATAAAGAGAGAAAATCAACATTCAAATTTGGAAATACATAATAGAACACACATGTTAATAGTTATGAACACACATCCACATCAATTATACAAATCACCAATTCTAGCATCAATCACATATAAAAAGTCAGCACACGTGAAACTAAAACTTAGAAGAAACTCTTACAGTGCTTCTCTACTCTACACTTCTAAATTATCTCAAATTCAATGGATTGTTGACCAACAATTCCTAGATATGTGCACTCCTCTTGACTTTTAGCTACTTAAATTTCACTAAGTTAAAATGAGATTCCAAACCCAAACAAAATCTCATCCATTTTAGCCACTATGATAAAAATATCCCTTGGGTTTCCTATCTCTTTCACTAACTTAATACATAACCTTTGTATTAGATTAAATATTTGAGGTTCAAAACTTTTAAATGGAAAAGTAATACTCACTAAAATAAAGTCTCAAGATTCAACAATTTATTTTTTTTTATTAAATTTTGAAAAACAACTATTTTTGATAAATCAAAATTTACCCAAACAAGATTTTAAACCACTTTAAAATCAGAGTCATACATTACAGCGTTTCGAACAAAGTCTTAACTAACGTTTTTAAACTTAAACAAAAAATATAACGTTTCCAGCATTTTCTGTTCAAATAAATGCTATTAATTAATAACTTAAAATTCTTTATAAAAATAACATTTTTCAAAAAATCCAATCCACTTCTTTTCGGTTAGAAAATAATTTATTTTTTCATAAACTTTCTTTTCAAACTCTTATTCTTGATTTCTCATGAGATCATATTTCAGTGCATAAATATTTTGGTAAGGTTTTAACACATTTCTCCTCAATTTATAATATTCAAAAAATACTTTAAAATCAAAACTCTATCACTACTAGAAAAATGGATTTTAGCTGCCGAATTTAGCGTCGGCCCCCGACTCCGACACTAAGTAGCGTCGGTGTAGCGTCGGTTTAGCCGACGATAAGGTAATAAATGATGATTTTCAATTTTGTTGAAATTATCGTCGGCCTGGCCGACGCTAGGTAAAATAATTCAATTCATTTAATTTTTTATTTTTCATTTTAATATATAGCGTCGGAGGGGGCCGACGCTAATATATTTTTAATTTTTTTTTATATTATTTGTAAAATCAGAATGTGCCCTTAATTAGAAAATCCAGATTGTGCCCTTCTCCAAAATTTCGAACCCTTCTCCAAAATTTCGAACCCTTCTCTCTCACTATTTGTTGAACCCTAAATTTCAAACCCTTTTCACCGATTCATTCCTCTCAATGCCGTCATTGCCGCTGAACCTGTGACCGTCTCCGTCCCCTCTCGAACCCGTCGTCGTCGCGCTTTCATGTTTGTTCGATTCTCAATGTAAGTTCGCTGTTATTTTGGAAGTATTTTTAATGGTATGTTTATATTATCAATGATCAATGGAGGACGAAGAGCTTGGTTGGCTTCATCTTTCTGTTTCGGTTGTCGCAAAATGAAATTTTGGGTGTGCTCTGATAATTTCCTATGAGTCGGTCGTTTCTTGATGCTTTTCTTGTGCTCTGATAATTTCCTGTGCTCTGATAATTTTGGGATGCTTTTCCTTTCAAGTGAATATTGCAATAGAGGAATGGTTGTTTGTTAGAAATATTATCCTCTTTAGTGTTACTTGGGTTTGTATGATTGCTTAAATGAGCTAATACTCTTAGCTATAATTGAAACTCTTGCAATCTACACTACTTGTGCCTTCATGTTTAGTTTGATTATAAGTTGAATATCTGCTGGTTCTGTTTTTGGAGTTATTCTAGTAATAATTTTGTCTAGCAATTGGTGAAGTGGGATATGAGATATCGTATAATTGTTTCTGTAAGAACCTGAACCATCCATCTTTTGTGCATATGCTTTTGGTGATAATGAAGTTGATGTTCTGTGATCACAAGAAGCTGCATCTGATTTTGAACTCTCTGATTTCAAAAGATTCAATTCATTGGATACTTGTGCTACTTTCTCTTGACTCTTCACATTGTCCTCTAAATTCTCAACTTCAGATAGTGGCTTATAAGTCACAGGGTCTATACCTTTTTGCCTATTCCCTAGTACTGCATGAAGTTCAATAATGAGATTTTCTTCATCTTGTGAAAATGTTCCTCTTTTTAAATCAGTCCTTAAGTAATTAATCCACCTAAGTCTGCAACTCTTACCACACCTTTGCAAACCTGCAGCCAATAATTAACATTAATAAAAAAGTTCCACTTTATAATAATAATTATATGCTAAATTAGATAATTAATATACTAACCTGCTTGAACAGAACTCCAACATACATGTCCATACTTTGTTATATGCCTTAGTAATTTTTCATCTTCCTCGGGTGACCAAAGACCCTTCCTAAGCTTCTGCTTGTAACAACATGAGTGTCTTCCCATTTCTGATTTTCACAATTCACCAAAGTTTTTATTATTAATAATACATATATGTGAAATGTCAACAAACCAATGTTTTATTGATAGGAAAATGAAGTGGCAGCTGAGAAAAGGAGTTGAGTTAATATAGGAGTGAGTCTTTATGACAGAGAAGTAATAGTCAATAAGGTTCTTTTTCTATTTTTATTTTATTTTATTTCTTATATACGAGATAAAAAAAAGTGTCATCTAGAATCAGCAAGTTCCTCATAACATAATAGGTATCTATTAGAAATAGCAATAAGAGGAAGAAGAATAGTGTCTAGTAATGGAACAGAGATGAGATTACTCAACAACTTCTCTCGTAATGGAACAGAGGCGGGGCTGTCCACACCTCGGGCCGCAAGGCTCATATTGATGTTGCGATTGAGCTCGTATGTATTAAATTTACATTTACTTAAAACTAATACAGTTTAATGTTATGATTTCTAATTCTGAGTTGTGATGCAATAATCTTGATTTTATTTGTAGAGCAATAACCTTCAAAGAGATTTACTTCCAGATGAGTTATTTTTGACAACCCACAAGAGAAAAAATGGCGCTTGGGTTGATAGTCGCGCAGAATCTACCTATGTATGTTCTTTATTTATGTAAATTCTTTATGCAAATTCTTTATATTACAAATCAACCAAAAAATAATATGATGTCATTTATACCTAGAAGAACAATCCCTTTATTATACACTTGTTTGTTTTATTTATTTTAGAAATTTGATCATATATTACGTTATTAATTTATTCCATTTATCAGGGAACATTTAAAAAAAATTGGAGGAAGTACAAACACAAGTTGGCGAAACAAGTGAAGAAAGTGGTAAAGAGGTAGATAGAGGGACAATACTTAAGTTATGGACTGAATCTGCAGGGGGTCGCACTCGTGGTCGAGTTTATGGTACGGGAGACTTGTCCATTAACGTCCGACAGGGGTGTGTATCGCTTACACAACATTTCCAGAATCCTTCTAATTCTATGACTGAGATGTCTTTAGAAGCCGAGAGGGCAGCTAGAATTAGAGCTGAACAAATTGCCCAGGATGCAGTGGCCAAAGCTCAAGTGGCTACCAAGGTCGCCGAAGAGGCTAGGGAGCGTTCAAAGAAGTTAGAGAATGATTTTGATGCATTAAAGCAATTTTTTGGAGATAAAATTGACGCTTTGCACCGTCAATCAGCTGGTGGATCATCTACTGCGAGTCATCCTCCTTCGCATCCTCATTACGATCATAATTTGGATGACGTGTCGCTTGACGAACCTTAGTGTCATAGTTATGCTTAGTTTTTGTAGTAATTGATTGACAATTATGTATTAGGTAACTTTGTTAAAGTTGTTATTCGATACTATTTGTTATTTTGTAGTTTCTGAACACATGATATTTTGTAAAGTTATTTAATAGTCTATGTGTTTGTTATAATGTCAATGAATGACTTTCAATGTTTATTAGCAACCAATTATATTATTAAAAAACATAAAATTCAGCAAAGCAGGGGCTATAAAATTTAAAATAATAAATTAAATAAATTTGAACTTAGCGTCGGCCAATCCGACGCTAATTTATAAATTCATTTGACATTTATTTTGACTTTAGCGTCGGCCCAACCGACGCTACCGTATAAATTCAGTTGACTTTTATTTTGACTTTAGCGTCGGCCACCTCACGCTACTAATTTTGTTGACCATTGTTTGTTGACCGTAGCGTCGGCCATCCGACGCAACTATATTTTGCGCCCAGCTGACGTGGCAACTGACATTTTTAGCGTCGGATGTTTCAAAGTTACATATAGCATCGGTTTAGCGTCGGCCAAGCCGACGCGAATATAGCGTCGGATGGTATTTGTCCGATGCTAAGAATTAGCTTCGACCGTTTTAGCCTAGGCCAGACTCCGACGCTAAACTAAAACTTAGAAGAAACTCTTACAGTGCTTCTCTACTCTACACTTCTAAATTATCTCAAATACAATGGATTGTTGACCAACAATTCCTAGATATGTGCACTCCTCTTGACTTTTAGCTACTTAAATTTCACTAAGTTAAAATGAGATTCCAAACCCAAACAAAATCTCATCCATTTTAGCCACTACGATAAAAATATCCCTTGGGTTTCCTATCTCTTTCACTAACTTAATACATAACCTTTGTATTAGATTAAATATTTGAGGTTCAAAACTTTTAAATGGAAAAGTAATACTCACTAAAATAAAGTCTCAAGATTCAACAATTTATTTTTTTTTATTAAATTTTGAAAAACAACTATTTTTGATAAATCAAAATTTACCCAAACAAGATTTTAAACCACTTTAAAATCAGAGTCATACATTACAGCGTTTCGAACAAAGTCTTAACTAACGTTTTTAAACTTAAACAAAAAATATAACGTTTCCAGCATTTTCTTTTCAAATAAATGCTATTAATTAATAACTTAAAATTTCTTTGTAAAAATAACAATTTTCAAAAAATCCAATCCACTTCTTTTCGGTTAGAAAATAATTTATTTTTTCATAAACTTTCTTTTCAAACTCTTATTCTTGATTTCTCATGAGATCATATTTCAGTGCATAAATATTTTGGTAAGGTTTTAACACATTTCTCCTCAATTTATAATATTCAGAAAAAACTTTAAAATCAAAACTCTAAATTCTTTCACAAAACCAAACAACACTTTTTAAAGTATTAGTTTTATCAACTAAAATCTTTTGAATTAAAAAGAATTATTTCCATCAACTTCAACATTTTTAGATCATGTAAACACTACAAATATTCGTAACACAAAACTTCATTTATTTTCTTACAACCTCTACTTCTTTTGAAATGAACTCAAACTTGAAGCCACTTTAGATTTCACAAGTTGAAACCGTTTTTGAATGGAACTATTTTAATATCTCAACTCAAACTTTATTTAAAATCAAAGAGGACATTTATTTTTAAACATCTTAAGAATTCACACAAACTCCAAATTCTAACTCGTTTGAGGAAAACCAAATCATAACAACCGTCGACAAACAAACGTACCCAGTTTAAAATTTTAATCAAATCCAATTTAATTTTCATCATCATAAAAATCAAAGAAGACTTTTTCAACTTCTAAAATAATGTAAGGTTCCTAGCACAAATTAGTTTGGAATAATCCAATCATAAATAAATCAAGTTTCAATATACACTACTTTGTTTGAAAACTTTTTTTAAAATTTGCTATCAACATTATGTTTCTATTCTGTTTTCTAAAATTTTCAATACGAAGATATAACTATTCAAAGTTCAAAATTAATTTTCAACTAGTATGGTATCAATAATTTCCATTTTTTTTTTAGACTCAAAGACTTAATTACCTAAACATTAATTTTCAATACTTATCCCAACGCATTAATAAATTAAATATCATTGAAATCCAAAATTTCACATACGCATAATCTACAAATTTTTAATACTCAGCTCTTTTGTTAAATTATCTAAATCAAACTCATTTATTTAAAAATAACTTATTACGTAATTTAAAAATATTAAAATTCATTTTTTTTACGATAACACATTTTTCTTAGTCTCTATTAAAATATTTGAAGGTTTGTTTAAATTTCTTGTTATTCAAACTACAAACCACCTTAATTTCATTTTATATAAAACACGTGAGCAAAAATCTAAACTTTATTTTACTCCTTAACCAAAGTTTTTCAATTCTAGTAGTGGTAAACAAACAAGATTAAGCTTAAATATAGAAAATAATCACTCTTTTACTATACCCATCATGGCTGAGAAACAAGCAAGATTACCTACAATTGTAATCTTTTGCTCTTTCACTTCCTCTCCAGCAATGGAGCAAGTTTTTAGTTGAGAGTTTTGAGAATAGATGTCTGTAAGTAGCTCAAAGATGGAGATGAAGTTAACAGTTTGAAGTTGGATTTGAGAGATGAAGAGAGTTTCAAAAAAGGTGTTTTGTCGTGGACAACAGGTTGGATAGGGTGGGTTCATACTCAAAAAGCCCAACCGACCCAAACTGCGGGTGGAATATAGAAACCCTTCTTCCGCCCATTTTTTATGCAATTTGATCGGTCTTCGTGTCAAACAGGTTGCGGGTTGCGGGTTCAAGGGTGATTTGAAACGGGTTAGATCTTAGAAAAGATCTAATTTTAAGTTGGAGAGAATAGAATGAGATGGATAATTAGAAATGGCTTGCTTGGACATTACAGAGTTAGAGGAAGCAAACGAGTGAGACAAAGAGCACAACAACATAGGAGAGTAAAAATTTCAAATTAAGTAAATGTAAAAGTAATAGTACTAATTCTTTCTATTTCTAATCCTTCAAAAAATATCATCATAACAATTTCATTTTCTTTTCTTAAGCCAACCATTTAATTTTCATTTTATTAAGCTGTTTTATTTTCTTCAAGCCATTATTATGCATTATTTTAATAAAAATTGTATCATAAATTAAATATGTATGCATTAATTATGCATAGTAAATAACAAACATTAAATATATCCCACCCATTAAAATAGTGCAATGTATTAAAATTACCTTTGTGGCTGTTAGGGGTGGGAATAGGCCAGGCCAGGCCAGGCTTTGAAAGGCCTGAGTCTGGCCTACGATTTATTTTTTCGGCCTAAGTCTGGCCTACGGTCTATCATAGGCTTTTTTTTCGGCCTATGTCTGGTCTTTTTAATAGTTTGGTCTGACTTGAAAGCCTTTTTAAAAGCCTTTTTAAACGAATTCATTATAAATTCTTAAACAAATAAGGAACAACTACTAAGTGATTGACTAATTGAACGGTTACCGAATATAAAACGACTACCAAATATAGAACTGCTACCGAATATGGAATGATTAGTAAGTGATTGCCTAATTGATAGAATTTAAAATAGAAAATAATATTATTAATATAATAATAAAAAATAATATTAATAAATAATAAATATATATATATAGGCCGACCTGTTAGGTCTAACAGGCTTTTTTATAAGCCTGAGCCTGACCTATTTAAATAAATAGGCTTTAAAAACAGTCTGAGCCTAGCCTTTTTATTAAATAGGTCAGGCCAGGCCAGGCCATAAGTAGGTCAGGCCATAAGTAGGTCAGGCCATAGGCCCCTACGGACGGCCTAGCCTATTCCCATCCCTAGTGGCTGTGTATATACTCTCGGGCGGGTTTTGCACATCCTTCTACCCACTCAACCAACCCGGCCCATCCATTTGTTGTAATTCGGATTTCAAACGCATCATGGATTCTGTCCAGCCCTAGTGGTGATGATATGAGTTATTCTCTTTAAAAAGGGAAGACTTAAAATTATTTTATTATTTTTTTCTTTACCTTAATTAACTATTCTCTCTTAATTTTAAATTAATCTCCAAAAATTTCTAACTACAAAAGTTATTCATCTCAAAAGTAATAGCAAATAATCAATTCACATCACATCACTCATGTGACACCCTAAACTTTAAATTAATATTAAATTTTTTTTTATAATAATAATTTTTTTCAGAAAAAAGATATATAAATTTTCAAACATTTTTTTAAAGTAAAGGGCATCATGTAATCATTTAACATGTCAAATTAGTGGTATCAGAGCTGGCCTATCCAATCATACAGTAAATGTGTTATGTGTTTGTATGTTTCGTTGTGTGCTCTGTTATTTGTGTCTTGTTGTTATGGTCGTTATTGTGTTAGTAGTGTAGAACTAATTTAGTTCATTTCTCCCTAGGTGTCTCACTATATTCGATTCGCCTATCTAATTGATGTAGGTAGTGATGGCTACTGGAAGAAATGACACTGCGATTGTTGAGGCTCTAGAGTCCATGGTTGGAGTTACACTACAGGCCCTCTAGGCTTTGGCTGAATCTCAAGCTACTGCAGAAGCCTCTACGCAAGCTGCTACTCACGCCTCACAGGTAGCTTCTCAGACTGTTGCTCAAGATACTACCCACATTGGTGGTCAAGGAAATGTGAAAATACTTAAGTTAATGGTGATCGATCAATTTCATAAGGCTAACCCTCCATCGTTTGACGGTCACTATAATCACGATGGCGCTCAAAAGTGGTTGCAAGAGGTTGAGAAAATTTCCAGATGAGTGGCATGTTCTGAAGGTCAAAAAATGCATTTGAGAACCTTTATGTTGACAGAAGAAATTGAACATTGGTGGAATAATGCGCGTCAACGTTTACATAATGCAGAGAGTGCAATTACTTGGGTTGTATTCAAAAACACGTTCCTAGTCAAGTATTTCCCTACAAACATCCACAATAGGAAGGAAATGGAATGTGTCGAATTGAAACAAGGGAATATGTGAGTAGCGAAGTATGCTGCTAAGTTTGAGGAGTTATCTAGGTACTATTCACTCTATGTTGGAGAGGCACGAGAAAAGTCTAAGTGGATCAAGTTTGAAATGTGACTTAGGCGAGATCAAGAAGCAGATTGGAATGCAAGAGATTCGTGACTTTCATACCATAGTGGATAAGAGTAGGATTTATGATGAGGATAGATGTGCTGAAAAGGAACATTAACGAAACACTAGAACCATGAAGGGCAAGAGGTCTATGCATCATAATAGAGGAAAACCTTACTATTTATGTCTTAGTAAATCTGGAAGTCATATGAATTATCAACAATACAGTTTTTCAGTTGGAAAAGGAAATAGTAGTGGTAACAGAAAAGGAAATAGAAATAGTTATAGTTATCGAGGTGGTAGAGGAAACCCCAATGGACGAGGAGTTAGTAATGTGAATAGCAACAACAAGAGTCAAGTCTCTAGCAACAACAATGGTAATAATGGTGATCCAACTACTCCTATCTGATGTCACAAGTGTGGTAAACAGGGCCACATGGCATACGAATGTAGAGATGCTGAAATTACTTGTTTTAACTGTCAACAACAGGGCCATATCAGCATCACATGCCCTTACCCAAAGAAAACTCCACAGCCTGGAAACCAAAGTTCCCAAGCCATCCGACTTAAATCCAATGGAAGAGTCTCTGCCTTCAATGGTTCAAGAGCATTTGAGAAAGACAACTTGATCCAAGGTATGTGTCTCATAAGTGATACTCTATTTTTGTTATTTGATTGTGGTGCCACTAATTCTTTTGTGTCTCTTGATTGGGTTAGACATTTAGGACTACTTGTGTATCGTTTGTAGAATGATTTGATTTTGAATACCCCAACTAGTAATTCTGTTGACACCTCTAGTATTTATCTCGACATTTATATACATGTGTGTGGAAGGGACTTTCGAGTTGACTTAGTGTTTTTACCGTTGCGTCAAGTTGATGTGATTCTTCCTATTGGCTATCTTCCAACTGTGTCCGCATATATTTTGTGTAGTAAAATCATTGAATTCATGGAGCCAAAAGAGAGGGAGAAGCCTAGCAATATATTCACCAACCAAGTGAAGGGACTCTTGAAAGAAGATGCCCATTTATACATGATCCTAGACTCATTGGAATTTGAAAGAAAAAAAAAAAGTGGTAATACGAGATGTTCCTATTGTGTGTGAACTCTTTGCAATATTCCCTAAAGATGTCAATAGTTTACCACTAGAGCGTGAGATTGAGTTTAACATTGATCTTGTACAAGGTACTAGACCCAAATTAATGGCACCGTATGCGATGTCTCCCTTAGAACTGTCTAAACTTAATAAGAAATTGGAAGAGCTTTTAGATAAACAATTTATAAGATCTAGTGTGTCACCGTGGGGTGCACCTATGTTGTTGGTTAAGAATAAGGATAGCTTTATGAGGTTGTGTGTGGATTATTGCTAACTTAGTAAAGTGAAAATCAAGAATAAGTACTCACTATCTATGATAGATGACCTTATGGACCAATTGAGAGGATCCTGCGTGTTTAGTAATATCGACTTGAGATCAGGTTACCAACAGATCTGAGTGAAGTCTTCTAACGTCCCTAAAACAACATTTCGGACCCTTTATGGCCATTATGAGTATTTGGTTATGCCTTTTGGTGTGACTAATATACCAACAATGTTTATGGATCACATGAATTAGATCTTTCATCCTTGCCTATACTCATTTGTGGTTGTGTTTATTGATGATATCTTAGTGTACTCTAAGACTAAGAAAGAGCATGGAAAACATTTAAGGATAGTCTTGCAAACCCTTATGGTTGACCATAAAAATTATCTTACAAATAAAACATTATGGTTGAGACTAAGGCTAAGACTAAGGAAGAGCATGGAAAACATTATGGTTGACCATAAAAATTATCTTACAAATAAAAAATAATTAATATTAAATTTAAGAACAAAATATTACTGATTCTGATGATATAAGAAAATTTTTGGAGTTTTTTTTTTGTATTAATTATTTAGTTTACGTTCTTATCCTCTAGTTAATGTGTAAACATTGGTGTATTCCACATAAATAGAGTACACATTTTTCAAGATAATTAACATAGTTACATAAGATTATATTTAAAATAAATTATAAGTATTATAACATTTAGGTGATTACATTGGTAATTGGTATGGATGGTTTTTATTTTTTTTCTTCTTATATATACTTATATATAGTAGGGAGTATTAATTGAGATGCATATAGAAGGTAGTATTAATTGAGAAGCATATAGAAGGTAGTATTAATTGAGATGCATATAGAAGGGAGTATTAATTTAGATGCATGTAACATATTTCATTAAATGTTTTAAATAAGTTTTGTTTGACCCGAAATGTTTTTATTATTACTTTTAAGTAATTCTATATTAAGTAATTCTATATTTTAAAATAAAAAAAAATTAATTAGTTTTATTCTTTATCGGTGTTTAAACATATTCCTTCAATGAGAACATTAGGAATATATATATATATATATATATATATATATATATATATATATATATATATATATATAATTTCTTGGACATGCACACACTTACAAAACCAAACATGAATTTCAGCTCTCCAATTATTTTCCTCTTCTTACATTTTCTTCTCCTAGTTTCTTTGGTATGTCCTGTTTATTCTTCAAAAATTAGTAGCTATCAATTGGTCAATCAAACTTTTCTAGAAGAGCAAAAATTTCATAAGTTGAAGAAGGCAATAGCAACTCGTCTTCAGCAAATCAACAAGCCTGCTGTCAAGACGATCCATGTATGTAAAAATTAATTATAAAATTTTTTAAAACTTGTGTATGGATGAAGAAATATATTTCGTTAATGTAATTTTTGAAGGTAATTCAAATTTGTAGAGATATATTATTTTGATGAAAATTTTTTGATGACTTTTTTGAGTGAATACTTTTGTTTTTGACTAAATTTTTATTTTTAAGAATTGTCAAAGTTAAATTTTGAAAATTTTAAATAACACATAAAATCTAAGTTTTTGAAATTCTTTTGGGAATCTTAAATTGGTATTTATAATTTTTACAACTCTACAAATTTGTTTCTATATGTTAAAAAGTTACACATTTGTCCCTAAATTTTCAAAACATTGTATATTGATCCCTCTTCGCAAATTGTTCTTTATTTTTCATATTTTGGAAATTGGTTCATCACCTTTTTCAAAATACCAAAATTTGACTCAAATCGTTGAAATTCCCTCTTAACCTTCTTCAATGTCATCATAGTTATATACACCCATTAAAAAAACCGAACACGTACCCATCATAAAAACTTATGGCGTTTTTTTGTTCTTCTCGTGGTGTTGAAGAACGTTTTAGAGCCTCTTAAATGAGCTTTTCAAAAAACATTTTTTTTTCTCTTTTTATAAATTTAAAAATTATAAAATTTGTTTGGTTGACATCTTTCTAAAAATTGTTTCATAAAACTGTTTTGATATTTATTGTTTTTATAATTGAAAAATAAAAATTATCGGAAGTTGTTCTGATTTTGAATTTTCCACTAACAAAAGAAATATGTGATATCATGCGAGTGACACGTTGTCAATATTTTATAGTGTTTTGTGTATATTTTAAATAAAAAAATTATTTTATTTATTAATAATAAATATTTATTCAATATTTTTTATATTTATTAAAGTTAAACAATTGTCTTGTATGTTTTTAATATTTATCAATAATAAATATTTCTTATTGGTTTTATTATGTATAATAGTAAATATTTGTTTCATATTTTTTA
>JBBPBR010000007.1:17782592-17796379 GCA_037974775.1 Cicer pinnatifidum | reverse complement strand
CATTTTTTTTGTCACATTTATATTTATTCGTGTCATTTATCATATGATACAATTAAACCTTTTACTTTAATTTATAGATGTACGACTTTACATCTATTATTTACAATTTTGTAAGGTGTTATTATGTTATTAATTGTACAATTGAAATATGTATTCTAGAACTATAAGTGCGATGAATAAAAATATGAAGCACACTTTTTTTAGCTGAGTATAGGGGAGATAATTGCATTTTAAATACTAGAAAACGTGCGAGTAACATTTAATAAAACTTGATAGGAAGTAAATACAATTTCTCAAATAAAAAATGAAGTTTGATAAGAAAATTTTGTTTTGATCCATAAAATATTTATTTTATAAATAAATAAAAATTTAAGTTTATTGAGAAAGTTTTCCTTTGTTAAAAAAATTTGATCTATGAAAGAATAAAAGTTTAATTACATTTTTTATCCTCCTATTTTAACTGAATTACGAAAATAGTCTTTCTATTTTATTTGTCCTCAGTTTTGGTCCATCAAACAGATTTTGGTCCAAAACTTGATGAACTATTACTTTTTTGCGCTTATTTAAGTCATACCATACCTCAAGATCTAATGCTGCAACAATTCAACCTGAAATTTATGATCATAAATATTGTGGTGTGCTTAAAAAAAAGACGATTCATCAAGTTGTGGATCAAAATTCTAATTGAGAGTCAAAATTAAAGAGAAATAAAATGAGAGAACTACTTTTGTAATTTAAATTAAAATAAAATAATCAAAATATAATTAAGCTAAAAATAAATAAAAACTAAAAGTAAATGGAGTTTATTGATGAAGAGAATATAAAAAAAATGATAATTAATCTGGAGGCTACATGTGGCGTAAGAATTTTTTTTATTTTTTACAAATAAAAACTTACCATCACGTTGATTACCAACAAGTGTATGGCCTTATTCTGAAACAAAGAGGATCGCAAGACATAAATGCCTTAATATATCTTTTTGGAATTAAATCATTTGATTGAAATGTATATAAATCACTACGCCAAAAATTGCCTTTTACAGCGCCCTTTTTACAGCGCTTGGTAAATACAAGCGCTGTTGAAAATATATTTTAAAAATAACGGAGCCTTTTACAACGCTTTTTATGACAAGCGCTGTAAATGAAGCGCTGTTGTATGTCTTATAACGTTTGCGCATAACGTTATAAGGCTTTTACAGTGCTTGTCAAAAAAGCGCTGTAAAATGAAGCGCTTTCGCGTATTATTTTACAGCGCTTTTCTCACAAGCGCTGTAAAAGGCATGCGCTTTCAAATAATTGAACTACCTATTACAGCGCTTTTTCCACAAGCGCTGTAAAATACATGCGCTTTCATTGAATTTAACTACCTATTACAGCGCTTTTTTCACAAGCGCTGTAAAATGCATATTTTAAATAATTATATACGTTGGACACCCTCATATCATATCCTCTAGATCTTTCAACACCCTAATATCCTCTACGTACTGTGCAGCCATCTACGTTGTCTCAGGTATTCACTACGCCAAAAACAGCATTTTACAGCGCTTTTTTTAAGCCTTCTACAGCGCTTTTTCAAAAAAAAAAAGCGCTGTAGATTCGAGCGCTGTAAAAGCTACAACAGCGCTTTCAAAAAAGCGCTCTTAAAGGCACCCTTTATAACGCGCGCTTATTATGCACCTTTTACAGCGCTTGTTACAACAAGCGCTGTAAAAGGCATACCCATATTTCATATATTTGGGGTACCTTTTACAGCGCTTTTTTGTAAAAAGCGCTGTAAAAGGCATACCCATAATACATATTTGGGGTACCTTTTACAGCGCTTTTTATAAAAAGCGCTGTTAAAGGTGTTATTTTTTTTTTTAACCCTGTATATATTTTAAAAGCGTTTTTTAGCTTTTTATGGCACTTTTTTTATAAAGCGCTGTCTTTTATCTTTTTATCCAAAATTAGTTTGAACCAGTTCACACAACACAACACATCCAGAATCACTAATTTTAGAACATATTCATGTGCATGTTAAAACAGAAACAGAATCAGTAACACAACCAGAACCAGAACAATGATACACAGTAATTTACAACATATTTGGTATGAATTGTGTATTTGCAAGTTTATATATTATCCTATGATACATATATATTATCCTGTAACACAGTAATTTACAACATATTTGGTATGAATATACATTGAATCTAATTTACAACATATTCATATGCAAGTTTATATAATGTCCTATGATCATATACATATAATAACTATGCACCATATAATATTCAGTCCCTTGCAGCATGCTATTTCCCAGAAAATCAAATAATTTTCATTTCAAGCACATACTCACACCATTCCTCCTTTAATTCCATCAGATCTTGCTCAGAATATGAAGGACTGGAATTTTCAAAGTACTGCAATATAAAAATTGAACATATTATATTAAGTTAGTATCAAATATATAGATAATTTATATATGAAAATCATATAATCAAAATACCGTACCGTTTCTGGGATAATAGTTTTATTCTTGTCAACAATCTCCTTCATGAATCTCAATACGTAATACCCACAGTCGATATTGTTTGTTTGACGAGGGCACTTTATTGGGATCCATGTAATATTAAATGTCAAATTTGGCGTAGTGATTTTTTAATTTGTTTTTGTCAAAAAATCTTGTTATGTTTTAAATCTCTTCAATTGTTCATGAGAAACAACATGATCTGTTATGAACAGATCTGTTAATCCAAAACAACATTATTTCTCATGAACTATTGAATAATTAAGATTATATATACCACATGATCTGTTATGTTTTGAAATTGTCAAAAATTGTCAAAAACTCATATCACATGATCTGTTCTGTTTTGAAATCTTTTTAGTTTATTAATTAGTTCAGTATTGAAAGCTTATTAGTTTATTTAGTTCAGTATTGAAAGCTTATTAGTTTTGTAACTGCATTTATATAGGTGGTATAATATGGATAGGAAATGGATGTCAGCCAATCGATTGTCAAAAGAGTATGAAATTGGAGTGAAGGAGTTTGTTGAGTTTGCAGTGAAGAATGCAAAAGATCCAAATAGAGTAGTTTGTCCTTGTTTAAAATGTTGTTTTGGAAAACGTGTTAGAGAAGATGAATTAGAAGTACATCTAATATGTAATGGAATTGGTCAAAGCTACACATGTTGGATAAGACATGGTGAGAAAAAAAAAAAAGGAAACATTAATTTTGAGAATAGTTCGACATATGCTTCAACTGACTTCGATACAAATACATATGAGCCGGACCGAGTTGATGAGATCGCAAAAGCAGTTGAAGAAGATCTTCGAGATTGTCCTAAAATGTTTGAAAGTTTGTTGAGTGGTGCAGAGAAAGAATTATATAATGGTTGTACTAAATTCACAAGACTGTCGGCGATATTAAAGTTGTACAACTTAAAAGCGAGTAATGGATGGTCTGATAAAAGCTTTACAAAATTATTAACACTCATAAAAGATATGTTGCCAGATGATAATGAACTTCCCAGTCGAACCTATGAGGCTAAACGAATTTTGTGTTCTATTGGCATGAGTTACGAAAGGATTCATGCGTGTCCTAACAATTGCATTTTATTTCGAAATGAATATGAACTACTTAAGGCGTGTCCGAAATGCAATGTCTCTCGATATAAGAAGAAAGAATCTACTCCAGCAAAAGTCGTATGGTATTTTCCTATAATACCAAGATTTAGGCGCATGTATCGCAGTGAAGAAGATTCAAAACACTTGACATGGCATGCAGATGAAAGAATTAGAGATGGAATATTTCGACACCCTGCAGATTCCCCATAATGGGCAAAAATTGATCACGAGTATCCTGAATTCGGGATAGAGTCAAGAAATCTAAGACTTCCACTTTCTACTAATGGAATGAATCCACATGGTCTTCAAAGCATCTCACACAACACGTGGCCTGTGATTTTGGTATTATATAACCTACCTCCATGGTTATGTAAGAAGCGTAAGTTTATGATGTTGTCTCTGTTAATTTCTGGACCCAAACAACCGGGGAATGATATCGACGTATACTTGACTCCTCTAATAGAAGATTTAAAACGTATGTGGGAGACAGGTGTGGAAGTTTATGATGGGTATAAGAAAGAATATTTCAATTTGAGGGCTATGTTGTTCGGCACAATTAATGATTTTCCAGCATATGGTAATTTATCAGGATATAGCATTAAAGGTCAGTGTGCATGTCCTGTATGTGAAGAGAGTACAAATTGGATGCGGTTGAAACATTGTAAGAAGAATGTGTTTCTTGGACATCGTAGATTTTTACCTTATAGTCATCAGTATCGTTGGTGGAGAAATGCATTTAATGGAAAATCAGAGGAAGGTAAAGCTCCTTTACCACCGAATGGATATCAAATACTTGAAAAAGTACAAGGTTTGACCAATAAATTTGGGAAACCTTTTGCGGGAGAGCTGGTCAAAACTGGGTGGAAGAAAAAGTCAATTTTCTTTGAATTGCCATATTGGAAGTCATTGTATATAAGACATTTCCTCGATGTGATGCATATTGAAAAAAATGTATTTGATAGTGTTATTGGTACGTTACTCAATGTTCCAGGAAAGTCTAAAGATGGCATCAACGCAAGATTGGACTTGGTCGATATGGGAATAAGAAATGAATTGGCTCCAGTAAAGAAAGGAAATCGCACATATCTACCTCCAGCCGCTCATACTCTATCTTGAAAGGAAAAAATTGTTTTATGTAAATTTCTACTCGAAGTTAAAGTTCCAGAAGGATACTCTTCGAACATTAGAAATTTGGTTTGTATGAAAGACCTCAAGTTAAAAGGTTTGAAGACCCATGATTGTCATATTCTAATGGAGCATTTGCTACTAATAGGTATACGTTCCATTTTACCTGAAAAAGTTCGACTAGCATTAACTAGATTATGTTTCTTCTTCAGGGAAATTTGTAGTAAAGTGATCGACCCTCAGAAATTACCGACATTGCAGAGTGAAATTGTTGTTACTTTGTGTGAGCTTGAAATATATTTCCCACCATCGTTTTTTGATATAATGGTTCACCTTACTGTTCATCTGGTTAAGGAGACACAACTTTGTGGGCCAGCTTATATGAGATGGACGTATCCGATAGAACGATATATGAAAATATTAAAAGGGTACGTAAAAAGTAGAAGTCGACCAGAAGGTTGTATTGCTGAACGATACATTGTTGAAGAGGCTGCTGAATTTTGTACTGAATATCTGTCCAATGTTGAATCCATAGGGCTTCCCATGTCTCGTCATTCGGGAAGACTATCAGGAGAAGGGATAATTGGAAGGAGACTACTGACTATATCAAGGACAGAATTGGAGCAGGCACAATTGTATGTTATGCACAATGATGATGAGGTTCAACCGTATGTTACAATACACATGGATCAGTTATCTCGTTTGAACATGAATAGGAATCAAAATTGGATAACTCGAGAGCACAATCGAAGTTTTATAACATGGTTAAAAAATCACATAAAGTCAAAATTTGATATAGACCCCGGATCAATTTCACAGAGATTGAGGTGGCTAGCAAATGGTCCGAGCTTACATGTCTTTTCTTACACTGGTTATGTTATTAACGACTACACATTTTATACCAAAGAACAAGATGATCAGACCACTATGCAAAATACTGGAGTCACTCTCGTAGCTGAAGCGATGCATGTCTCAAGTGTAAAAGACAAAAACCCAATATATGCAAATCTATCATATTTTGGGGTTATCGAGCGCATATGGGAGTTAGACTACAGAATGTTTCGTGTTCCCATATTTGGTTGCAAGTGGGTCGATAATAATAATGGCGTTCGGATTGATGAGTCAGGATTCTTGCTTGTTGATTTTAATAGGGTGGGATACAAAGACGAACCTTTTATTTTAGCGTCGCAAGCTCAACAAGTGTTTAATGTCACCGATCCTTCTGATGATAAATGGTCTGTTGTCCTATCGACCAATAAAATAAGTGATGATAACAACAATGATGAAGATGTTGGTAATGATCTTTTATTTGCAACATCACAACAACCACATGAAATTGATTCAACTGATGATGGTTTATATCTTAGAGATGATCATGATGAGGGAATTTGGATTAATCCATCGTTTCGTATTGTAAATGGACAAACAAATGTGAATCCCACCAGGAAAAGAAGAAGGGCATCTTAATGTACATGTTTAATTGTTGTAATCTGAATTATTGTAATCTGAATTATTGTTCTATTCTGGTTCTATTCTGGTTTTATTGAATTATTGTGGTATTATATAATCTGAATTATTAATTATTCTGGTTCTATTCTTGTTTTATTGTTGTCTAAGAAGGCAAACATAACCAGTGATTCAATTAGGACTTAAGTTTTTGGCTTTTGGATAGTTTGGTTGATAGGTGGGGGATAATGGTCTTTGGTGAAGTGCATGTTTATGTAAATTTGGACAATTTCAATTCTTAAGAACTATGCATGTAAAAAAAGTGCATGCCTTTTACAACACTTTTTAAAACAAGCGCTGTAAAAGTCCCTTTTAAAAATAAATTAATGAGGTCTTTTACAACGCTCTTCTTACCAAACGCTGTAAAAGGCCCTTTTAAAAATTAAATAAAGACACCTTTTACAGCGCTTACATTAAAAAGCGCTGTAAAAGACTCTTGTAGTTTAAAAACGCTTACATTTACGAAGTTCACTTAATTCAGATTCGAACCTAGATGGGTATTTAACGTATAAGTATATAACAATTTTTACAATATATGACATTAAATAATTAATGTGTTAATATTTATAATTAATAATATTAATTAATAATTTATGGATTTCAAAAATATGTTAATATTTATAATTAATGTACCTAATAAAATAAAAAATAAAGGTTATATTTGTTGTTTGATGGAGACCTTTTACAGCGCTTATTTGGAAAAGCGCTGTAAAAGACTCTTTGAAAAAAAAAATAAAGAGACCTTTTACAGCGCTTATGTGAACAAGCGCTGTAAAAGGCTGTAAAAATAATATTCATCAGATACCTAACATGACTTTCTCTAACAGTATTTTCTTCAAACACCTTGTACGCATCATGGGAATCCCCAAAAACACATTGTTAACAAAAACATCAGACCCATTGTTAACAAAAATATCAGACACATTGTTAACAAACCCATTTTTCGCAACATGGCAATGAACCTGAAGATCAAGTTACGATTTAAGAATGAAAGGGAATGTAAAGAGATAAAAAGGGTGTTGAGGTGGAGATTGAAAGAGTATGCTTTGATGTTTGTGAAGAAGATGCATAAAAGAACTTTGAGGTGGAGTTTGGTGTAGAGGAAGATATTTTGGTGGTGACTAGTTACTACTATGTGGGTTTTGCAGAGCTTGTTTAAAAAATAACATAACAAAACACAAAAATAACATAATAAGTAATAACGCCTTTTACAGCGCTTCTTTAAACAAGCGCTGTAAAAGGCTTTTAAAAAAAACATTATATAACATACTAAAACAATGAGGTCTTTTACAGCGCTTGTTGGGATAAGCGCTGTAAAAGGCCCTTTTAAAAATTTAAATAAGGACGCCTTTTACAGCGCTTTTATGACAAGCGCTGTAAAAGGCTTAGGCCTTTTAGAGCGCTCTTTGTAAAAGCACTGTAAAAGGGTTATAAAAAAGCGCTGTAAAAGGGTTATATATATAACAGTAACCTCTTCAGTTTCCTCTTCTTTACGTAAACTACACTATCATCTCAACCTTCATCGTTCTTCTCTTCTTTTGCAAACCCTATAATCCCGTCCATCACGAACTGTATTTCCACGATCATCTCCTTCATTTCGAACCTTATTTCCATCCAAGATCATTTCGAACCTTATATTTTCATTGAAATACGTAACCCTCATTACGTATTTCTTCAAAACCGTTTTTCTGTGAACTTTATTGCTGTGAAATTTCTCCGTGCGCTCTTTTCTTTGCATTTCATCTTTCTTCGAACCATTATTCAGGTATTGATGTTATTAATTTTTTGTAATCATTAAAATGCATGTTGAGCTTGTTTAAAATATATATACTGATACATGTTGAGCTTGTTTAGAATAATACATGATGCATGTTGAGCTTGTTGATGTTATACTAAACTGCATGTTGAACTTGTTGTAGTTAAATGAATACAAACAGAGATTTAGAATGTCAAAATGAAGAAGTTGGCACCAGTAAGGCTTATGAAAATGAAGTCAAACATGGTGCAACTATAATGCAAAATATGATTAAAGCTAGGAGCAATGGCACCAAGTTTGAGGTAATACTATACTATACTCTGTTTGTTGTGTATTTTTTGCGCTTTATTTAATAGCATGTACTTACTATATGAGTTTATTAGGTTGGATGGAATGAAAGTGGTCAGGCAATTGACCCCCACAGCGCAATGTTTGTGAGCTACAATGGGGCTGTTATTCGTCAAAATATTCCAATCACGATTGACGACTGGAGAGATAAGGCGTTGAAGGATGCCAAAGATATCATATGGAATGATATTCAAGTAAATTTTTTGATCCAATCTTTTGTCATTTATAAATATTTTCATTGAAATACTTTACTTATAATTTTTTTCATTGCAGACAACTTTTGTCCTTGATGAGGGACGAAAGAATTACGTTTTGAGAGTTGCTGGCAAAATCCATTGGGGATTTAGATCGCATCTCTCAAATTTCTATCTTAAAGATAAAGAAGGAAACACAACAGCTGAACCTCCAAAGATATATCGACATTATATATCAAATGATGAATGGAAAGCGTTTGTTTCCAAACGTACTGACCCCGCGTTTGTCGTAAGTGATTAATTTATTAGCATTTGTGTGTTTTATTATTCATATTCGTATCGTATTTTAAATTTTTACATAATTGCTATTTTTTTATATAGAATATTAGTAAGGCAAATCGCGAGAGGGCAAGCAACCCGACGCACCCATACTGAAGATCACGTATGGGATATGCACGTCTAGACAAAAAACTTGTAAGTCAATGTAACATCAATGATGAGGGAATTTGTATTATAAATTAACTATAGTTTCTAACTAATATTTTGTTTTAACGAATAGCGACAAGAGACCCAATTCGATCAACCGTTGGGTCGTCATATCTTGTGGAAGGAAGCTCGGGTAAATAAGGATGGAGTGGTTGATAACGAAAATGTTCAAAAAGTAATAGAACTTTGTGTAAGTATATTATGACTTTAATATTTTTCAATATTTTATTTATCACTTGAATACTTTTTAATATTGTATTTTAAAAATGCTATTGAACTTAACTATTTTAATGTTACATGTATTTTAGGAGACCATCGAACAAAGTTCTGAAAATGAAGAGGGCAACAAGGCTAGTTGCAGGGACATTTTGGGCAAAGTTTTTAATGTTCCTGAATATTCCGGTCGAGTTAGGGGGAAGGGATTTGGCGTAACTCCCAGAAGCTTTTTTCCTCCAGAGAAGCGCCAAAAACCTTCCAACGAGGAAGTATTAGAGAAGCTCAGAATCCTATCTGAGCAAGTGGCACAATTGGTGAATACGAACAAAGACAAGCAACTTCCGGATCAGCTCCAAGGTGAAATACAAATGGAGAGTGAAAGCGGGAGTTGCAACGTCGGTTTGAAGATTATTCCCGAGGTAATTAATTACTTAATTGCTTATGTAATTACTTATGCATTAAACAATATTATATATTAATTGTACTTATGTTTTAACTATTGATTTAGGGTGTCACTTCATGTTCTCTATACTTGTCCTCGCCCACTCATCCGAAGGTGGGAAAAGGAAAGTTGTACAATACTTTGGGAGAAGTATTGCACAATACTCCGATCCCAAAGGGCCATGTCAAGGTATCGCCTGCTTTCGAACCAACTGCACCGTTGCCGATACCGGACAACGACGGAGATATGCAGACATTGGGCGAAGCTATTGGTAGTTACGTGGCATGGCCCACGAACCTTGTTGCCCTCGTTAAAAGCCCTCCCAGAAACAAATCAGTTACGTCTCCCGAAAAGGTTTGTCACATTTATTGCATAAGCTTTGTCAATTTTTTCAGATTCAATAAACTAACATTTAACCTCATTTTTGTAGGTTCAAATAAATAAACCACCTGCACATCCAAAAAAAGGCAGCAAACCTCAAAAATTGGAGGTTAATAGAGCTGCCAAATTACAAAGGCCGGAGGCCAATAAAGCTGTCAAACTTGCAGCAAGAAAAAAATTGGATCGTGGCAAATCAGTCGCTGCTGCTGCTGCTCCTAAAATAAGTCAGCCACACCTTGGTAAATACGGGGCGTGTCTTGACATCCAAGTAAAAAAGAACCTGTGAAGCAACGACGATTCACGCATGATACACATGAATAAAGAAATATTCGGAGAGGAGTATGAGGAATTGTTCGACAAGGAGCACGTATACGAACTTCTCGAACATAAGGAGCTCAGTGCAACTATAATGAGCTGGTATATAAGGTAAAAAATACTTTTAATTGCATTTATTGGTAATTAATTAAATGTATTGGTAATTAATCTAGTTTAAAATTTTAATTGAAGGTTTTTGCATGAGAAGTTCGTGTGCCCGAGGAAATTATCGAATAAATACTCATTCTTGTCTCCGCATAAGACATCCATGTGGAAACTCGATGAAGACAATGTAAAGAAATACATTGTAAATATGTTTTTAGGAAATATTTCAAAGGATAAATTGTTCTTAGCACCATATAATTCAGGGTACGTAATTTTATCTTTTTTAATTGATGAGAATTTAATTTATTAGTTGTGTATAAACAAAATTGTTTAACCAATTTTTTGTTGTTGTAGGGCACATTGGGTGCTATTTGCAATCAATGTCGTCTCTGAAGTTATATACTATTTGGATCCCTTGCATGGCGATTACAACAATCACTCCGAAATCAAGACTATGTTCGACACGTAAGTAATATTCATTTATTTTTGTTACACATATATATAAATAAGTGTTTGTTCATGCTAAAATAATCACATTTATTCATTTGATAGTGCATTAAAAGTTTTTCGAGCTCAAAGAGGTGTGGTAGTGTCGAAGCAAAAGTCTAATAATATTACATGGATCCCAATAAAGTGCCCTCGTCAAACAAACAACATCGACTGTGGGTACTACGTATTGAGATTCATGAAGGAGATTGTTGACAAGAATAAAACTATTATCCCAGAAACGGTACGGTATTTTGATTATATGATTTTCATATATAAATTATTTATATATTTGATACTAACTTAATATAATATGTTCAATTTTTATATTGCAGTACTTTGAAAATTCCAGTCCATCATATTCTGAGCAAGATCTGATGGAATTAAAGGAGGAATGGTGTGAGTATGTGCTTGAAATGAAAATTATTTGATTTTCTGGGAAATAGCATGCTGCTGGGCAAGGGATCTGAATATTATATGGTGCATAGTTATTATATGTATATGATCATAGGACAGTATATAAACATGCATATGAATATGTTGTAAATTAGGTTCAATGTATATTTAATTACTTATGTTGTAAATTACTGTGTTACAGGATAATATATATGTATCATATTGTGTGAACTGATTATGTTTTAACTGATTCTGGGCTCTGGTTCTAGTTCTGGTTGTGGTTGTGTTACTGATTATGTTTCTGTTTTAACATGCATATGAATATGTTCTAAATTACTGATTCTGGTTGTGTTGTGTTGTGTTGTGTGAACTAGATCAAACTAATTTTGGATGAAAAGATAAAAGACAACGCTTTATAAAAAAAGTGTCATAAAAAGCTAAAAAACGCTTTTAAAATATATACAGGGTTTTAAAAAAAAAAATAACACCTTTTACAGCGCTTGTTATAAAAAGCGCTATAAAAGGCATACCAAATAAGAATTATGGATATGTCTTTTACAGCGCTTGTTATAAAAAACGTTGTAAAAGGCATACCAAATAAGAATTATGAGTATGCCTTTTACAGCGCTTTTAGCGCTTGTTATAAAAAGCGCTGTAAAAGGTACCCCAAATATATGAAATATGGGTATGCCTTTAACAGCGCTTGTTACAAGAAAGCGCTGTAAAAGGTACCCCAAATATATGAAATATGGGTATGCCTTTTACAGCGCTTTATTTAACAAGCGCTATAAAAGGTGCATAATAAGCGCGCGTTATAATAGGTGCCTTTAAGAGCGCTTTTGTGTAACAAGCGCTGTAAAAGGTGCATAATAAGCGTGTGTTATAAAAGGTGTCTTTAAGAGCGATTTTTTAAAAGCGCTGTTGTATCTTTTACAACGCTCGAATCTAGAGCGCTTTTTTTTTTTGAAAAAGCGCTGTAGAAGGCTTAAAAAAAGCGCTGTAAAAGGCAATTTTTGGCGTAGTGAATGTAACTAAAAGCATTTATCCCTCCACTCTCAGGGATTTTGTCAGCTATATTTTTTTTTTTTAAATGTCCTACTTTAAAAAAAAATATAGAATTAACCTATTTCTTTTGCTTTAGTTGCTGATTGTAATATGAGGATGCGACTACTTGAAGAAGTTGTTTTTTTGTTTTTAACCGATGGTCGCTAGGGATGGGAATAGGCTAGGTCGTCCGTAGGGGCCTATGGCCTAGCCTGGTCTGGCCTGGCCTGACCTATTTATTAAAAAGGCTAGACATAGGTTGTTTTTAAAGCCTATTTATTTAAATAGGTCAGACTCAGGCTTATAAAAAAGTATGTTAGGCCTAACAGGTCGGCCTATATATATTTATTATTTATTAATATTATTTTTTTTATTATTATATTAAAAATATTATTTTCTATTTTAAATTCTATCAATTAGGCAATCACTTACTAATCATTCCATATTCAATAGTCGTTCCATATTCGGTAGCAGTTCTATATTTGGTAGTCGTTTTATATTCGGTAACCCTTCAATTAGTCAATCAACTTAGTAGTTGTTCCTTATTTGTTTAAGAAGTAATAATGGATTCGTTTTAAAAAGCTTTTAAAAAGGATTCCAGGCCAGGCCAAACTATTAAAAAGGTCAGGCTTAGGCCGAAAAAAAAGCCTATGATAGGCCGTAGGCCAGGCTTAGCCTTTCAAAATCTGGCCTAGCCTATTCCCACCCCTAATGGTCGCATATTGAATATGTGACATTGTTCTGACATGGTTTTTTTTTTTTGTCATAATTTTTGTATTTATTTTTAATTATATTTATTATTATTGAACAACTGAAAATAATAAAATATTTAAAAATTTAAAATACTATTATAAAAAAAATTTTAATAATATTATAAATTTTAATAATAATAATAATAATAATAATAATAATAATAAAAAGAATAATAATTTTAATAATAAAAAGAAAATTATATTCATAAAATAAAATTAAAATACATTAAATTAAAATAAAAATACAATAAAAAAAGAAATTATATTTGATTATTATTATTATTATTATTATTTTTTATTTATTAGATAAAAAAAATAACAAGAAGTTGTTATAAGAATGTACTAGAAAGGATAAACTTATTATAATAATTTGGCAAAACAATAATAATGTGCCAAAAAGGATAAACTTTTTATAATAATTTGGCAAAACAGATAGGAGGACGTTGATTTTAACATGTTATATTATTTTTGACAACTCAATCCTAATTTGCTGGTAAACTAACCCTTAATATTATTTTGTTAACAATTGAGTTATTGATTATTTAATAAATTAAAAATAATTAAAAAATCAAAATACTATTAATAAAATAAAACACATTGTATTGGAGAAAAAAATTGCAGATAAAC
>JBBPBR010000007.1:17756115-17781996 GCA_037974775.1 Cicer pinnatifidum | reverse complement strand
AATTATGAGACCAAAAAAACTAATTATGAGACCAAAATAGTATATTCAAAGAAATGTCCACCTTCGGTGTTATACTGGTAACGTATAGAAACTGTTAGTAAATATTAAATAAAAAAAATTAATAATATATTTTAAGACCAAAATTAGTATTAATTAAGATGTATTAAATGTTTTCTTTAAATGTTTTTATTATTACTTTAACTATATATTCCTTAAAAAATACTTTATATTTACAATAAAAGTCAAAATATATTATTTTTATAATATTATAACATACTTCATCTCGTCTTGAATATAAATATAAATAAATTTTATGTATTTAATTTAAATTTTAGATTAAATACATCAATTTTCTTTATCTTTATTTTTTCTTACACTATTGATCGTAGTAGTATATATAGGTGCTGAAAAGAAATTCTGGACAAAAACAAACTATAGTAAACCAAACATGGATTTGCGTTCTCCAAGCATTTCCCACCTCATATATTTTCTTCTCCTTGTTTCTTTGGTTTGTCCAATTTATTGTTCAAAAACCAATAGTCACAATTTAGTGAATCAAACTTTTCAACAAGAGGAAAAGTTTCACAAGTTGAAGAAAAAGATAGCAAATCATCTTCAGCGGATCAACAAACCCGCCGTCAAAACGATTCATGTATGTTTAAATAAATCTTTAAATTTTCATAGAATTTACATCCAACATTTAGATGAAGAAATTTATGATGTAATATAATTTTAGAGGATAAATCAAATTCTTCAATATAAACGGAATTCAACTGAAGAATTTGTATTGTTTATAATTTTAATTTTTCTATAGTTTTCAATTACTTCGTCCAAATAATTTAAGTTTTAGTGTCTAACTTATATGCTTGTGCTTATGTAATTGATTGTATTCATTTTTGCAGAGTCCTGATGGTGATATCATAGATTGTGTTTTGTTTCATAATCAACCTGCCTTTGATCATCCTTTATTGAAAGATCATAAACTAGCGGTATTTCTTAATTTTTGTTAATTGAATTAAGAAAAACTCAAAACTATATTTTAAACTAATTATAATATTTTATAATTTATAATTTTTTATGGATAATTGTATATGCAGAGTCCTCCAAAACTACCAAAAGGGTATATCGAAGATAATTCAACTGATGTCTTTCAATTGTGGAGTTTATCGGGAAAATCATGCCCTGAAGGAACTATTCCAATTAGAAGAACACGCGAAGAAGACATTTTAAGAGCTGGTTCTATTAGTAAATTTGGAAAAAAATTAAGTGATTTCAAAAATGACGCCAATAGTGCTGGTGATGTCGAGGTATGCAATCCCAAAAATTGATTTTTTGTCTCGCAAATTTTTTCTTTTTTTTTCTATTTTTTCTATTTTTTAAGCGTTATTTCTTATAGTAAGAGTCAGTAATAAGAAGTAATAAACAAATAATTTTTCACATAAAATGATAATGGAGATTGGTAAAGCAAGCACATGGTGTAGTTGAGTATTTAAATTTTCATGAGTAAATTCAGACATATATATCAAAGTATTTCAAATGTTTGTTTTTCTTATTTTTATTTTAGATTAATCTTCTTTATAAGTACGAATTATGACTTATAGATCGTACTACTCCTTCTAGTACTCTCTCACAATGTTAAGAAAAAAAACATATTCTCATAATAGCATAGTAAAATGAATAAAGAATGACATGTCTCCTACTATATAAATGATTGTTTCATTTTCACATATAATAAAAGAGGGTTAATTTGTTTTATTTGTTAACATTGTAAAGTATGCAGTTCAAACTGTGACTGACGAAGCGATATATGGAGCAAAGGCTACCATAAACGTGTGGGCTCCTTATATAGAAACTAAAAATGAATTCAGTGCTTCTAAAATTTGGATCACTTCTGGTCCACCTGATAATTCATATCGTAATTCCATTGAAGTTGGTTGGCAGGCATGTTATTACTCTTATTAATTACTTCATCTTAATCATATCATTCATATGCTTTTGTGCCATTTTTATTTATTGGATTAAATAAGATTTTAGTTCAATAATTTTTTTTTTATTTCTTAAAAATTTCCAAATTTTATTTTTGGACTCTGTATTCAAGTCAGTTAATATTTATCATTCAAATTTTTGAATGATTTTTGTCATGTATGTTAGAATATTATAAAAATATCTTATATAAAAATTTAGAATTTTTTAATAAATGACCAATTAAATATGAAAAATTTAGAATTTTTTATTTTTTATTTTTGACCAATTAATTGTGAGTGTAATTTTTATAATTTTTTAAATATTTATGAAAAAATTTATTTAAAATTTTGAATATTAAATATGAGTTGATTGAAAATAAGAAGAAAAAAAAAACAGAGAAATTTTTTAAGATTAAAAGAATTTTTTTAAAAAATTCTTTATAAAACTTTAAAAGTATAAACTTTTTTAACCATTTTTTATTTATTTTTTTTATAAACATTATTTGTATAATTTTTTTTAAAGATAGTGAAAATTTAATTCTACATTTTTAATGATGTCATAATTTTATGATAATTTAAGGTATACAAAATTTACATTAATTTAAACCATACAAACTTTATATTAATAATGCATCAAAATTTATTTATCTTTCAAAAACTTCTTAACTGAATTCAATTTGGTGTCAACTATCTGCCTCTCATTTTTATTTCATGAATGCTCTTGATTTTATATTATATTTTTAGTCAATCAAATTAAGTTTAAGTAATTTTTTTTTTGTAGGTGAGCCCAAGTCTCTATGGAGACCACCGCCCAAGAGTGAGTATTTATTGGACGGTAAGTAAGTTTATTGAAGTAAAGGAAGTGGAAAAAGTATTCTATTTCTAATCACTATTAAAATATAATTATAAATAAAAATTAACTATTTCCAAATTATTTAATGTTATTTTTTCTGAATATCATTCATTTAGTTCAAAATTAAATATTTAATACATGTGTTTAACATTAAAAATACAAAGATTTAGTTGTTTTTGAGTTATGTTTTAAATTAAAATAAAAAAATTAATTATCATAAAAAAAATCTTATAATAGTAACCAAAAGAATAATAATAGATGTATTTGAATCTTTCATGCAGATTAGCTAGAGAAAGTGAAAATAAGAGAGAGAAATGCTATTTTTATTAAATTGTGATAGTGTATTGGTGCATTTACCATTTCCATTAATACAAAAGGGAATATTTTAAATTGAAAGTGAAGTATTTAATATTAATTAAAGGTTACAATTGAAAAACATAATTAATATAGAGTAAGAAACACATGAATTAAATCTTTATTGAAAAGAAAATGATAATAGTAACTATTGCAGGCTGATGGGTATGGCAAGACTGGATGCTACAATTTACTATGCTCAGGTTTTATTCAAACTAACCACAAAATTGCATTTGGATCCTCACTTTCTCCGCTTTCTACGTATAATGGGACACAATATGCTATTACGGTTATGGTGTGGAAGGTAATTTTATATTCTCCTTATTCCTCTTTTTTACACTATGTTTATTTTTTAATAGTAACATGTGAACTATTGTATATGAGTTAATTTGATTAATAAAATTTTAAAATTAAAAAATTAAGAAATTTTATTGAAATTAATCATTATAAAATTGTTCTGGACTCACTAATATGTTTCATAACTTATAATTGCAAAATTTATTTTGATTAGTGTTTTTTAATTTTAATAACCAAATTGACTAGTCTCTAGAATTTCAAGAAGGAGATATTAAAGACATCGATAGAAGAAATATAAATTATTGTACTTAATTCTTTTCACAAACTTAAAAGATAAAATATTTAATCGTATTTTTGGTTCCCTTATTTTAGCTAAATCGCAAAAGTAGTCATCCATTTAATTTCTCCCTAGTTTTAGTCATCAAATCAGAATTTTAGTTCAAAATTAGATAAAATTTCATTTGTTTCATTTATTTAAGTCACATCATGTCTCAAGATCTCGTTGTGCAACAATTATACCTAAAACTTGGGAGAAACAAAATAGGAGGATTACTTTCGTCATTCAGCTAAAATAGGGAGACCAAAACTGCAATTAAGCCAAAATAACATATCTTAACAAATATGGGTCACCTTTTACTACTTTAGTTTATTATGCATTTGCCCTGTGTATTCTAGTAATGTGACACCCATATTATTTTTGTAGAACTCAGCTGATGAGAATTGGTGGCTTAAATGGGGATCTCAAGGACTTCTTCTTGGATATTGGCCATCACACTTGTTTACTTACCTAAAGTATTATGCAAATGATGTGCAATTTGGTGGAGCAATAAAAAATCTAAAGATAACAGGATCTCACACTTTCACTCAAATGGGTAGTGGACGTTTTGCGGAAGAGGATTTTGGAAAAGCTGCACACTTTAGAAATATTCAACTTGTGGAAGCTGATGAAGCCTTGGTTCCATTGCGAGCTCATACAACTGCAATGTCATTCCCAAATTGTTATAATTTAAAGGAAGGGGTACATGAAGATTGGGGGAATTACTTTTTCTTTGGTGGACCAGGCAGGAATATCAAGTGTGCCTAAGGGAACAAATAATATTAATCAAAATTACAAACATGAACATTAATTTGAATGAGAAAAAAAAACCTTTTAGGCATTTCTTGATTTGGGTTTTTTGTTGATTTATTTTTGTTCATAGTAAGATTTTGAACTTCTAATCTCAAATAAATACTTCATCACAATGTCTCAGTTGTTCCAATGAAGTTTTTCACACTTTTGGTAGGTGATGGCATGCAATGATGCAATAATCACATTGTTTCTTTAAAGACACTTCAACATAAATCCAAAGATATCTCTATTAACTAAGATAAAGTCATGTAACTAGAGATAAGAGTGTTAATGAAAGAAAGGAAGAATAATCAAACAAAGTACTAAGATATGTCTAATATGAAAGCATATGCAATCTGGTCTACGGATTCAATATGCATGTCGACCAAATTCTTCTATGCTCCTCCAATCAAGAGAATGAGAATTCAAAAAAATGCACAAACAAATACTATCTTTAATTCTTTCGAAAACAATTGTAAAATTGACCATTAATACCATTTTAATTAATAAAACATTTTCCCTTCTCCAATTTTTGATAAAAAAGAGCAAATAAATCCTTTTTTTTTCCCCAACAAACACGTGAGATTATATCAATTCCAATGTGCCTCAAGAAATATAGTCTCTGAAGAATAATGAATAATTAAAATATGTCACCAATATGTAAAGAATTTTTTTAGAAGTAATAATTATCAGATAATTTTATCCCGTTTTTTGGAAAATTAAAATAATTTTATCTTTAGCCTAACTAATATTGATGGTTGAAACATTGCTCTAATCTTAATATATCTAATATTTGTAATGTTTTCAAACCCTAATTTTATAAAATTCTTATTATCTATACACTTATCCCTCCAAAATTAAAACTCATTAACACAAGACAAACCATTTAATGTATAATGTCGATCATAATTATTGTATCCTCATTATTATGTTGTATTGCCCAATCAATGCATGGTTTTGGAAACTTAAACACCAGATAGCAAGCAAATTACACACACTCCCACACTACGCGAAAAATAGGATTTTACAGCGCTTTTTTTTAATCCATTTATAGCGTTTTTTTTTTTTATTTAAAAAAAAGCGTTGTGGAATCGAGAGCTATAAAAGATACAACAACGCTTTTTTTTTTATAAGAAAAAGCGCTATAAAACATGTAGATATAATGCGCGCTTGTTATGCACATTTTACAGCGCTTTTTCATATAAGCGCTGTAAAAGGTGCAATTTTTTTTTTTTAAACGTTGTAAATTAAATTTTTGAAAAGCGTTTTTTAGCTTTTTATGGCATTTTTTTAGAAAGCGCTGTCTTTTAATTTTTTTTCCAAAATATTTTGATCCAAAATCAGTTCACAATCAGTTCAGATACATATTCAGAATCAGTTCACACAATCTGTAGACAAAAACAGAACTCTGTAACTTTATTTTATATTTTAATTTACAACAGAACATTCAGATACATATATATAACTTAATTAACTACATATACATTAGACAGATATTGTACAACAACACATATTCATAAACATGTTCATATATTGTGTCCTATGATCATATACATATAACTAACAGAATACACAGAATATAACTAGCTACCATATAATACTCAGATCCCTTACAACATTCTATTTCCCAGAAAATCAAATAATGTTCATTTCAAGCACATACTGACACCAGTCTTCCTTTACTTCCATTAGATCTTCCTCAGAGTATGACGGACTGGAATTGTCAAAGTATTGTGCAATATAAAAATTGAACATATTAAGTTAGAATCAAATATATAGATAATTTATATGTGAAAATCATATAATGAAAATACCGTATCGTTTCTAGGATAATAATTTTATTCATGTCAACAATCTCCTTCATGAATCGCAATACATAGTTCCCACAGTCGATGTTGTTTGTTTGACGATGACACTGTAAAATAAAACATATAAGTCAATAAAATATTTGTGCATTGATCGTAAAGGCATATATTTGTAAATAAAAATTTAAAGGAATATATTTCAAACCTTTATTGGAATCCATGTGATGTTATTAGACTTTTGCTTCGACACTGTTGCACCTCTATGTGCTCGAAAAACTTATAAAGCACTATCGAATAAATAAATGTTATTATTATAGCATTAACAAACACATTATATATATATATATATATATGTAAGAAATAAATGAATATTACTTATGTGTCGAACATAATCTTTATATCGGAGTGATTGTTGTAATTGCCATGCAAGGGATCCAAATAGTATATAACTTCAGATGTAGCATTGATTGCAAATAGCACCCAATGTGCCCTACAACAACAAAAATTTGGTTAAGCAATATTGTTTATACACAACTAATAAATTAAAATCTCATCAATTAAAAAAGATTTAAATAAATAATATATAATTACGTACCCTTAATTATATGGTGTGAAGAACAATTTATCATTTTCTATAATACCTAATAACATATCTACAATGTAATTTTTTACATTTACTGGATCGAGTTTGCACATCGGCAGCTTATGCGGAGACAAGAATGAGTATTTATTTGACAATTTGCGCATGCACACAACCTTCTCATACAAAAACCTTCATTGAAAATTTTAAACTAGATTAATTACCAATACATGCAATTAAAAGTATTTTTTTACCTTATGTACAAGTTGATGACAGTAGCACTTATTTTAAGAGTAGCAGCGATCGATTGTCCCCGATCCAGTTTTCTAACTGCAACTTTGGCAGCTTTATTATCCTCCAGCTTTTGTAGTTTGCCAGCTCTATTACCCTCTAATTTTTGAAGTTTGCCGGCTTTTTTTTGTTGTATGGGTGGTTTATTTAATTGGATCTACAAAAATGAGGTTAAATGTTAGTTTATTGAATATGAAAAAATGACAAACCTTAGGGAATAAATGTGATAAACCTTTTCGGGAGATGTAATTGATTTGTTTATGGGAATCTTTTTATCATTCCCTTTAGGCTTTTTCAGCATCTAAATATAAATGTGAAATTAAAGTTAGGAGCGGAAAAAAATCAGCAATTAAATATACATATCAATTAAACATACATTTCAATTAATTAAATATACCTTATCGAGGGCAACAAGATGTGTGGGTCATGCCACGTAACTACCAAATTCTTTGCCCAAAAACTGCATATTCTATCGTTGTCTGGTATCGGCAACGGTGCAGTTGGTTCCAAAGCAACAACAGGTGATATTTTGACATGGCCCGCAGGGATTGGTGTATTGTGCAATACTTCTCCCGAAGTATTGTACAATTTTCCTTTTCTGACCTTCCGATGAGTAGGGGAGGACAAGTATAGCACGCATGGAGTGACACCCTAAATCAATGGTTAAAACATAAGTACGGTTAATATATAAGTATATTTAATACATAAGTAAGTAATTAATTACCTCGGGAATACTTTTGAGACCGATGTTGCAACTCACGGTTTCACTCTCCATTTGTATTTCATGTTGGAGCTGATCCGGGAGTTGCTTGTCTTTGTTCGTCTTGACCAAAAGTGCCACTTGCTCTGTAAGGAGTTTGAGCTTCTCTAATACTTCCTCATTGGAAGGATTTTGGCGCTTCTCTTGAGAAAAATAGCTTTTGGAATTTACGCCAAATCCTTTCCCCCTAACCCGACCAGAATACTCAGGAACATTAAACACTTTACCCAGAATGTCCCTGCAACTAGCCTTGTTGCCCTCTTGATTTTCAGAACTTTGTTCGATAGTCTCCTAAAATACATGTAGGATTAAAAATATAAGTTCAATATCATTTTTAAAATACAATATTCAAATATATTAAAGTGATAAAATACAATATTAAAAAATATTAAAATGATAAAATACTTACACAAAATTCTATTACTTTTTGGACATTTTCATTATCAACCATTCCGTCATTATTTACACGAGCTTCCTTCCACAATATATGACGACCCAAGGGTTGATCGGATTGGGTGTCTTGTCGCTATTCGTTAAGATCATAAACAAAATATTAGTTAGAAACTATAGTTTATAATAAAAATTACTTCATTATATAAAGTGTTGTTTAATTACTTACAAGTTTTTGCTCAAGACGTGCATATCCCATACGTGATTTTTTGTATGGGTGTGTCGGATTTCTTGCACTTTCGCGATTTGCCTTACTAATATTCTATATAAAAAAAATAGCAATCGTGTAAAAATTTAAAATACGCTACGAATATGAATAATAAAACACAAATGCTAATAAATTAATCACTTACGAAAAACGCGGGGTCCGAACGTTTGGATACAAATGCACTCAATTCATCATTTGATATATAATGTTTATATATTCTTGGAGCTTCAGCATTTGTATTTCCTTCTCTATCTTTTAGATAGAAATTAGAGAGGTGAGATTTAAATCCGCGGTGGATTTTCCAAGCAACTCTCAACACATAACTCTTTCTCCCCTCATCAAGAACAAAAGAAGTCTCCAAGCGAAATAAAGATATAGTTTGAGTAAGTAAAGTATTTCAATGAAAAAAATTATAAATGACAAAAGAGTGGATCAAAAAAGTTACTTGAATGTCATTCCATAGTATATCTTTGGCATCCTTCAACGCCTTATCTCTCCAATCATCAATCGTAATTGGGATATTTTGTCGAACAACAGCCCCAATGTAACTTACAAACATGGAGCTGTTGGGGTCAATTATCTGACCACTCTCATTCCAGCCAAACTAATAAACTCATATAGTAAGTACATGCTATTAAAAAAAGATAAAAAGTACACAACAAACGTAGTATAGTATACCTCAAATTTGATGCCATTGATCCTTGCTTTAATGACCTTTTGCATTATAGTTGCACCACGTTTGACTTCATTTTCATAAGTCTTAGTGTGGACAACTTCTTCATTTTGACATTCTAAATCTTTGGTGGTATCCATTTATCTACAACAAGTTCAACATGGAGTTTAGTATAACTTCAACAAGCTCAACATGCAATATTCTAAGTACATATCAGTATCGGTATATCTTAAACAAGCTCAACATCCATTTTAGTTATTACAAAAAATTAATAACATCAATACCTGAATAATGAGGGTTCGAAGAAACACGAAATGCGAAGAAAAGAGGGTTCGGAGAAAGTTTGCAGAAATATTGTTTGTAGAAATATGGTTTGAAGAAATACCTAATGAGGGTTACGTATTTCAATGAAAAAATATTATGTGCAATGGGAGAGATGATCGTGGATGGAAATAAGGTTCGAAATGAAGGAGATGATCGTGGAAATAAGGTTTGTAATGGACGAGATGATAGGGTTTGCAAAGGAAGAGAAAAACGATGAAGGTTGTGATGATAGTGAAGTTTACGTAATGAAGAGGAAACTGAAGCGGTTTACTGTTATATATAAAACCTTTTTACAACGCTTTTTTATAAGTCTTTTACAGCGCTTGTTAGAAAAGCGCTCTAAAAGGAGTCTTTATTTAATTTTTAAAAGGCTCTTTTACAGCGCTTTTCCCAATAAGCGCTGTAAAAGACCTCCTTGTTTTCTAATATTATATGAATGTTTTTTTAAAGCCTTTTACAGCGCTTGTTGAAAAAGCGCTCTAAAAGGCCTCCTTATGTTATTTTAAAAAGGCTCTTTTACAATGCTTATTTGCACAAGCGCTGTAAAAGGCTTCCTTGTTTTCTTATATTATATGAATGTTTTTTTAAAGCCTTTTACAGCGCTTTTGCAAATAAGCGCTCTAAAAGGCCTCCTTACGTTATTTTAATAAGGCTCTTTTACAGCGCTTATTAGAAAGAGCGCTGTAAAAGACCTCTTGTTTTCTTATGTTATATGAATGTTTTTTTAAAGCTTTTTTATAGCGTTTTTTCAAATAAACGCTCTAAAAGATCTCTTTATTTTATTTTTAAAGGGTCATTTACAGTGCTTTTTCAAATAAGCGCTGTAAAAGGCCTCCTTGTTTTATTTTTATATTTAAGGCTCTTTTTCAGTTCAGTTCAGTCCAGTTCATGTAAATTACTAATTTATATTCAGTTTAGTTCATGTAAATTACTAGTTTATATTAAATGACATGAACTTAGTATAAAACACTCAAATCAAGCTAAATATAAGCAGAAAATAAATTAATCAGAAAACAAGTTAATCAGAAAATCAAATATATGGCTGCTTATATAAAACAAATGTTCAAACAATTAAATTTACATTAACACAGTTCAGATTACATGGCTTATATAAAACAATTAAACATGTACATTAAGATGCCCTTCTTCTTTTCCTGGTGTGATTCACATTTGTTTGTCCATTTACAATACGAAACGATGGATTAATCCAAATTCCCTCATCATGATCATCTCTAAGATATAAACCATCATCAGTCGAATCAATTTCATATGGTTGTTGTGATGTTGCAAATAAAATATCATTACCAACATGTTCATCATTATTGTTATCATCACTTATTTTATTGGTCGATAGGACAACAGACCATTTATCATCAGAAAGATCAGTGACATAAAACACTTGTTGAGCTTGCGACGCTAAAATAAAAGGCTCGTCTTTGTATCCCACCCTATTAAAATCGACAAGCAACCAAATATGGGAACACGAAACACTGTGTAGTCTAATTCCCATATGCGCTCGATAACCCCAAAATATGATAGATTGATATATATTGAGTTTTTGTCGTTTGCATATATTGGATTTTCATTATTTAAATTTTTTAATAAATATTTCTATATATATTAAGAAAATTATAAGAGTTACCCTCACAAAAGTTTAAAATTTATATATATATATATAAAGATGAATATAAATTTCTAAGTGTCAAAAGCTGATAAATTCATATTTAATTGGTCATTTAATAAAAAAAATTAATTTTATATAAGATATTTTTATAATGTTATAAACATACATGACAAAAATCACTTAAATATTTGAATGGTAAACATTAACTAACTTGAAAACAAAGAACAAGAATAAAATTTGACAATTTTGAAGAACTTAAAATGAAAAAAAAAGTTATAAAGATTTAAAGAAAAATATTAAAATTTCGTTGAAAATAAAATTTTATTTAATTCAAAAAATAAAATCGGTTGAAAAGCATATGAATAAATGAATGAATGATTTGATAAATCGACAAGCAAGAAACCTGACTCATCAATCCGAATGCCATTATTATTATCGACCCACTTGCAACCAAATATGGGAACACGAATGTGTAGTCTAACTCCCATATGCGCTCGATAACCCCAAAATATGATAGATTTGCGTATATTGGGTTTTGGTCTTTTGCATTTGAGACATGCATCGCTTCAACTACGAGAGTGACTCCGCTATTTTCCATAGTGGTATGATCATCTTGTTCTTTGGTATAAAATGTGTACCCGTTAATAACATAACCAGTGAAAGAAAAGACATGTAAGCTCGGACCATTTGCTAGCCACCTCAATCTTTGTGAAATTGATCTTGGGTCTATGTCAAACTTTGACTTTATGTGATTTTTTAACCATGTTATAAAACTTCGATTGTGCTCTCGAGTTATCCAATTTTGATTCCTATTCATGTTCAAACGAGATAACTGATCCATGTGTATTGTAACATACGGTTGAACATCATCATCATTGTGCAGAACATACAATTGTGCCTGCTCCCATTTTGTCCTTGATATAGTCAGTAGTCTCCTTCCAATTATCCCTTCTCCTGATATTCTTCTCGAATGACGAGACATGGGAACCCCTATGGATTCAATATTGGACATATATTCAGTACAAAATTCAGCAGACTCTTCAACAATGTACAGTTCAGCAATACAACCTTCTGGTCGACTTCTACTTTTTATGTACTATTTTAATATTTTCATATATCGTTCTATCGGATACATCCATCTCATATAAGCTGACCCACAAAGTTGTGTCTCCTTAACCAAATGAACAATAAGGTGAACCATTATATCAAAAAACGAGGGTGGGAAATGCATTTCAAGCTCACACAAAGTAACAACAATTTCCCTTTGCAATATCGGTAATTACTGAGGGTCGATCACTTTACTACAAATTTCCCTGAAGATGAAACATAATCTAGTTAAGGCCCGTCGAACTTTTTTAGGTAAAATGGAACGTATACCTATTGGTAGCAAATGCTCCATTAGAATATGACAATCATGGGTCTTCAAATCTTTTAACTTGAGGTCTTTCATACAAACCAAGATTTTAATGTTTGAACAGTATCCTTCTAGGACTTTAACTTCGTGTAGAAATTTACATAGAATTTTTTTTTCCTTTCTAGATAGAGTATGAGCGGCTGGAGGTAGATATGTGCGATTTCCTTTCTTTACGCGACCCAATTTATTTCTTATTCCCATATCGACCAAGTCCAATCTTGTGTTGATGCCATCTTTAGACTTTCCTAGAACATTGAGTAACGTACAAATAACACTATCAAATATATTTTTTCAATATGCATCACATTGAGGAAATGTCTTATATACAATGACTTCCAATATGGCAATTCAAAGAAAATTGACTTTTTCTTCCACCCAATTTTGACCAGCTCTCCCGCAAAAGGTTTGCCAAATTTATTGGTCAAACCTTGTACTTTTTCAAGTATTTGATATCTAGTCGGTGCTAAAGGAGCTTTACCTTCCTCTGATTTTCCATTGAATGCATTTCTCCACCCACGATATGATGACTATAAGGTAAAAATCTATGATGTCCAGGAAACACATTCTTCTTACAATGTTTCAACCGCATCCAATTTGTACTCTCTTCACATATAGGACATGCACACTGACCTTTAATGCTATATCCTGATAAATTACCATATGCTGAAAAATCATTAATTGTGCAGAACAACATAACCCTCAAATTAAAACATTTTTTCTTATACCCATCATAAACTTCCACACCTGTCTCTCACATAAGTTTTAAATCTTCAATTAAAGGAGTCAAGTATACGTCGATATCATTCCCCGGTTGTTTAGGTCCAGAAATTAACAGAGACAACATCATAAACTTACGCTTCATACATAACCATAGAGGTAGGTTATAAATCAACAAAATCACATGCCACGTGCTGTGTGAGATGCTTTGAAGACCATGTGGATTCATTCCATCAGTAGAAAGTAAATGATTTTTATTTAAAGTGAATGATTTTACAGCGCTATTTGAAAGCGCATGTCTTTTACAGCGTTTGTGAAAAAAGCGTTGTAATAGGTAATTTAATTATTTGAAAGCGCATGTCTTTTATAGCGCTTGTGAAAAAAGCGCTGTAAAACAATACGTGAAGGCGCTTCAGTTTACAGCGCTTTTGTACAAGCGCTGTAAAAGCCTTATAAACATTATGCGCAAACGCTATATGACCCTACAACAGCGCTTGTCAAAAAAGCGTTGTGATAGGCTCCGTTATTTTTAAAATATATTTACAACAGCGCTTGTATTTAGTAAGCGTTGTAAAAGAAGCGTTATTAAATGACATTTTTGGCGTAGTGCCACCAATGTACAACACTTTGCATTAGTGTTTTGACTACATTGCATGATATCAATGCACATATATAATTCTTAAAATTGGTATTTTAGTTATTAAGTTGAATTATATGTATATATATTTACATGCATGTGTGTAAATACAAGAACAAAATCCTGAGTTTTATACCGTACACCCCCCACCTGTACCTTCCACCCCCATCTTCATGAAAAATACCAGATTGCCTCTAATATTATTAGTAAAACCCCCCAAAAAATATGTCATTCTCTTTTTTTCACTCATTTTCTTCCAAAGTTTGAATTGTTTGAATAACATATTTGCAAACATTCGAACTATTGAAACATTCGAAATTCAAAAGTAAGATAAACTTTGAAATTTTTGAAATATTAATTTTTTAAATCTTTGAAAGTTTCCATGAACATAAAACTTTTGAAGTTCATATTTTTACAAAATTTTGAAACTTTCGAAAGTTTCCATGGATATGAAACTTTCGAAATGCTGAAACCTTTGAAACTTTCTAAAAATCTAAAATTTTTGAAATGTAAAATTTAGAAACACGAAGCTTTTCAATTTCGAAACTTTCGTAGTATTCATAGAAAGTTCTGAAATTATTTCAGAAGTTTGGTCTTCAATGAAACTTCTGAAACAAACTTCAAAAGTTTGGAAACAATACATCGAAATATCCGAATGGCATCTTTTTAGTAATAAATAACAATAAATAGTAACAAAAAATAATAAATTTATAGTAATAAATCTATAATAATAAATTAATAGTAATAAATTTCATACCTAATTTCAAAAATAGTAATAAATTTAATTAATAATAATATTATAAATTTATTTTTTATTTTTTAAAATAAAATTTTAATTATAACAGACAACAGGTATTTTTTAAAATAAATTGAAACTTTTGAATATTTTGAAATTTTCGAAATTGAATTACTTCAAAAATTTGAATGTTTCGAAAGTTATGTGTTTCAAAAATTTGAAAGTTTCGAGCATTATGTTTCGAAAGTTTTAATTTCATCAAAACTTTCGAAAGTTTTGTATGTTTTCTGAAAAATCACACTTCGGGAACTTTCAAATTTATCAAAAGTTTTGAAAGTTTCAAAGGATTTCTGGAAAGCAGCATTTCGAAACTTTGACATTTTTCAAAAGTTTTGAAATTAGTTTAATTTTCTGGAAAATTAAATTTTGAAAGTTTAAAATTTAACAAAACTTTCGAAAATACCAAAAAACTAACTTTTTATTATTTCGAAAGTTTATAATTTTCGAAAGTATGAGTGAGAAATTGAGTGGTAATTTTTTTATGATTTTATACTAAATAAAAAAAAAACAAAATAGTATTTAGGAAAAAATAGAGGGTGAGAGGTACAATTAGGGGAGGAAGAGGGACGTTACAATTCTCCAAAATCCTTCATTCAATTCACATATGTCACACATAGTTCATACAAAATGTAATATTAAATATTAAGATCTTGAATAAAATAGTTATAAGTAATTTATAATGATTTACATATCTAATTGAAGTCTTAGACATAAGATAGTTACAATCAAACCAAAACAGTCAAGAAAACTCTTAAAATTATAGTCCTGGATTGAGTAAAACTCACGAAACGAAAATTATATTTGCTTACCAAATCTAAAACAGAAAGAATCTTTCCCAAACTGGTAATATGTTAGCCAATTCGTTAAGCGAAGTTGACAAGATGCATAATTTTTGTCTTGCAAATTTAGTATTGTCTCTTCTCATTGTAACTCTCAAAACCACATTTAATGTCATTTAAACAAAAGGAAAAGTTACAAGCAACCCACATCGACATATATCTGAAACACAACACTCAACTTCAATCCACTAAATAATGTAAGTGACATCTTAAAATCATCACAAAATACATTTCATGAAATAACCTTTGACTTAAAACTTTCAACCAACACATTACATGCAAAACTTAAAAGACTGAAATTCAAGAATATTTACTCAATGGCTTTCAAAATTAAGTTAAATCCTAACGTACCCTGGAGAGTTTTTTTGTTGGTTATCTATATTATCTCAGAGAGTTTAGAAAGAGATGTTGAATTTCCCAAAATTGAATCTTGATCTATACTCCCTCATGATAATCCTTAACTTTTCTCTCGATATAAGTTATCTTTTTGCTACCTCAGCCCCATAATCTTCAATTTCTTCTCCTCCAAAAGCTCAAGAACTTGATGCATGCAAGACTTCTTCCTCCCATCATGCCCTTTTCTCTATAACTTTCTTCTTCTTCTTCTTCTCTTTCTTTCTTCTTTGCTTCTCTTTACCCTCTACTTTCTCTTTTCTCTTCTATTTTTTTTCTTTTTTTGTCTAGGATTCCCCTATTCCCCTTTTATCTTCTATTTATTTTTTTTCTTTCTAATTTAATAATCTCACACAAAAACACATTTACTAGTTACACACTCCTAACAATATAACTACATCACATTTTTTTAATATCTTGGGCCATGCAATTCTAAGAGTTTTTTTGGAGCTTTCTAACTCTACCTCAATAGTTACTTATACATCTCATTTAACTTAAGGAGATAAATCATAATAAAATTCATACATAATTTAAAACAAGAATTATTGTTTTTACAAGAAGACTAAACAAATATAAGAAGTTCATATATTATAAGGTGCCACATAAATTTTATTGACATTTTTTTTTAGAAACATAAATAATTATAATAATAAAATAAATATCAAAACTAGTTAAGAACTAATGGCGAGAGCAACATGTGGTGTACACTATGCCAAAAATGACATTTTATAGCGCGCCTTTTACCGCGCTTATTAAATACAAGCGCGGTTGTAAATATATTTTAAAAATAATGAAGGATATAACAACGCTTTTTTGACAAGCGTTGTTGTAGGGTCATATAGCGCTTGCACATAATGTTTACAAGGCTTTTACAGCGCTTGTACACAAACGTTGTAAAATGAAGCGTCGTCACATAAAGTTTTACAGCATTGTAAATTATAGCGCTACCACATGAAGTTACATAGCTTTTACAGCGCTTTTTGGACAAGCGCTGTAAAAGACTTGTGCTTTCAAATAATTAAATGACCTATTAGAGCGCTTTTTTTTACAAGCGTTGTAAAAGCCTTGCGCTTTCACATAATTAAAGGACCCATTAGAGCCCTTATTACACAAGCCATGTAAAATCATTCACTTTAAATAAAAATTATTTATTTTCAATAAATAAAAACAAATTTACAAACCCTCATCTCCTTTACTTTGGGAACTCTCCTCTCCTCTACGTACTGTGGAACCATCTACTGCTCCAACTTTATAAAAAATTGGATACGTTGTCTCACGTCACTACTAGAAAAACACATTTTAGCTGCCATATTTAGCGTCGGTCCCGACTCCGACGTTGACTTCAGATTCCTCTATTTTTCAGATCGTCTCTTGTAGGGAGAGAGTTCTAAAAAATCTTCCAAAGTAGCGGGTTATATTTTGGGGGCGGGGGAGTTGATTTTCAAAAGCTTGTTCCAAAGATAATTAAATTTAGAGTTGTCTAAAGTTTTAGAGGTTGGTTAAAACAAGAGGATGATGATTTGTTTAAGTTAATTACATTCTTCACAATGAATCCTGAGATGTGAGTCTTGTAGATTGGTAAAACTAGGGTTTTTGTCTTATTTTTTTATATATAAATTTATAATTTTCTATCTCTATGTTTTTTTATCTTATTTTTCTTTTCTATAACTTGTGAAATGCTTGGATATCTTAATGCTTTCTTGTTTTGTTTCTGATTTTAAGGTAGGATGTTTAATTTGCAGAGACATTCTTGAGGTAGGATGATTTGATTTTTGTATACATTTAAGCATAAGTTGTTTATCCTTTGGTATTCGATTTAAAACACAATTTGAGTGCTAACTTTGCTTATGTAGGATTTGTGATTTGAAGGCATACTGACTCAATTGGTGATGACCCTGGTATTGAAAATTAATGAAATTCATAAATGCCTTTGATTTTTATTTGCTTAAACTAGTGCCACGTAGCTTCATTACTCCTTTCTCCCTGTATTCAAACATTTTAGTTTCTATTGTGCTTCTAATTGTTCTGTTATTGGTTGAGTTGCAAAACATTTTCCTTATATTTTCAACTTTCTAAACTTAGTTTTGTGTCACTGAAGGTCATTGATTCATATATATATATATATTTTTTATTTGATTAATTTTAATGACAACATATTGGCTCCAACATTCTACATATTATTTGTTTATGCTCTTCCTGTAATTGCATTTGGAGAGCAACTTAGTGGGAAAACAGATGGAAGCTTGAGCATAGTAGAAACTTTGGCTGGGCTGGTTAGTACGCTATTTTGACATCTGTTTTTGAAGTTGTTTACATTTCCTAAATCACAAGTACATATCTAACTTTCATGTTCATATATCAATGTTGCAAGGTTTGTGTTTGGACATCATTCTTGTTAATTATGCTTGCAATTTTTGTTGCTTGCACAATTATCACTAGATTTACTAAAACTACAGGAGAGTTATTTTGAATTCTAATAAAGGTGTTGCTTGTTTCCTCTAATTGCTAGTAAAAAAGTTAAATAGATTGTTAATGAATTTGGCAATCAACTTGACCAAAACTTGTTTGAACTGCAGGGACTGATAAGTGAGTTCGGCACACCCAAGGCTAAGAATCCTTTGTCATAGGAACTTCAATTCCAGTGGCGCTATACAAATGGATTTCTCTTTTGGACTAGTCGTCACTTCACATTATTATATGACATTAGACCTTAAGCAAATGATTTTTGTTTGTCATTTACACTTTATTACCTTATTCAATCCATTGAACTTTATTTTGCATTTCAATGCAGGGAGGCTACAAGTTCTTATTGCTGATTACAGGACTGCAATGATGATAGTGCCGAGGGCTATAATATTATGTAATACTAGGAAAGGTTCAAAGTGGTGTTCTTAGAAGTGAATGTACTGTTTGTTATTATACTTTTTTTTTTGTTCATTTATGATGTTATTGTATAGGTATTACTCAGATAGAAGATGTTGATACATGAGCTATTTCTACTTACTTTTTTGTTTTATCAAATACTTATAATAATTATGTATCCTTCATTCCATTATTGACTTATTTTGCATCAATCATTTAAGTTGATTTATTCATGTTATTCCAAACCAATTATGCAGTCCATTTGCTTTCAAATTAATTTATCTATTTATGCTGGAAAAGATTCTTTATTGTTTACTTTTCAATTGTTGACCGTAGCGTCGGCCTATCCGACGCTAAATTATTAATAAAGTTGACTTTTATTAAATTGTCCACATTTATTGTTGACTATAGCGTCGGCCCAACCGACGCATTAGAATTTTGCAAATGACGTGGCAACGGAGATTAACTAGCGTCGGATGTTCTATTTTGTTGATAGCGTCGGCTTAGCGTCGGTTTTACCGACGCTATATTAGCGTCGGATGGTATTTGGCTGATGCTATGCATTAGCTTCGACCGTTTTAGCCTAGGCTCGACACCGACGCTAATCCGACGCTAAATCAAGGTTAGCGTCGGTTTTTGACCAATTAGCGTCGGCTTTTGGCCGACGCTAAAATCAATTTTTCTAATAGTGGGTAATGTATTTATTAATTTGTTGTTGTCACGAAAACAAATAAATTATTACATAATAAATCATATAAAATCTTTTCTTTTTTGAAATTTGTTGATCTGTTCTGTTTTGAAATCAGACATGGACCTTGGTTTCCATTTTCCAATATTAGATATGGGTACTATATATTGGTATAATGTTATCAGCAGCTTATTATTTTTGTAACTGCATTTATATCGGTCATATAATATGGACCGAAAATGGATGTCTGCCAATCGATTGTCAAAAGAGTATGAAAATAGAGTGAAGGAGTTTGTTGAGTTTGCAGTGAAGAATGCAAAAGATCCAAATAGAGTCGTTTGTCCTTGTTTAAAATGTTGTTTTAGAAAACGCGTTAGAGAAGATGAATTGGAAGGACATTTAATATTGAATGGAATTGATCAAAGCTATACATGTTGGATAAGACATGGTGAGAAAAAAAAAAAAGGAAACATTAATTTTGAGAATGATTCGACATATGCTTCAACTGATTTCGACACAGATACATATCAGTCGGTCTGAGTTGAGAAGATTGCAAAAGAAGTTGAAGAAGATCTTTGGGATTATCCTAAAATATTTGAGAGTTTGTTGAGTGATGCAGAGAAATCATTATATAATGGTTGTACTAAATTCACAAGACTGTCGACGATATAATAGTTGTACAACTTAAAAGCAATTAATGGATGGTATGATAAAAACTTCACATAATTATTAACACTCTTAAAAGATATGTTGTCAGATGATAATGAACTTCCCAGTCAAACCTACGAGGCTAAATGGATTTTGTGCTCTATTGGCATGAGTTACGAAATGATTCATGTGTGTCCTAACGATTGCATTGTATTTCGAAACGAATATGAATTACTAAAGGCGTGTCTGAAGTGCAATGTCTCTTGATATAAGAAGAAAGAATCTACTCCAGCAAAAGTCGTGTGGTATTTTCCTATAATACCAAGATTTAGGCGCATGTATCGCAATGAAGAAGATTCAAAACACTTGACATGGCATGTAGATGAAAGAATTAGAGATGGAAAGTTTTGACACCCTACAGATTATCCATAATGAGCAAAAATTTATCACAACTATCCTGAATTCGGGATAGAGTCAAGAAATCTACGACTTGCACTTTCTACTGATGGAATGAATCCACATTGTCTTCAAAGCATCGCACACAGCACGTGGCCTGTGATTTTGTTGATTTATAACCTACCTCCATGGTTATGTATGAAGCGTAAGTTTATGATGTTGTCGTTGTTAATTTCTGGACCCAAACAACCAGGGAATGATATCGACTTATACTTGACTCCTTTAATTGAAGATTTAAACATTATGTGGGAGACAAGTGTGGAAATTTATAGCGAGTATAAGAAAGAATGTTTCAATTTGAGGGCTATGTTGTTTGACACAGTAAATGATTTTTCAGCATATGGTAATTTATCAGGATATAGCATTAAAGGTCAGTGTGCATGTCCTATATGTGAAGAGAGTACAAATTAGATGCGGTTGAAATATTGTAAGAAGAATGTATTTCTTCGACATCGTAGATTTTTACCTTATAGTCATAAGTATCGTGGTTTGAGAAATGCATTCATTGGAAAATCAGAGGAAGGTAAAGCTCCTTTAGCACCGACTGAATATCAAATACTTGAAAAAGTACAAGGTTTGACCAATCAATTTGGCAAACCTATTGCGAGAGAGCTGGTCAAAACTGGGTGGAAGAAAAAGTCAATTTTCTTTGAATTGTCATATTGGAAGTCATTGTATATAAGACATTTCTTCAATGTGATGCATATTGAAAAAAAATATATTTGATAGTATTATAGGTACGTTACTCAATGTTCCAGGAAAGTCTAAAGATGACATCAATGCAAGATTGGACTTTGTCGATATAGGAAAAAGAAATGAATTGGGTTCCGTAAAGAAAGGAAATCGCCATATCTACTTCCAGCCGCTCATACTCTATCTAGAAAGGAAAAAATTATTTTATGTAAATTTCTACATGAAGTTAAATTTCCAAAAGAATACTCTTCAAACATTAAAAATTTAGTTTGTATGAAAGACCTCAAGATAAAAGGTTTGAAGACCTGTGATTGTCATATTCTAATGGAGCATTTGCTACCAATAGGTATACGTTCCATTTTACCTGAAAAAGTTCGATGAGCCATAACTAGATTATGTTTCTTCTTCAGGGAAATTTGTAGTAAAGTGATCGATCCTCATAAATTATCGACATTGCAAAGGAAATTTTTTGTTACTTTGTGTGAACTTGAAATGTATTTTTCACTCTCTTTTTTTGATATAATGGTTCACCTTACTGTTCATCTCGTTAAGGAGACACAACTTTGTGGGCCAACTTATATGAGATGGATGTATCCGATAGAATGATATATGAAAATATTAAAAGGGTACGTAAAAGTCGACCTGAAGGTTGTATTGCTGAACGGTATATTGTCGAAGAAGCTGCTGAATTTTGTACTGAATATCTGTCCAATGTTGAATCCATAGGGCTTTCCATGTCTCATCATTCGGGAAGAATATCAGGAGAAGGGATAATTGGAAGGAGACTAATGACTATATCAAGGACAATATGGGAGCATGCACAATTGTATGTTATGCACAATGATGTTGTGGTTCAACTATATGTTACACTACACATGGATCAGTTATCTAGTTTGAACATGAATAGGAATCAAAATTGAATAACTCGATAGCACAATGAAAGTTTTATAACATGGTTAATTAATCACTTAAAGTTAAAGTTTGATATAGACCCCTGATCAATTTCACAGAGATTGAGGTGGCTAGCAAATGGTTCGAGTTTACGTGTCTTTTCTTACATTGGTTATGTAATTAACGGCTACACATTTTATACCAAAGAACAAGATGATCAGACCACTATGCAAAATAGCGGAGTCACTCTCGTAGCTGAAGCGATGCATGTCTCAAGTGCAAAAGACAAAAACCCAATATACGCAAATTTATCATATTTTGGGGGTTATCGAGCGCATATGGGAGTTAGACTACACAATATTTCGTGTTCCCATATTTGGTTGCAAGTGGGTCGATAATAATAATGGCGTTCGGATTGATGAGTCAGGGTTCTTGCTTGTCGATTTATCAAATCATTCATTCATTTATTCATATGCTTTTCAACCGATTTTATTTTTAGAATTAAATAAAATTTTATTTTCTACGAAATTTTAATATTTTTCTTTAAATCTTTATAACTTTTTTTTTTCATTTTAAGTTCTTCAAAATTGTCAAATTTTATTCTTGTTCTTTGTTTTCAAGTTAGTTAATGTTTACCATTCAAATATTTAAATGATTTTTGTCATGTATGTTTATAATATTATAAAAATATCTTATATAAAATTAATTTTTTTTATTAAATGACCAATTAAATATGAATTTATCAGCTTTTGATACTTAGAAATTTATATTCATCTTTTTTTTATATATATATAAATTTTAAACTTTTGAAAGTGTCAATTATTTTAAACAAATTTATTTAGATGAATCAACGTTGAACATAAAGAGGATTATAATTTATATTTGCTTAAAGAGTAAAAAACACATTAACTAAACCTTTATTAAAAGGAAATGATAACAGTAACTATTGCAGGCCGATGGATATCACAAGACTGGATGTTACAATTTATTATGCGCAGGTTTTATTCAAACTAACCACATAATTGCATTAGATTCAGCAATTGCTCCGATTTCTACGTATAACGGGAAATAATTTGCTATTGAGCTAATGGTGTGGAAGGTAATTTTATGCTCTAATTTACAAATTTACCTTAATGAGAAAATTATGGATAATTTCGTAGATATTTCTTCATATTCCTCTTTTTTTACACTACTTTGTTGTTCAATAGTAACGTGTGAACCATCATATATGAGTCAATTTGATCAATAAAATTTTAAAATTAAAAAAATTTCATTGAAATTAATCATTTTAGTGTATAAGATTGCTCTGGACTCACTAATATGTTTGAGAATGTTGTAGAACTCAAATTATGGGAATTGGTGGCTTAAATGGGGATTTGGACTTCTACTAGGGTATTGGCCAGCCAACTTGTTTACTTACTTAAAAGATTATACAGTTGATGTGCAATTTGGTGGAGCAATAAGTAATCTAAAAACAACACGGTCTCACACTTTTATTCAAATGGATAGTGGACATTTTCTAGAAGAGGGTTATGGAAAATTTCACACATTAAGAATATTCAACTTGTGGATTCTAATGACGCCTTGTATGCATTACTAGTTGATCATACGATTAAAATATTGTTCCCAGATTGATATAATTTAAATGAAAGGCAAAATGATGATTGGAGAAATTACTTTTTGTATGGTGGACCAGGGAGGAATACCAACTGTCCCTAAAGGAACAACTAATATAGAATCAGAATTATAAAAATGATCATTAATTTCAAAGAGGAAAAAAAAACCTTTGTGGCATTTCTTGATTAGGGTTTTTTGTTGATTTATTTTTATTCATGAGGTGTTGACTCATGCATTAGTAAGATTTTGAGCTTGTAATCTCAAATAAATAGTTCAATATCAGGTCTAAAAAAAAAAAAAATCAAACAATTGTTCATGAACAATTGTTGTGTACAATCTTTAATTGTTTGATTTTTGTTTACAATTTCATTATCTGTTTGAAGTCTGTTTTCTTTAAGAAAGTTATATCATATTTTGGAATTGTTTTCTTGAATACAAATTGATATATAATATCTGAAATAAATTATTTTAAAAAAAATTTAAAAAATATTAATTATAATTTTAATTTATTAACTAAATATAATTTTCTTGGAAATGTAATTGGTCATATATTTATAATATATATTATAGAAATTTTTATTAATTAAAATATCACTAATAATCATTGTTATAATAGTCTCCGGAAGAATATGAATTCGGTACTTTGTAATGATAAAATTAAACTCTTATCATTGAGCTAACACTCTATATATATAATAAAATTATTTAATTAGTACTCCTAATCTTTGTAATGTTTCCAACCCCTAATTTTATAAAATTCTTATCTCCTACACACTTATTTCTCCAAAATTAAAACTCATTAACACAAGAAAAATAATTTAATGCAAAAGGTCATCACAATTATTGTATCCTCATTATTATGTTGTATTACCCAACCAATGCATGGTGTTGAAAACTGGAACGCGAGTGTTTTAATTATATTGCATGATATCAATGCACACGTATAATTCTTGTACACAACAATTTGCATTAGTGTTTAAATTACATTGCACCATATCAATGCACGGAATTTCTTTTTTCTGGAATATTCCATATATTTTATTTTTTTTAATGCTAAAATACCCGATTCTCAGTTTTATATATTAGATTATCATACTTTTTGGACCCAATAGAAAGTCGTAGGTCCAATGTGCGACCATTTTGAAAAAGATCAGCTGAAAACCACTCTGAAAAGGACCTAGTTGGAGGTCGTTGCTAGGGTTTAATTTTTATTTTTTTTGAGTGATCGTTTTATACATTATTATATAAATTTAATATATAAATAAATAATTAAATAAATAAATTATTATTATTAAAAATGATTATAATTAAAAATAGTAAATTATATTATAAATTTTAAAGAAAATATATTAAAAATATAATTGGACAATTGTTTATTTAATAAATTAAAATTAATTATAATATTTAATAAAACAAAATAATAATAATAATAATAATAATAATAATAATAATAATAATAATCATAATTTGCTACTACCCAAATTTGCTATTTACCAAATTATACAAATTATGATAAATTAATTTGCTAAAAATAATTTGCGACTCACCAAATTTGCTACTTACCAAGTTCGCTAATTTACGATTAATCAATTTGTTATTCACCAAATTCTATAATAGATTAATTTTCTCATTTAATGGTTAATTTTCTCATTAATTTACAAATTGATTTAGTATCCAAAAAATTGATTAGTGTAATTTGTAAATTGAATCTGCATTACCTTGTTTGTTTTGCCACATTTATTGAACCGCATTAATTTTGATATATATATTTTGCCACATTATCAATAACACAAATTAATTTTTTTGATATATTGAGATAAAATCAGGTAACATATTGTATACTAATGTATTGTTAATTTATCTCAAAAAATAAAATAAAATAAAATATATTCATCTTCCAAAAGATACTTTAAAAATAGCTATATATAAAATAATTAGG
>JBBPBR010000007.1:17741848-17754705 GCA_037974775.1 Cicer pinnatifidum | reverse complement strand
CTAGAATTATAAGTGCGATGAACACAAATATTAAGCACACTTTTTTTAGCGAGTACAGAGGAGATAATTGCATTTTAAATACTAGAAAATATGTGAGTAACATTTAATAAACCTTCATAGTAAGTAAATGCAATTTTGTTAAGAAAGTTTTGTTTTGATCAATAAAATATTTATTTTATAAATAAATAAAAATTTAAGTTTATTGAGAAAGTTTTCCTTTATTAAAAAAATTTGATCTATAAAAGAATAAAAGTTTAATTACATTGTTCATCCTCCTATCTTAACTAAACTACCAAAATAGTCCATTTATTTTATTTCTCTTCAGTTTTGGTTCTTTAAACGGATTTTGGTCAAAAACTTGATGAAGTGTCATTTTTTTACGCTTATTTAAACCATACCATACCTCAAGATCTTATTCTTCAAAACTCGAATGACAAAATTTTGTTTTGATGTATAAAATATTTATTTTATAAATAAATTTAAATTTGTTGAGAAAGTTTTCCATTGTTAAAAAGGATTTGTTCTATATTAGAATAAATAAAAATTAAAGAAAATGAAGTTATCGATCGGAAAACATAATAATATACCTTTATGGAATAAATAATTTGAATTAAATGCATGTACATGTAAATAAAAGCAGCAATTCCTCCGCTTTCCGGATGAATGTTTCTGAAACACTCTCGTAATGATTGTTTTTTAATAAAAATAAATTATCTCAATATATATTTCAACTTTCAATTAATATTAAATGTTTTTTAATTAAATCTTCCGATTAATATTATATATATTATTTCAAAAATGTTATATTCAATATTGCATTGATGATATTAGAAAACATATTAATGTTAATAATGGTAGTATAATAAAATATTATTTTATATCTTTTATTTATAAGTATTATTAATATATATTAAATAAACCAAAATGAGACTAATTATGAAAGGAATGTAGTATATTCAAAGGAATGTCCACCTTTGGTGTTTGACTGGTTAACCATAGAAACGGTTATTACATATTGCATAAAAAAATATTATTCATTAAAATGAATTAAATGTTTTTGACTGAAAAATGTTTTAATTATTACTTTAAATATATTCCTAAAAAAATAATTTATATTTAAAATCTATGTTTAAATACATTCTTTTTATATTTGACTACATTCTGATTTTCTATAACATTTCCTCTCATCTTCAATATAAGCAAAAATAAAGTTAAATAAAATGTACGTATTTAGTCCAAATTGGGCGTGGTGATATTCATCCCTCCCCCGCATTCGAATCTGCCCCGCAAGTATTATTGTTATAATTTTTTTATTTTATATACAAATACATTTAATAATAATAATTTAATATACAAATACATTTAATAATAATTTTATCTCTATATAAAATATTTTTAATTTTATTATTATTTAATAATAATTATTTTACTATAATAAATATGACTTTTAAATTTATAATTTTATATATTTGAGTGGGTGCAGTTGCGGACAGGGAAACTCGAGACCCGTTGCGGGCGGAGATGTGTACTTAAATTTTACACCCGCTATGAAACGAGGGCGGGTGCGGGTTTTCCCCGATTAGTCGGTGCGGGTGTGGAGGAGGCGAAATCCGCCCCCGCTGCTTCCCGTTGCCATGCCTATTCACCTCTCCTGATTTCTGTTTTAATACAATTACACCGTTATAGAAAAAACACTTATGACTCATACATTTACTAAAAAAAATTAAATCTAATTAAAAATTTTGTTTTAATTTATAGATGTACAGATATACATCTAGTATACTACAAGAAAAGATTCATATACCTATAGAAAATTACCCATAGACAATCCTTAAGTAAGTGTGTCCCACGGCTTGTCCTTCGGTAGGGATGACAATTAGACTAAAATCCAATGGGTACCCGCAAAAAAAACCCACAATGGGTAGGGTAAAAATCCGCATAATGAGTATGGGACGGGTAATTACCCGCAAAATTAAGCGGGTATGGGTGCGGGTACGGGTACTATAGTACCCACCCCGCCCCGCACTCGCACTTATATAAATATATTATTTATTTATTATATTAATGTTTAGTTTAATTAATTATTTCCTTTATGTTTTAATATCTATTAATATCATTGGACCATTACAATATTTATAATCAAATCAAAAGATAAAGTTTGCAAAATTTTTAAGAATTTGATTATGATGAATAGTTAAATAATTGTGACTTTATCACTAAGAGTTATATCTTATTAATTGTGTCTTTATAATTATACTTGCAACTTCTTATAAATTGTTTTTACTGATCTCAAATAATATTGTCGTAAGACTTGCAACTTCATAAAATATTATTATGGATATTTGAATGTGTATTGTAACGAGTGTTCATTTTAAATGTTTTGAGTTAAAAAATATTTTAGTTTATAATACTTTATGATTGGATTTATGATATTTGGATAATTTTTAAATTTAATCACAAAAGTTAATACATGAGTAATGGGTATGGGTACGTGCACTTAGGTACCCAGAGGGTAAGGGTACGGATATTAAAGTTGATACGTACGGAGCACGGGTATGGGTATTTTTTTAAACTGCGGGTATGGGTACGGGTACTATAGTACCCTACACATTGCCATCCCTATCCGTCAATAAATATTTTCCTATGAGCGATTTAGCTAGGAACTCGCGTCCGTGGGTAATCCGTGTGTAATTTTACATTACCTATGGATATTACATGGGTGAAGATAAAATTTGTCATAGATAATAATAGTTTTCTTGTAGTGGTATTTACAATTTTGAAAGTAATGATTATAATCTTAGTTGCACAAATCAAATGTGTATTTTAATATTTTTTTTATAAATGGCCGATCGAGTTGTAAGTATGACGGAAAATAATTATGCATACTTTTTTAATTGAGAATGGAGAAAGTAAGTATATTTTAAAAATAAAGAGGATGGGTGAATGTTAAATACAATTTCCTCAATAAAACTGAAGTTTGATGAGAATGTTTTGCTTTGATTAATAAAATATTTATTTTATCAATAAATAAAAATTTAAGTTTGTTGAGAAAGTTTTTCTTTGTTAAAAAAATTTGTTCTATAAAAGAATAAATAAAAACTAAAGAAAATGGAATTTGTTCGTGAAAAGAAATGTTTAATAAGAACAATAAAAAAAATAATTAATATGGAGATTACATGTAGAATAAGAATTTTTTTTTAATTACAAATAATAAAAGCTTCCCGTCACATTAATAAAAATAAATTATCTTAAAGTAAATTTTATTTCAATTTTCAATTAATATCAAATATTGTTTTAATTAAATTCTCTAATTAGGATTATGACACTATTTAAAAAATATTATATTTAATTTTTCATTTTTGATATTTAAAAACACATTAATATTTAATAATGATAATTTAATAAAATTATTACTTTTATTTTATTAATAATCATTAATATACTTTAAATAAACCAAAAATTAAAAATATAATCTAAAAGCAAAATATTATTATTTATGATTTATTAAATGTTTTTGACCGAAACATTTAATTTATTTATTTATTATTCTTTTAAATTTGATAACGTTATGATTTTATATAACATACTCCTCTTGTATTAAATATAAGCAAAATAAATTACATATAAAATTTATGTATTTAGTCTAAATTTTAAATTACTTTATTTTAACTCTACTTTTGATTACTTTAGAGTTCGGAATAGTATATATATAGGTGCTCAAAAGCTTTCCTAGACAAACACACACTAGAAAACCAAACATGGATTTGAGCTCTTCAATGATTTCTCACCTCGTATATTTTCTTCTCCTTGTTTCTTGGGTTTGTCCAATTTATTGTTCAAAAACCAGTGGCCACCATTTAGCCAATCAAACTTTTCACCAAGAGGAAAAGTTTCACAAGTTGAAGAAAAATATAGCAAATCATCTTCAGCGAATCAACAAACCCGCCGTCAAAACGATTCATGTATATTAAAATAAATCTTAAATTTTTCATAGAATTTACATCCAACATATTTAGATGAGAAAATTTATGATGTAGTATAATTTTATAGAATAATTCAAATTTTCCATATAAATTACCTTGTTTTAAAAACAAATTGGAAGAATTTTTAAATGGAAGGGAGTTCTTGGGCCATTTTGACCAAGCAAAATTTAGTCAATTTCAACTACTACATACTACATAAAAGCTTTGATTTAATTCTTATCATTTATAATTATAATATTTGTTTAGATGCAATATATGTTTATTTAAATTTGGATCATTTTAATAAGTTTCAAAACTGTTTAGATAAAAATATAAATCAATATTATAATTATAAATGACAAGAATTACTTCAAATACTACCTAAAATTAATTATAATTATAAACGACAAGAATTAAATCAAAGCTTTTGAATTGTTTAAAATTTAAATTTCTTGTAATTTTTAATTACTTCACATCAACCAATTACTTCAAATACTACCTAAAAACTTAGAATTTAAAATTGCCTTCTAACCTTATATAATATGATTTTCAAAATGGTCCAAGTATTACCTATTACTTCAAATTCGTGTTGATTATGTTTCAATTTTTAAGTATTAGTCCCTATTAATTATAAATATTTGCAAACATGTCCTTATAATTTTTTAAACTGTTAAAATTGGTTCCTCAATGGGTAATTTTGTGAATGGGTACCTTACTCTTTGTAAAAATTTCATATTTGGCCCAATTTTAAAATTGTTAGTTTGCACCTATTTTCTTAGGATATTAATATTTTTACCCTAAATATTTTAAACATATAGAATGACTCAATTTTTAATAAGCATTTTCTCTATGCAAACAAAAAATTATAAATGAACGGAATTCAAATGAAGAATTTGTATTGTTTATAATTTTAATTTTTCTATAGTTTTCAATTACTTCGTCCAAATAATTTAAGTTTTAGTGTCTAACTTATATGTTTGTGCTTATGTAATTGATTGTATTCATTTTTGCAGAGTCCTGATGGTGATATCATAGATTGTGTTTTGATTTATAATCAACCTGCCTTTGATCATCCTTTATTGAAAGAACATAAACTAGCGGTATTTCTTATTTTTTGTTAATTGAATTAAGAAAAATTCAAAACTATATTTTAAACTAATTATAATATTTTATAATTTATAATTTTTTATGGATAATTGTATATGCAGAGTCCTCCAAAACTACCAAAAGGATATATCGAAGATAATTCGAGTGATGTCCTTCAATTGTGGAGTTTATCGGGAGAATCATGCCCTGAAGGAACTATTCCAATTAGAAGAACACGTGAAGAAGACATTTTAAGAGCTGGTTCTATTAGTAAATTTGGAAAAAAATTAAGTGATTTCAAAAATGACGCCAATAGTGCTGGTGATGTCGAGGTATGCAATCCCAAGAAATTGATTTTTTTAGCTTTATTAAATGATAATGGAGATTGGTAAAGCAAGCACATGGTATGGTTGAGTATTTAAATTTTCATGAGTAAATTTAGACATATCAAAGTATTTCAAATGTTTGTTTTTCTTTTTTTATTTTAGATTAATCTTCTTTATAAGTACGAATAATGACTTATATATCGTACTACTCCTTCTAGTACTCTCTCACAATGTTAAAAAAAAAACATATTCTCATAATAGCATAGTAAAATGAATAAAGAATGACATGTCTCCTACTATATAAATGATTGTTTCATTTTCACATATAATAAAAGAGGGTTAATTTGTTTTATTTGTTAACATTGTAAAGTATGCAGTTCAAACAGTGACTGACGAAGCGATATATGGAGCAAAGGCTACCATAAACGTGTGGGCTCCACATGTAGAAACTAAAAATGAATTCAGTGCTTCTAAAATTTGGATCACTTCTGGTCCACCTGATAATTCAAATCGTAATTCCATTGAAGTTGGTTGGCAGGCATGTTATTATACTTTCATTAATTACTTCATCTTAATCATATCATTCATATACTTTCGTACCATTTTTATTTATTGGATTAAATAAGATTTTAGTTCAATAATTTTTTTTTATTTCTTAAAAATTTCCAAATTTTATTTTTGGACTCTGTATTCAAGTCAGTTAATATTTATCATTCAAATATTTGAATGATTTTTGTCATGCATGTTAGAATATTATAAAAATATCTTATATAAAAATTTATAATTTTTTAATAAATGACCTATTAAATATGAATTTTTAAGCTTTTGACACTTAAAAATTTATATTCATCTTTTTCTTTTTATATAAATTTTAAATTTTGTGAGTGTAATTTTTATAATTTTTTAAATATATATTAAAAAATTTATTTAAAATTTTGAATATTAAATATGAGTTGCCTTGAAAATAAGAAGAAAAAAAAAAACAAAACTGAGAAATTTTTTAAGATTAAAAGAATTTTTTTAAAAAAATTCTTTATAAAACTTTAAAAGTATAAACTTTTTTAACCATTTTTTACTTATTTTTAACATTATCGGTATAATTTTTTTTAAAGATAGTAAAAATTTAATTCTACATTTTTAATGATGTCATAATTTTATGATTATTTAAGGTATACAAAATTTACATTAATTTAAACCATACAAACTTTATAATAATAATGCATCAAAATTTATTTATCTTTCAAAAATTTCTTAACTGAATTCAATTTGGTGTCAACTATCTGCCTCTCATTTTTATTTCATCAATGCTCTTGATTTCATATTATATTTTTAGTCAATCAAATTAAGTTTAAGTAATTTTTATGTAGGTGAGTCCAAGTCTCTACGGAGACCGCCGCCCAAGAGTGAGTATTTATTGGACGGTAAGTAAATTTATTGAAGTAAAGGAAGCGGAAAAAGTATACTATTTCTAATCACTATTAAAATATAATTATAAGTAAAAATTAACTATTTTCAAATTATTTAATGTTATTTTTTCTGAATATCATTCATTTAGTTCAAAATTAAATATTTAATGCATGTGTTTGACATTAAAAAACACAAAGATTTAGTTGTTTTTGAGTTATGTTTTAAATTAAAATCAGAAAATTAATTTTCATAAAAAAAATCTTATAATAGTAACCAAAAGAATAATAATAGATGTATTTGAATCTTTCATACAGATTAGCTAGAGAAAGTGAAAATAAGAGAGAGAAATGCAATTTTTATTAAATTGTGATAGTGTATCGGTGCATTTACCATTTCCATTAATACAAAAGGGAATATTTTAAATTGAAAGTGAAGTATTTAATATTAATTAAAGGTTACAATTGAAAAACATAATTAATATAGAGTAAGAAACACATGAATTAAATCTTTATTGAAAAGAAAATGATAATAATAACTATTGCAGGCTGATGGATATGGAAAGACGGGATGCTACAATTTACTATGTTCAGGTTTTATTCAAACTAATAGAAAAATTGCATTAGGATCTGCAATTTCTCCGCTTTCTACGTATAAAGGGAAACAATATGCTATTACGGTTATGGTGTGGAAGGTAATTTTATATTCTCCTTATTCCTCTTTTTTACACTTCGTTTGTTTTCCAATAGTAACATAGTAACATGTGAACTATCGTATATGAGTAAATTAGATTAATAAAATTTTAAAATTCAAATTTTTTATTGAAATTAATCATTATAATATTGTTCTTGTTGACTCACTAATATGTTTCATAACTTATAATTGCAAAATTAATTTTGATTAGTGTTTTTTTAGTTTTAATAACCAAATTGACTAGTCTTTAGAATTTCAAGAAAGAGATATTAAAGACATCCATAGAAGAAATATAAATTATCGTACTTAATTCTTTTCACAAAATTAAAAGATAAAAGATTTAATTGTATTTTTGGCTCCCTTATTTTAATTAAATCGCAAAAGTAGTCATCCATTTAATTTCTCCCCAGTTTTAGTCATCAAATCAAAATTTTAGTTTAAAATTAGATAAAATTTCATTTGTTTCATTTATTTAAGTCACATTATGTCTCAAGATCTCGTTGTGCAACAATTATACCTAAAACTGAAGAGAATTAAAATAAGGGGACAACTTTCGTGATTCAGCTAAATAGGATGACCAAAACTGCAATTAAGTCAAGATAAAATATCTTAACAAATATGGGTGACCTTTTACTACTTTAGTTTTTTATGCATTTTCCCTGTGTGTATTCTAGTAATGTGACACCCATATTATTTTTGTAGAACTCAATTGATGAGAATTGGTGGCTTAAATGGGGATCTCAAGGAGTTCTTCTTGGATATTGGCCATCACACTTGTTTACTTACCTAAAGTATTATGCAAATGATGTGCAATTTGGTGGAGCAATAAAAAATCTAAAGATAACAGGATCTCACACTTTCACTCAAATGGGTAGTGGACATTTTGCAGAAGAGGATTTTGGAAAAGCTGCACACTTTAGGAATATTGAACTTGTGGAAGCTGATGAAGCCTTGGTTCCATTGGGTGTTCATGCAACTGCATTGTCATTCCCAAATTGTTATAATTTAAAGGAAGGGACACATGAAGATTGGGGAAATTACTTTTTCTTTGGTGGACCAGGCAGGAATATCAAGTGTGCCTAAGCGAACAAATAATATTAATCAAAATTACAAACATGAACATTAATTTGAAAGAGAAAAAAAAAACCTTTTAGGCATTTCTTGATTAGGGTTTTTGGTTGATTTATTTTTGTTCATAGTAAGATTTTGAACTTCTAATCTCAAATAAATACTTCATCCCAATGTCTCAATTGTTTCAATGAAGTTTTTCACACTTTTGGTAGGTGATGGCATGCAATAATCACACTGTTTCTCTAAAGACACTTCAACATAAATCCAAAAATCTCTCTATTAACTAAGATAAAAAATCACAAACAAATACTATGCATATGCAATCTGGTATACGGATTCAATATGCATGTCGATCAAATTCTTCTATGCTCCTCCAATCAAGAGAATGAGAATTCAAAAAAATCACAAACAAATACTATCTTTAATTCTTTCGAAAAGAATTTTAAAATTGACCATTAATATCATTTTAATTAATAAAACATTTTCCCTTCTCCAATTTTTGATAAAAAAAAGTAAATAAATCCTTTTTTTCCCAACAAACACATGAGATTATATCAATTCCAATGTGCCTCCAAGAAATAAAGTCTCTGAAGAATAATGAATAATTAAGATATGTCACCAATATATATGTAAAGAATTTTTTTTAGAAGTAATAATTGTCAGATAATTTTATCCCATTTTTTGGAAAATTCAAATAATTTTATCTTTAGCTTAACTGATATTGATGGTTGAAACATTGATCTAATCTTACTCTATCTAATATTTGTAATGTTTTCTAACCCTAATTTTATAAAATTCTTATGATATACACTTATCCCTCCAAAATTAAAACTCATTAACACAAGAAAAACCATTTAATGTATAATGTCGATCATAATTATTGTATCCTCATTATTATGTTGTATTGCCTAAACAATGCATGGTGTTGGAAACTGAAACACGAGACTCCGAGCAAATCACACACACGTACCCCCACCAATGTACAACAATTTGCATTAGTGTTTTAATTACATTGCATGATATCAATGCACATATATAATTCTTAAAATTGGTATTCTAGTTATTACGTTGAATTATATATATATATATATATATATGCAAGTGTGTAAATACAAGAACAAAATCTTGAGTTTTATATTGTGCACCCCCATTTTTTTTGAAAAATATCATATTGCCCCTAATATTATTAGTAAAACCTAAAAAAAAATTCCATTTCCTTTTTTTCACTCATTTTTTCCGGAAGTTTGAATTGTTTGAATCACATATTTTCGAAACTTTGAAATTTTTGAAATATTAATTTTTCAAATATTCGAAGGTTTCCATAAACACGAAACTTTTGAAGTTCATTTTTCTCAAAATTTTGAAACTTTCGAAAGTTTTCATGGATATGAAACTTTCGAAATGCTGAAACCTTCGATATTCTTAAAAATTTGAAAGTTTTGAAATGTAAAATTTAGAAATTTGAAGTTTTTCAGTTTCGAAACTTTCGTAGTATTCATGGAAAGTTCTGAAATTATTTCAGAAGTTTGGTCTTCAATAAAACTTCTAAAACAAACTTCAAAAGTTTGGGAACAATACAATGAAAGATCCGAAATGTATCTTTTTAGTAATATAGTTATAAATTAATAGTAATAAATAGTAATAAATAATAATAAAATTATAGTAGTAAATAGTAATAAATTTATAATAATAAATTAATGGTAATAAATTTCATACTTTTATTTCAAAAGTAGTAATAAATTTAATTAATAATAATATTATAAATTTATTTTTTAAAATAAAATTTTAATTATAACAGACAACATGTATTTTTTAAAATAAATTGAAACTTTTAAATATTTTGAAATTTTCTAAATTGAATTACTTCGAAAATTTGAATGTTTCGAAAGTTATGTGTTTCGAAAATTAGAAAGTTTCGAGCATTACATTTCGAAAGTTTCAAATTTATCAAAACTTTCGAAAGTTTTGATATTTTCTTAAAAATCACACTTTGTGAACTTTCAAATTTATCCAAAGTTTAGAAAGTTTAAGAGAATTCTAGGAAAATAGCATTTCAAAACTTTGACATTTATCAAAAATTTTGAAATTGGTTTAATTTTCTGGAAAATTAAATTTCGAAAGTTTCAAATTTAACAAAACTTTCGAAAATATCAAAATACTAACTTTTTTTATTATTTTGAAAGTTTATAATTTTTGAAAGTGGGAGTGATCGAGAAATTGAGTGGTGATTTTTTTATGATTTTATACAAAATAAAAAAAAAAAAAGCAAAATAGTATTTAGGGAAAAATAGAGAGTAAGTACAATTGAGAAGGAGTGTACGGTACAATTCTCCAAAATTCTTCATTCAATTCCCATATGTCACACATAGTTCATCCCAAATGTAATATTAAATATTAAGGTCTTGAATAAAATAGTTATAAATAATTTATAATGATTTACGTACCTAATTGAAGTATTAAAGGGAAGATAGTTAAAATCAAATTAAGCAACAGTCGAGAAAACACTTAAAATTATAGTCTTGGATTGAGTAAAACTCACTTAACTAAAATTAAATTTGCTTACCAAATCAAAAACAGAAAGAATCTTTCCCAAACTGGTAATATGTTAGCCAATTCTTTAAACGAATTTGACAAGATGCATAATTTTTATCTTGCAAATTTAGTATTGTCTCTTCGCATTCTAACTCTCAAAACCACATTTAATTGTCATTTAAACAAATAAAAAGTTACAAACAACCCACATCAACGTATATCTAAAGCACAACACTCAACTTCAATCCACTAAATAATGCAAGTGACATCTTAAAATTATCACAATATACATTTCATGAAATAACCTTTGATCTAAAACTTTCAACCAACATATTACATGCAAAACATAAAAGACTGAAATTCAAGAATATTTACTTAATCGCTTTCAAAATTGAGTTAAATCCTAACTTACCCTAGAGAGTTTTTTTGTTGATGATCTATATTATCTTAGAGATTTTTGAAAGAGATGTTGAATTTTCCCAAATTGAATCTTGATCTATACTCCCTCATGATAAGTCTTAACTTTTCTCTCGATATAAATTATCTTTTTATCGTTTTGACTATTCTATAAGGATAGTAGTATTTTTATGAGTTTATTTTGAAAAATATTATAGTAATAATTAGAATTACTATCTTGAATGAGAGAGTTTTGGTTATTAATATATTTTAAAATAAATAAATAAATAATGATAGATTAAAATATATAGGACACGCTAACTTGTAGAAGCTGATTGGTACATGAAGGCATCGTCTGATAACAAATCTTAAAAATATATATATATTAGCTTATTATTAGGTTTTGCTTATTGCTTTCCTATCTCCCGCCTGCCAAAACAAAATCCTCGAGAGCTACCACGCAACACACGTTTACCTCGACTGTCACGTATATGTGTCTCGGGTTGAGTTGAGGAGATCTTTGAGGACAAGGCCAATTTGAATTATCTGTCCACTGGGATGGTGGCATGTATTAAGCCTCCTAGCCAAGTACTTCAGAGTTAGAATGGTACCACATTGTCTAAGTTCATGCATATCATTGGATTTTCTTGTGATTGTTTGTTATGATTAACGTGTATCAAATGTGATTATAATTTCTCTTAGATGATTTGATGTAATAGTGAAAGGTATTGATTTTCCTTGAGTGATTTTGACTTTCTAATTGATAATTTTTTTGAGCAATATTTGTGTAATGATACGATTTTATTATGATTGTTTGCGTATTCTTCTTACTTGTGTTATATTGTCATCATGATTTCGAAACTCACCTCCTTCGTTGTTTGTGTTTGACTGGCTTGGCCCTGCATTTGCGAAATCGCAGTTATTATAGGTTAATGAGTCTTGAAATTCAAATTTGGGAGGAACGCCGCTCTGATAGGTGATACTGGGAATAAGAGTTTTAATTTGTATTTTACTTATTTAATTTGAAACTAATATCTGTATGAAAACTTTAGAAATACTAATAAGTTTTTAAAATTAAATCAAGTAATTATACTTACATTAAGCTTATCGAGAGTGCACTATTTTAATAGAGAAAATAAGTTTATTTTTGAATCAAGTGTTCTTTTTATTTTTGAGAAACGAGATATCCTAATTAAATTAAATACAAGTTTTTATTTTCTTGGAAATAGATTTTTATTTATCCGCTGTAAATTTTATAGAAATATGATATAATTTATCATATATATTATTTTGGGATTTAGGGTGTTGGAATGTTTTATAAAAAAACAAATAAAATGATAAGTAATATGGAGGCTAGATGTGGTTTTCTTACAAATAATAAAACCTT
>JBBPBR010000007.1:17727364-17738505 GCA_037974775.1 Cicer pinnatifidum | reverse complement strand
ATTTTTTTATTGGATTTCATTAATGTATTTAATTTTGGTGTAAATAAATTTTTAATTCCTACAAAATTCTACTATTCTATTTTTAGTTCTTATAAAAAAAATTATCAATTTTTTATCCTCTAAAATTTTTTATTTTCATTTTTGGTCCCTAATTTTAAATTAATTCTTGTGTACATTTCATATTTTTAAATAATTTTTTGCTGCAATGTTTATGACATTATTAGAATTTTTGTCAAAAAAGTTTATCACTTTTTAATAAAGCAATAAATTAAATATGACTTTTTTAGCGAGAACACATAAAAAAATCTAAATTTTTATATTTAATTCATCTTTTGTATGAAAAATCTAAATTTTTATATGAATGTTGTTAATCTTGTCCTAAATTTTATTGCAAAAAATTATTTAAAAATTCAAATGATACGCAAGAGTTGATTTCAATCAGGGACCAACAATGAAAATGAAAGTTTTTAAGGAATTAAAAGTTGACAAAATTTGTTATAAAAACTAAAAACTAAACAGTAATATTTTATGATTATTACAAACTTACTTAACTCTTTAATTTTTAGTTAATCAAGTTAAGTTTAAGTAATTTTTATGCAGGTGAGCCCAAGTCTCTATGGAGACTCGCGCCCAAGATTGACCATTTATTGGACGGTAAGTAAATTTATTGAACTCAATTACCTGGAAAAGTAAACTCTCTCTAGTCACTATTAGAGTATAATTATAAGTAAAAATCAACTACTTTTAAATATTTAATGTTATTCTTGGTTATATGTCATTCATTTAATTTAAAATTAAATGTTTAATACATGTTATTAAGTGTTTGACATTAAAAAAATAAAGATATTGTAAATTTGGATTATGTTTTAGATGAAATCTTGAAAATCAATCTAACATAAATAATAATTATTGCAGGCGGATGGATATAAGAATACTGGATGCTACAATTTACTATGCTCAGGTTTTGTTCAAACTAGCAACCAAATTGCAATAGGATCAGAAATTTCTCCTGTTTCTACGTATAACGGACAACAATATGCTATTTTGCTAATGGTCCGAAGGGTAATTTTATGCTCTAATTAACATATTTACCCTAATGAGAAGATTATATATAATTTCATAGATATTTCTTAATGTTCCTTCTTTTTTAATAGTAATGTGTGAACCATTATATATATGAGTCAATTTAGTTAATAAAATTTTAAAAATTAATTAAAATTGTTTTTAAAATTAATTATTTTAGTCTATAAGATTGATCTGGACTCACTAAAACTTATAATTATAAAAGTAAAATTTTGATTAGTTTTTTTAATTTCAATAACTAAATTGATTAGAGTCTAGAATTATCAGAGAAGATCTATAAATTATCAGAGCTAGCTCTTTTCCCATAGTTAAAACATAAAAATGTCTTAAAAAATTTGGATGAACTTTTACTACTTTAGTTTAATTTAGATGTCATTTTTAATTCCTTCATTTTTATAGTATTTAACAAAATCTTAATATTTTGCGTATATCACTCTGCACCTTGGAACCTTTTTTCTCTCTTTTGGACCCATTTCACTTCTCATGTTACCTAGCTAACATGTTGCTCTTAGTCTTATTGATTATGTCTGTATATGATTGGATAACTTTGTCACAAAACAAAAATGTTTTATTTAAGGTTTAGTTTGATTATTATTTTTGTAGGACCCAAAAGATGGGAATTGGTGGTTTTATTATGATCTTGAAACTCGAATTGGGTATTGGCCAGCCGTCATGTTTAATTACTTAAAGCTTCATGCAAATGATATCAATTTTGGTGGATCAATAATTAATCTAGCGACAACAGGATCTCATACTTTAACCCAAATGGGTAGTGGACATTTTGCTGAAGAAGATTATGGAAAAGCTGCACTTTTTAAGAATATTGAAGTTGTGAATTCTGATGACACCTTCATTGCATTACCAGATCCTCGAAATTTTGTATCGCTCCCTGGTTGTTATAATATAATAACAGGAAAAACGGATGATTGGCAAAATTACTTTTACTATGGTGGACCTGGGAGGAATCCCAACTGTGTCTAAGAGAACAAATATTACATAATTATAAAATTGAACATTAATTTGAAAAAAAAACAAAAAAATTTGCATTTGTTGATTAGGTTCTTTTATTGATTTATTTTTGTTCATGAAAAATTGACTCATTAATAAGAGTTTAATATTATAATTTCACATAAATAGTTCAAATCCATCAAGGATGATTGCATTACTTTTTATTTTTGCTAATCATAATAACAATAATAATATTAATTAATAAAAAAAAATCAAAATTAAAATTTGGGAGAACAAGTAGCCAAAGCCGGACCACATATTAGACAAATTTAAAGCAATAATAGATTAATCTATTACAGAAGAAAAACCATTTAATGTATAATCGATCATAATTATTGTATCCTCATTATTATGTTGTATTACCTAAACAATGCATTGCGTTGGAAACTAAAACGCGAGACTGCAAGCAAATTTAAGACACACAACAATTTGAATCAGTATTTTAATTTTAGCGCATAATATAAATGCACAAATGTAATAAATCCACAAATATCTGCATTAGTGTTTTAAGTATGATATCAATGAACGCATGTATTAAATATGCACATGATACAAATACACATGTATAATATTTATAATATTTATCATATTTAAATTTTGTCCAATCAATTAATTTATAATAATTATAATATATTTGATTTCTATCAATTTAAAATTGGAGTTAGAAGTGATAAGATCAAAGTTGCAAAAAATAAATAAATTACAGTCAATATAATAAAGTCCATGATATTATAAGAGTACCAAACAAACAATGGTACATAATAAAACTAAATTGATAAAAATTAATTAGATGTTTTCAACAAAAAACAAAAGACAAATTGGTTGATCATATTATCGTGTCTATGTTCAACTATGCACTAGAAAATATAGACTCAAAACTATAAATAAAAATAAAAATAAAAATAAAAATAAAACTCTTTACCTTTCTACAAACTAACTCTGATCCTTACACATAAATAAAATATTGACACATAAACATAGATAAATAAATAAAAATAAACTAAAAACATTAAAGCACTCAAAGATGAAATTCGTTAGAACATAAAAAAGAAAAAATAACTAAACAAATGAAGAAAAACTCCAATATACAACTTTTTTTTTCAGAAAAATGAGATGATTTTTATATCTTATACTAACTCACTTAAAAAAAACATACACAAAACAATAAAAAGAGAAAGACCAGAATAAAATCAAAGAAAAAAACAATGGCTAATTTTTACAAAAAGAAGGTTTCATCTTTTCTGGGTATTATTGAGGTTATATATATATATATATATATATATTTCTCTTGTATAATAAATTTATTTGATCATTATTATCACCTTATTGTCACAGTTATTATAAAAATAAAAATGTCCGTACTTTTCAAATCTTAACTTTTTTTAGCACTAAAACAAATAAGGATGAGAACGTAAATTTAAAAATACAAGTTCAAAGATCGAGTTTTTGATACAAATATCTTCTTTTTTTTTTTATTGAATTGTTCTATTTTGAAAATATATTATGCGAATCCCTACTTTTTTAACCAAGTAGGAAGTCGCTTCCCCGTAAGGATGACAATTAGACTTAGATCCAGTGGTACCTGCAAAAAACACCCACAATTGATAGGGTAAAAACCCGCATAATGGGTATGGACACGGGGACGGGTAATTACCCACAAAATTAAGCGGGTATGGGTGCGGGTACGGATACTATACCTACCAGTGACGGATCTTGTACAAAATATTTGGGGGAGCCGGGGAGCGACAAATATTGACTATTAAAATTTTTAAAGTTATATAGTTTTTTTAGAGTATCACACAATTCATACATAATAGATAAGTTGAAAAAAAATTAGAATTTCAATTTTCATAAGTCACACAATTTTCACAAGTCACACAATTTTCACAATTCAATCAAATAAAATGTATCCATTTTATAATTTTCATTTTTGTCAAAAAAATTTCATTCTTGAAAAAATGTATATCGTGTCACTTCTAAAAAAACATATATTAATTAAAACAATTCGCAATTAAAAAATAATATCACATTAACATGAAAAAGATTGTTAATAGTTAATAATTGAGTTGCTAATTAGGTTAGAGTTTGTTGGTTCGAGATTAGTTAGTTTATCCTTGTATATCACATAGTTTATGTATATATATATATAGAGGTTGTTGTTGTATCACATAGTTCAAGAATATTTTAATAATTTATCAATGTTATTTTGCTAATATACTTAGTTATTATATATATATATATATATATATATATATATATATATATATATATATATATATATATAAAAGAAATTAAAAAATATAAGGGGTACCGTGGCACCTGTCCGCTCCCAAGAATATCCGCCACTGGTACCCACTCCGCCTCGCACCGGCATTTATATAAATATATTATTTATTTATTATATTAATGTTTAGCTTAATTAATTGTTTTTCTTTATATTTTAATATCTATTAATATCATTGGATCATTACAATATTTATAATCAAATCAAAAGATAAACGTTTACAAACTTTTTAAAAATTTGATTATGATTAATAGTTAAATAATTGTGACTTTATAACTAACAATTATATCTTATTAATTGTGTCTTTATAATTATACTTGCAACTTCTTATAAATTGTTTTTACTGATCTCAAATAATATTGTCGTAAGAGTTGCAACTTCATAAAATATTATTATGGATATTTGAATGTGTATTGTAATGAATGTTCATTTGAAATATTTTGAGTTAGAAAATATTATTATGGATTTATGATATTCGGATAATTTTTAAATTTAATCACAAAATAATATTTATTTATCAATTTATTTTAGTTAAAGTGTGGGTAATGGGTATGAGTATGAGCACTTAGGTACCCAGAGGGACGAGTATTAAAGTTGATACCCAAGAGGGTATACGGGCACGGGTATCGGGGTATGGGTATTTTTTTAAACTGCGGATATGGGTACGGGTACTATAGTACCTTACCCAAACCCTACCCATTGTCATCCCTACTTCCCCGAGAAGCAACGAGGAAAAAAATTTCAAACGTTTATAGAAGGTCGTTTCCTCGGGGAATGACCTGCAACTACACTTTTTTTTTCATCTTAATATTTGTTATTAATTATTTAATAAATTAAAATTAATTAAATTATTTTAAAAAAATGAAAGTACTAATAATAAATTAAAATAAAATATATTAATAAATTAAATTAATTTTATATTTTAATTATTATTATTATAATAAATAATTATTATAATTAAATTAAAAATGATTATAATTAAAATGATTAAATTATTTTATAAATTTCGAAGAAAATACATTAAAAAAATACATCAAAATTTAAAATAATAATAATTAAATAAAAATAAAATTATATTAATAACATGAAAATGAAACGAAATACATTAAATTAACGATAAAAATACATCACATTTGAGAAGAAAAAAATATCAAATTTATATCAATGATGTCTACCTAAATGACCTTGAGCCCACATCTAGGATGTTGTCGAACTCGCCTAGCTCTTTGGACGAGTTGAGGTTCTTCCGATTCATCCTAATTTTGATCATTTTCCTCAATGTAAGTTGTAGGTTGATCAAAATATACCAATTCATCATAATTTTGATCATCGAATCAAACACAACATAAGTCGACTCTTGAGTTGTGCACTGAGTTCCAAACAAATTATAGAAAGGTCAATGTTATGTCGGATAACCGAGAGTTGCTATTTCTGACACCGACAAAATGTAATATTGAGTCTGTGGTGGATCATAACACGAAACTGTAGTAGGGACGTGTAGGTGAGGTGATGATAAAGACGATCTTGTTGTGTTTTGTTGTTGTGGGGTTGATTGGGAGGTCGACTACACATGAGGATATGATGGCGATTGTAAACGGGGATCATAGAGATATTGTTCTACATATATAAATAATTTAGTGTGATGTCTAAACTAAATCATATATTATGTGCTACGACATAAAACACCTTGTACGATGTTACCTTGCAACACATAATTATGGGGCTCATTTCAATGTTTAATTTCTCCCCTCCAAACTCAGTTCCAATTATCATCACTCTCACACCTCATGCCGACCTTATGGTATATTTTCGTGTCCTCTGGTGGTTGTGGTATTTGTTGATGGAAACCGAACTGAAGTGTGACTCTATATGTATGATATTTTTCAACAATATGATAACAAAGTAGATAAGTACATGCAGTCCAAATGACACTCTCTTCTTTAGAAACTTCATGTTGGAACCCTAGATAAGGTCTCAAATAAAATTGATATGTAAAAGATAAGCTAAAGTAATTATAACAAGTATAAAAAATAAAATATTTAAAAAGTTCAAATAAATGTGAATGAATATATTACTTCATCAACCATCATGTGATCAATTGTTTTTCGGTATCGTTATGAGGAACTTTAACGAAATTTAGACCACCAGAATTAAACTTGTCAAATATAACAAAAATAAAAAATATAATAAAATTAGTAATATGGTAAGCAATTGGTTTTTTTAAAATAATATAAGAAAAGAAAAAAAAAATAGTATAAAATAATATAGTTATCTTTGTGCAAGTAAAAATATCTATGGTTTGAGATATTCTGGAGCAACACAAGACAAACGATACTATGTCCCGTTTTGCAACAACAATGCACATCCTCCCATAAATATTACACTAGGTTTCATTGCAAGACATAGCTCTCTATAAGGTGTAGCTAAAACTGCTGAACCCCAACTATATTGGGATGCTTTATTTAAATCTCCTAATAGTGAAATATATTTTAAGTGTGCACGGTTGTTTGTTTTGTCAGGCATCAATAACCCTCTGATCATACATAGGATATATGCTCGACATGATGCTTGTTTTTCTAATACAGATGGATCTTCACCAACATCGTCAAACGTATCCTTAAACCACTTTAAATTAATAGATTTACCTTTTGTTGGTCCCTCAGGTGCGATAACTCCTAAGTAATCTTGACAAACTTCTTTATCGTGCGTAAAATTTGAACCACTAACAGGTAAACCAGAAACACTTAATCCTAAAATGTAATATACATCTTTCAAAGTTATTGTGCATTCACCTACTGGAGGATGAAATATGTTAGTTTCAGATCTCCATCTCTCAACCATAACAGTAATCAGGTCGATATCTACTTTATAATTTCCGAGTTTGATCACTTCACCTAAGTGAGCTGCATGCAAATATTGTAATATGACTTCATTTAGCTTTTTTGTTAACATTACCTTGACATTTCAGTTTATCCTTTAAGGGTGACTGAAATTAATAACATATAACAAAAATAAAATAAATAATAAGAATAAAAAAATTATTAATAAAATAAAATAAATAATGAGCATAAAAAATTATTAATAAAATAAAATAATGAATGAGACTAATAAAATTATAAATAAAATAAAATAATTAATGAGACTAAATAAATTATAAAGAAAATAAAATAAAAAATTTAAATACTTACAAATGCTTTAATGTATTTGATTTCAACTATGTGATTTGTAGATAGTTCCATGATAAAAATATGATAGTTTGATAACTTTGAATGTATGAAATAGATATGATAAAGAAAAGTGAAGAAGTTGTGATTAAAAGTTTGGAGAAATGATGTATTTATAGGCCGCTTCCTTAGGCAACGACACTGCCCAATTTCATATGTGTTTAGGGGGTTGCTTCCCCAAACCACGACCTCTTTAGGAGGTCGCTTCCTTAGGCAACGACATTACCCAATTTCATATGTGTTTAGGGGGTTGCTTCCCCAGACCACGATCTCTTCAGGAGGCTGCTCCCCGAGGCCGCGATCAGTGCAAGGCCACAATTATTTAATCGCGTTCGTTGAATAAAAGTTATCAACATATGTAGATGATCAATGCAAGGCAATCCTTGTGATTTGTTTCAACCAATGAAATTATTTTGTTCAATACTCAATCTCGTCTGTTGAATGAAAGTTATCAACGAATGTAGATGATCAATGTAAGCCAATTCTTGTGATTTGTTTTCAACTAATGAAATTATTCTATTCAATATTTAATCTCATCCGTTGAATAAAAGTTATCAACGGATGTAGATGATCAATACAAGACCAATCCTTGTGATCTGTTTTCAACCAATTAAATGATTATATTCAATATTCAATCTCGTCCGTTGAATAAAAGTTATCAACGGATGTGGATGATCCAATGCCAATCCTTGTGATTTATTTTCAGCCAATAAAATTATTCTATTCAATATTTCAAATACCTTATACCTTCTATAAATAGAAAACAAACTTACATTATGTCACTACACATTCTATCTCACCATACCTTCTACCATTTCATACTTAATCAATCACTTAATCATGACTGCTCAATAAGTAATTTGTATTGTTTATTGCAATGGTTCAATTGTAGATGGAGTTGAAGGTAAAACATTAGTAAGTGACTATAAAAAGGCTTTCAAAGTATATTCAGGAAGCCACCTTGCTCATCTAAAGAATGTCATTAGAAAAAGGTACAACTCAATGACGGCATCACGATAACTGATATAGTTTATCGACACCTTGTGTTCTTTGGTGAAAATACAACAAGATTTGAACTAATGAAGATTTATGATGATGAAGATATTGAATTGATGTTTGATGTTTATGCACAATGGTCACAACTCGAAACCATCGAGTTATATGTTACATTTGAGTCTGGTCCTCTATCAACAAACACTGATTAACCATCGACATCAAACATACCTTATCAACCCGACTTATATTCTCCATCACAACACTATGAACCATACTTTACCCAATTAGAACAAACTCATCCAGAAATTTTTCAACTCTATCATCAATTTCCTCCAACAAGTCCACAATGCAATATTCCCCTTAGTGTCTTATATAATATCAACAAGGAATAATTAAGTGATTATAACGAAGAGGATGAAACATACTTCAATGAATCATCTAGTAATTTTGACGATGACATTGATGTTGATGAAGATATAGAAGAAGAAGATCAACCTATCCTACTTGATTTTGATCCACCATCTCACTTGAAGAACATCAATTTATATACTCAAGAGCAATCAAGTGAATTTGATCACTTGTTCATTAACGAAGTCCCCACAATAGATGGAAATCATACAATTGGAATGAAGTTTCAAAAAAAAAAAAAAGATGAATGCGTGCATGCAATCAAACGTTACCATTTAAAACAAACATTCAATTTTGTGGTACAAAAATCAGATTTAGAAAGGTATGTTATTTATTATTCAAGTCCATATTGTTTGTTTAAATGCAGAGTTTCAAAATGCAAAAAGAGTAAATTATGGGTGATTGGTAAATTGAATGTGTCTCATACATGAACAAATTATGCATTGTCACAAGATCATACGAAGCTCGATTCTAATATGATATGTACAAGCATAATGCAAGTTTGTGAAGGTGGATACTTCAATCAAAGTCAAGGTCATTATTTCTCATATTTGGGCTTTACACAACTACGCAATTAGTTATAGAAAGGTTTAGATGGGAAAAAATAAAGTGATCAAATAAATTTATCGCAATTGGGAAGAGTTTTAAAATCAATTCCCATAATAGTTGTTGGTTATGCAAACATTTGCTCTAGGAACCAAAATTGAAATGGAAATCATCCCAGCTTATCATGAGAATAGTTTGATAGGTGGGATAAAGATCTTTCATAGACTATTTTGGACTTTCGTTCTATGCATATCTGCAGTTAAATTCCGCAAACTAATAGTACAAGTTGATCGGACTTGGTTGTACGACAAGTACAATGGAACTCTGTTGGTAGCAGTTGCACAGGATGGAAACGACAATGTAATTCTTATTGCTTATGCTATTGTGGAATGTGAGACAAAAGAGGGTTGGAGTTTCTTTTTGAGAAATTTGAGAAAATACGTCACTCCACAATCCAACATTTTTTGATTTCAGATAGACACGAATCCATTAAGAGTGCTTATAATAATCCGAATATTGATTTTTACCTTTCTACCTAGAAATGATTTTACAAGCTACCTTTTAAATCATAAAAGGATTTTTGCACACTACTCAAGCTATGTCAACAATATAGCCATGAGTTACAAAGTAATGATTTTTGAGATTGTTAGAATATGAGTATGCTCAACTTGGTTACTTCAAACATTCTCTGCTAGTAATTACTGAGTTTTAAAAACGAATCACAATTCAAACATTTCTTTCTTGTGATTGATATTGTTACTTCAGTGATTATGTTCTTAGTTGCATAATTAAAGTGTGTATTCTAGAATTATAACAGTGACGAAAAAAATATTATAAATACTTTTTTTTTGGTATGGAAGAGATAACTGAATTTTAAAAACTAGAGAATGTGTGACTGTCATTTAAAGAAACTTCGAAAGAAGTAAATATAATTTTTCAAATAAAAAATGAAATTTGATAAGAAATTTTTTGTTTGATTAATAAAATATTTATTTTATAAATAAATAAAAATCTAAGTTTGTTGGGAAAGTTATCTTTTGTTAAAAAAATATTATACAAAAATAATAAAAGCTTACCATCACATTGATTACCAACATGTGAATGGCCTTATTCTGAAAAACAAGAGGTGTTAGATTCATCGCAAGACATAAATACCTTTAACATATCTTATTATAATAAATCATTTGAATTAGATGCTTGTAAATGTAAATAAAAGCATTTGTCCCTCCACTCCCATGATGAAGGTTTTTGAAACACTCTCATAATGAATGCTATTTTATAAAAATATATATTCTCAAAATAAATACTATATGAGCTTTCAATTAATATTAAATATTTTTCTAATTAAAAAATCCTTTATTTAATATTATATACATTATTTTGAAAATATTATATTCAATTTTGTATTTATAATATTAAAAAAGATTAACAAAATAATATTAATTAAGTTGTATTAAATGTTTTGGCCCGAAATTTTTTTTAATTATTAATTTCAATATAATCCTCAAAAAATACTTTATATTTAAAATTTGTGTTTAAATACATTTTTTTTTATATTTGACAATATTATGATTTTCTATAACATAATCCTT